>VXAA01002706.1:427185-654818 GCA_013399115.1 Anseranas semipalmata | reverse complement strand
CCAGCGGCCGCGTTTCGGAAGCGTTTTTTTGACAGAAAGAAGGAAGAAAAAAAGTGGGGTTACCTCAGGATTTAGTCATTTTCCGCTTACTTTTAACTTCTGACCAAGGCTCGCGGCTCCCCGGCGGGGGCTGGGGGCCGCCCGCTCCCCTCGGCGTACCGCCGGCACGTCCGTTAGGTTTTTTCCTTCCGTAATTTCCGTGTATATTCCGCACGCCTTGGGGTTTAAGCTGCTCGCTGTGCAATATATCACACGGATTTATTTATTTTTGTTATTTTATCTCCCCTGAGGGCAGAGTATGAAGCCGATCGGTGAAACGGGAATTCCCTCAGTCCCAGAGCGATGGCTTGTTTCCTGAAGGAATTCCCTTGCCTTTGGAGTTTCACGTAAAAAAAACTTTTGAAATGCTCCCCTCAGAATGCATGCTCATACGAAGCTGCCTTTTGAGGGAAACATTTCAAATGTTTTTTACATTGTGAAAGTTTTTTTGCTCCACTTGAGTACTGCACTCCCTCAGGTTACGGCCCAGAGGTGCACTGCCCTTTCAAGGCATGAAAACTCAAGTAGATATTTCTTTAGGAGTAAACACTTAAAAATGCATACTGCATGCCTGTGCTCTTGTCTGGGGGTCATAACGTACCACCAACTTCCAAATCCCACCACTGTTTCTCATTTTCACTAAATGTGGCAGTTTGAACATTTGTCTAGTTGAAGTAATCCATGAGGGATATAATTTTCTTTATTTATTCTGTACCACCTCTTTTTGGCAAAAGAGAACTGCACTATCATAGGGATATATATATATAAAACCTTAATTGCACAAATACTAACAGATAACAAGATAATGAGCTTATTATCTGATAATCTAGCCTTGGGTTTTAATAAGAGCCAGATACCAATTTCAGGTGAATGTTCCAGGCACTTGAACACAAACACTTTGGAAAATTTCCACCTCACAGATAGAGAAAATAAAAGCAGAAGGAGGACTATGAGATAGAAAATAAGCAGAGAAGCAGAAATGGTGAGTGAAAATGTCATCTCAGATCTTTTTTTTTGTCCCCCCTCTGGACAGATATCGTCAAATATTGGAGAAAGCGATTCAGCTGTCGGGTGTAGAACAACTTGAAGCTTTGAAAGCTTTTGTGGAAGCAAGTAAGTGCATTTGTTATAATTGATTGCACGGTGAGTGAAAGCCAGAGATCCATGGGATCACGTTATTTATGCCTACAAGAGGCTACAGAAATACATGAAAGATATTTTGGTCCTAATGGAACATCAACATGGCTAGGAGAGGGACCATCGGCAGCATGTTCAAAACTTAAGGGAAAATGTACTTGTAAGCTTTGTAAGTTAATATAACTTTCCAACCTTTAAGCGTGACGGCATCTGAAGGTAAAAATCATGAAATAGTCTCTGTTGAATGCTAAAATTGATGCCGGATGCTTACCAGTCTTAAAACTAACAAACCCCTTCTTCTTTAGTCTCAATTTAGTTTGGAAAACAATCAGAAGAAACGGTTAGGTGTTTGTGTTGTATTGGATGCTTGGCCTATTGAATACCTCTAAATTATACCTGTTCTAATTTTTTTTTTTTTTAAAGCTGTGAATAAATGTAGTGAATTTTAGCCTAAAGGTTTATTTTGTCCAAGATGTTCTACTGAGAACAATGATTCAGAATGAAACATCTTCATAAACTATAAATCAGAGTGAGAAATACATTATTATCTGTCCAGTATTAGAACTCTGGTGACCCCTAGTGTAAACAGTTTCTGAAGGAATAAAATTAATCTTTAGAACAAACAACACGGCTTCACTGACATACAGATTTACAATTTTGATTTACTTAAATTTAGTATAAAAGTAAAAGATTTAACGGCTAGGAATCACTTACGGCGAAGGCACTGACAAGCATTGCATCCATCTTATGTTTTTCTTCCATGCGTCTCCAAACCAGTGGTGAATGAAAATGTCAGTCTAGTGATCTCACGTCAGCTGCTGACAGATTTCTGTACCCATCTTCCGAGTCTTCCGGACAGCACAGCCAAAGACATATACCACTTCACCTTGGAAAAGATACAGCCTAGAGTTATTTCATTTGAAGAGCAGGTGAGAGATCAGTGACAAGGGGTTTTGGTTTGCAAGCTTTTTTTCCCCTCTCAACTCCTAACTATTTGTAAGTCTTTAAAAATACTGCTTGAAACAGACATCCCTATTTTGATTCCAATTTTGCGTTCCTGTACATGCACAACGAGGTAAATGCAGGGAGTATTTAGAACCACGCAAAGAATACAGACTTTGTCTCTTCATCAGGATGCTGGGCATGTAACTCCTGTACCGCCAGAAAATGGCTTCTTACAACGAAATAATGCTTGAGCAACTGGAGGCACTGTCGTGAGCAGACTGGTACTCATTGTAGTGCATTGTACCCAAGTGGGGGAACAGGCAGGTGACGTAAGGACAGAATCATTTTGACAAGTAGCTTTTGTTTAATTAAAAATAAAATCCAACAAAAAGGCCTACATGTAGATATGTATGCTTATATATATTTGTTTCTGTATATTTAAGCCACAATCATTTTATCAGGGAGGGAAAAGTGTTCTTGAAATTCCAATTCTGCAGTTACCCACTGAACGTGCTGTAGTTTTTTCAATTCTATTGATTTTCTTCCACAATTGTTCACCATTGCTTGAGAATTCGTACAGGAGATGCTTGTGCAAAAAGCCTACAGGATCTAGTATTAGAGGAGAAAAGGCAGTTTGTCATGATTTTTATATATATTTTTTACCTCTTTTTAAGGAGCTTTCACTCTAAATTTTATCTGAACTTGCTTTTCCATATGTTACAATGATTATGCATAACTTAAATCCACAACATCAAATGATGTCTATTTTTTTAACCACACTTTCTTATAAAACCCAGATTCTACCGCTTACTTATTACCTGCTGACAGCTGCTCTACAAAGTTGAAGCTTCAGAACCAGGATCTAATCATAGTTCACCTCATTTTTTGTCTCCTAGTCCTGGTATGAGGTCTAACTGAAAGAAATGCCTTGTCAGTATTGGTGTTCTAGTTCTCAAAAGCCTTGATTCATCTTGTTAAAAGCTTTATAAGAGGTTACTACTTATTGTTCCCTGAAGACCAACTCCTTTTATCTAGTTGCAAGCCTATTAGGAAATACTTCAAATCAGCACTCTTATTTTAAAAGTACAGTCTTAAAAGACTTGACGGGGGAGTTAAAAACCTTTATGTCAGAAGGGTTGTATGTGTGCAGGTCACTGTGGTATCAGTTGAGGGGTGGAGAGGAATTCAGGAACAAGAAAAATGCTGTGAATGTTAACACAAAACCATTCCACTTGTATAGTGTTTACTCATGACTTGATTATTGTCTAGGTTGCTTCAATAAGGCAACATCTTGCATCTATCTATGAGAAAGAAGAAGACTGGAGAAATGCAGCACAAGTATTGGTGGGGATCCCTTTGGAAACAGGGCAAAAGTAAGTACTGTGCTAGGCACTGTTCTGCATTGTGGAATTTACTTGCTCACCGCTTAGTTAACTGTACCAGTGAGTGGGAATTTTGGGTTGCATATCTTCCCAGAGTTTCCATAGTTTAGGCCAGAACTACCAGCCAGACAATGCAAGTATAGCTTGGTGGCTGTTGCTCGCAGTAAACATTCTAGTCTGTCAAAACTCTGCTCTGGAAGTTTTTCACTATTTGCTAGTCATTGACATAGTCTGTTAAAGTTCTTCCAAATGTTGGCTTTTACAGTTCAAAATGAAGACATAATTTGAGATTTGATACTAGTTTTTTTTTTTTTTTAAGTTTAAAATTCTTGCTGTTATTTTTCTTGGCTGTCCTTTCTATCCTCTTTCTCAATTTGTATGTAGAAGGAGTTGCAGTAGGTTTTGTCCTATTTGTTCCACTGCAAATTTGCCTTCCACCTCAAAGCGGCTCGTTCTTTGTGGCAAGTTTTCAACCCATTATAAACTCATTTCTGCTGGTGTTTGTAGGAGCCAGGTTTAAGTTTGCCTTCATCTCAGATTTCCTTACTCTGAATGGAGAGCGCTAATGTTAGATTTAGCAAAGAAGGCGGCAGGGTAAAGCAAAAGCTGCCAAGTGCTTAAGAAGCATAATACATGTTTAGAACAGGAAAGAACAAAGGTAGTAGTGGAGCGTCTCTGAGCACTTGCTTTTCTGTTTCTCTACAGACAATACAATGTAGATTATAAACTGGAGACCTACCTGAAAATTGCCAGGCTGTATCTGGAGGATGATGACCCAGTTCAGGCAGAAGCTTATATTAATCGAGCTTCCCTGCTTCAGAATGAATCAACGAATGAGCAGCTGCAAATCCATTATAAGGTTGTTTAACTTTATTGAGTTCTCTTTCTAAAGGGAAATGATTCTACATTGAGATGGTTTTTATACAATGCCACAAAAACTTTCATAATCTAAAAAGAGACAAAGGGGAAAAGCTTCTAAGTGTCCTTGGGAACATGAGAGCCACGTCTTAGCAATAATTAGGCAGCTCATTTCTTAGAATTTTGAGAGAAAACTGTAAAAGTTCCTTACATGCCAGCTCTACTGGCTCAAAATGACTGAATTTTAGTTGACAATATTGTCCCCTACCCTTGCAAGTCTAAGGGGAAAAAAATCACGTCCAATATTAGAGACAATTAAAGGTTCTTTTTTTCACCCTAGCTGTAATTAAACACCAAGTACAATCCATGAAAGTAGTTTCAAGTCCAAAGCAGTAAATTAATTTACCTTTTTGCTTATTGGTTAATTTACCGTATATACAGTTTGGACGCTAATTTCTCAAATGAAATTGTAGTAACTGGGATGAACCGTGATTGGTCTAATGTGACAGTACCAATCGAGTGGTTTAAAAGGGGTCATTTAAAATTGTACCACTCAGCAGATGTGACAAGAGTTGTGCCTTCGAGTATGATGGCTTTGATTTGTTGGTTTTCTCTTTTTCCCTCCACACCTTTCATGTTATGTTTTGACGTGCATACTGGCTCGGAATATGCTTATTTACTGTGTGCATTGGAATAGCAAAAAGGGAGAAGAAATATCAGATGCTGTTACAGCTTTTGAGAGAAAAACAAACACTTCAAAAACAGAAGTTACCGTCTAAGTGCTAGCTGTCAATGTCAGTAGTGAAGGAGAAGCTTAAGTACAATAAGAGCTGCAGAATGTTTCATTTGCTTTGTTTCTGGCATTTAGACATGTCCACAGTTTAGCATGTGACTAGTGCTGGGAAAAGCCCTTTCACTGATCTGCCGTGTTACTTAAGCAAGGCCTTGACAAGCCAAGCTAATCATTGGAAGACACAGATGTTGCGGAGGATTCAGTAAAGCAATGTTTATGGGAGCTGCCAATCGATAATGCAGGAATTCATGCATATACTACCTATACTATGCAAAATAACTGACCCCTGATAGTTTTCTTTTACTCAGACATATTTTCTTTCTAGGTTTGCTATGCTAGAGTTCTTGATTACAGAAGAAAGTTCATCGAGGCTGCCCAAAGATACAATGAGCTGTCCTATAAGAGCATAGTCCATGAAAGCGAGCGACTGGAGGCACTGAAGCATGCTTTGCATTGTACTATTCTAGCGTCAGCAGGTAAGATGCACGTTATGGTTTTGTGTAGGAGACGCAACATGCATATTCCATATTTCTGAAGCAAGTCAGCTTGTGCATTACTTGCGGGGAGGGATCGAGGAATCCAGAGTTGTGAATGCTGTCAATAATCTGCTGGCACACTGTTGATTCAGAGTTGGAGTGCTTGCATACTTGCCAGTGATAAGGTGCCACCTTGCCTAAAGATGCAAAAGTCAATGGCAATCAGCACCTTGGAACTCAAAGCAACCGAATCTTCTCTACTTTGTTGGTTAATTGCATGTATTGAAAAAGAGAGAGAACTTTCTGTCATTTACCTGTAAATATTGCATTCTTTGGTGGTGGTTTATGAGCATTCTTCTTGACTGTTCTAGGACAGCAGCGTTCTCGCATGCTTGCTACACTTTTCAAGGATGAGAGATGCCAGCAGCTTGCAGCCTATGGGATCTTGGAGAAAATGTATCTCGACAGAATTATACGTGGAAACCAACTGCAGGAGTTTGCAGCTATGCTAATGCCTCACCAGAAGGCAACTACAGCCGATGGTAGGTATTTCTCTGAAGCCTCATAGTGCTACTTGTTCATCCAGGCTTGCCCATTGCAGTCTAAGTGTGATAGAAAAGAACATAGTACTGTTACTTAAGGTTATTTCCTGGATTGTTATGCTCATGAGAACGGTTTCACAGTGAAGCTTCTTAGCGATAGGTTAAGATGAGGCTTCTTAGCCTCATCTTTGTGATCAGCTATTAAGATTTTGAAATCCTCTTCTAGAAGCTAACTTCTTAAAAAGCTAATTTTTCTCTCCATTTCAACTCCTTTTCACTAACAACCTCCCAGTATTTTTAGCCTTACCTCTGTCCTTTTGAGCTTCTCCAATTCTTATGTTATAGGGCGGATGAGTCAAATCAAGAGCAGAAAATAAGATGAGGGTTTTTCATCTTAGGGGCTTAGATGAGGCCCCTAAGTGTTGCTAAGAATAAGGTGGTGGTGGTGGGGGGGTAACAGTGTTGCCACTGTGCAAGCTAGGAACTCTGTAAAAACTCAGATTCCCTCAAGTCAGATGCTGGGTTTTGTAGCAAAATGACAATCTGCAGTTGATTATTCTAGAAATCAACTAAAAGGGTTGAAGCTACCTGTCTAAAAAAATCAACCACATGAAATCCATTAGTTTTTGTTCACTACTTTTTTGGTGGCATAACACTAATGCAAGGCAACAAGACACCTGTACCTTCTGCACATACAATCTTTAGAAAAAACAGCACTTTCCATCTGTTCTACAATATAAACCAAATATTTAATTCGTATTAATGAACTGTTGTCTCATCCAACCCCTAAGGTTCCAGTATCCTGGACAGAGCTGTTATTGAACACAATTTACTATCTGCAAGCAAACTGTACAACAATATTACTTTTGAAGAGCTTGGAGCGTTACTAGAGATCCCTGCAGCTAAGGTATCCTTTTTTCTGTACCTCTCATAAAAAAAAAAGAAGCCACGTCAGAGACATGACTATAACAGCTCTTGTAAATATTAGTAAAATTAGTTAAGTAATAGGAAATCATTATTTAATAATTCAATACTGGACATATGACAACATGTAAATATTTACCACACTTTATGAGAAGAAAAGGTACAGAATATGGCATGGACAATAGCCATGTTTGATGCCACTGATACTGTGTAATTAATGCATGAATAGACATTTTCTGTAGGGTTTCTTCCTCCCTCACGTGTAGAGATGATGAAAAAGCTGTAAGGATTATCGGAACTGTATTTACTTCTTCTGGAACAGAAACCTAAAATCGTTCTCTCTCCATTATTTCAGGCAGAAAAGATAGCTTCTCAGATGATAACTGAGGGCCGCATGAATGGATTCATTGATCAGATTGACGGAATTGTTCATTTTGAGAGTAAGTTGGAGAACAGGATTTTTTTTTTCTTTGCATCATTCAGAATCACCTTTTCTAGTTGCTATCTGACAACATAAGCAGAATATTTACAACTTCTGTCCGAAGTGAGCTTGCTGTGTGTTGCTGTGGCCAGGAGGTGGCAGAGCTTGCCCTAGCGGAGGACCACACTTCACCCACCCCCTGTTGCACATTCTCTTACCCACAGGAAAGCTTGAATTTGTTCTGTCAGTCTCCTTGTAGGAACATGTTCACCAGGAATTTTTCTGCTCACTTCTTTGCAAGGCAGGAGTTAGGCTTGTAACAGACAGCCAAAATCATTGTAGATTTTGAATACAGAAATGAGCACGGTGTAGCTGCAAGGAATGCTTCGTCTGTGAGGTAGGTGAGGGCAGTGCCAAAGGAGAAGGTTGCAGTTGAACGGGCAAGGGAACTGCCAAGACTGACTTGGTTTTGCATGGTTTCCTTCTGCAGCTCGTGAAGCTCTGCCAACCTGGGACAAGCAGATTCAGTCACTGTGCTTTCAGGTGAACAACCTCCTGGAGAAGATAAGTCAGACAGCCCCAGAATGGACAGCCCAGGCAATGGAGGCTCAGATGGCTCAGTGACTGTGCAGCCATGATCTGAACGGAGGCGGTCACCTGCTGTGCTGGAGGAAGGAAGCTGAGCAGGACTGAACTGAACGAATAACCCACCTTCATGTCCACACCTTTCGCTTTCACTCTGGCTTAGGACACAATTAGGCGATACCATGTTTGGTGTGAGAGTCCCCCTGTTCTCTGAGCATAGGATGATGCTGTTGCTGCCTCTGCATTGCACTCTGCTGTCCTGAAAGCTGTGGTTTCCACAAAGAAGCTGTCACATCTGCAGCCAGCTTGGGTTTTGGTTTATTTAATGTTATTTTGTTTTCCACTGTATTGCTAGAGCTTTGTAGCCCATTACTTCCTATGGTGCTTATCCCACTGTGAAAAATGTAAGTGTCATGTTTCTTTTAGTTGTAATTATTCTAATAAAGGCTGCAGTGAGCCACTTGGTTTAAGTGTTGGAGGGACCTGTTTTTTTTTCCCTCCCTGAAGCAGTAATTTGAAATAACTCCAGTTTTTGGAAATGTCCGTTTCAGCCCCTGGAAATATAACCTGAGCAAACAGCTCTGTTTTTCCTTCAATGTCTGTGAAATTTAAGTTTTCAATCCTAACTGAAGAAAATGTTGACCCTTCTACTGCATTGGTGCAGCAGGGTACAGAACTGTCTGTGGTATTCTGTGGACTACAGGTGGCTATAGAAAAAAGGTGGGGTAAAGACCAGTGTTCTCCACAGAGCTTGTTGCGGTGATGTGGTAAATGATGAGAACATAACGCAAACCACGTATGGGAAGCCAAGCACGCTCTCTGTTTTCTTCTCTAGGTCAGCACAAGTTGATAAATCAGCAAAGGTATCCCTAGAGTCTTTGGAGCTGGAGCAGGAGCCTGACAGGTAGGGATTCTGCACCACAAAGCATTAAACACCTGAAATGGGAAGGGCAGCATAGCTGAGTTTTACATGGTGAGATACAACCAGCAGGTGAAGTGTCATGTGCTAAACGCTGCTGACATGAAATGCTCAGCGCAAACAACCATCGACGAGTGACGTGCCCATGAATTATGTGATAACTGCAAGCCAGTTATTGCTGCAGAAACTTTTCTTACACTTCTTACTGAATCACAAAAACCAACACTGTGTGGCCCAGCTCACAGAGTTTGTAATGGTATAGAATAATCAAGGGCCAGTGAGGTTTTTAAACTTTTCTGCTCCATAGATTTCTATCCTTCCTGAGCTCTCCAACACAGGTAGGTGTCTTTGTTCAACACATGTAAAGCCCCCATGAGATTCTGCCTGACCTGCTTAACCACCGAGCTTGTAGCCTGGGAATAAAGCTTACTGGCACTACTCAGCCACTGTCTTAGCGGCTACATGTACAGCCCAGGCAATGTGGCTGTTCTTTAATGGCTCTTCTAATGTTTGTTTTTGTGCAATTCACGTCCACATGGTCTGCTTGATGTACAAATCTTAATGTGCAATCTGCTGGTAAGGTTTTGATAGAGCTTTTCTGATAACAGAGAGCCAAGACTGAGTTTCGTCAATAACCGTTTCCTATTTATTTTGGGCTGAGATGATTGTGTTCAAACTGCAATTCCAGTTTTCATGTGAATCGTCATAGTGAGCTCATTTTTATATTTCAGTAGTAATGTTTTCTATGAGTTTTCAGTCGATATTCATCCTCCCTTTTGTCTGGAAATCCAGAGGATGTTGGTATGTTGGAGTCAAAAGTTTTTGTCAAATCCACTACTATAATGCCACGCTTTTTGTTTTGCTTTCTTTGGTGTATTTATTCATTGATAGTTGTATTGCTGTTGGATTTTTTTAGAGCAGCCTGGAGGTACTGAATGATGCTAACACCCTTTAGTTTCTCCGGGAGGCTGAGGGGTGACAGAGCAGCTGTAGGAACAGGGAGAAGCTGCCCACTTAAATTTCCTGTAAGAGAGTAGAGGTGGAAGATTTTCCAGATCCTTGTCACAGATTGAGTTTGGGTGGCTGTTGTCCTTCAGGGCTGACTTCACCCAGCAGAAGGGGCTCAGTCTACTGGAGATGTTTTTTGGTTCTCTAGATACTCAAAGTACAAGGGTCATCTTTCTTTTTTAAAAAGCCTCCTGCATTACCCTCCGACACAGCAGACTGATTTAAATAATGTATTAGCTACAGGAAAGATGTTGGGTACCTCAGTAGGTGGCAGTAGAAGCCAAGCTGATCAAGAACAAATCCTGACTGCACTGTATGCATCTTTGCTGCAGTCTTTTTTCCAAGTCAGCAGCATCAAAACTTACAGCTGACTTTGGCTAATCACTGCATAAGTGATTTTTTAATCTCCAGATGACCTTTAAGGTTGCTCTTTATAACTTTCCCAATTATTTTAAAGCCTACTGGGGGGGGACGGGACAGGACACATTGATATAGACACTATAAGACAGTTCAATACACATTCAGAGTATCAGCAGAGAAAAATATATCCTTAAAAACTTGTGATTAGGCTTTTGGTCACTTCAGTAAAGTGCAGGGACTTATTTTATACCTAAAATGGGAACTACCGAGTTGTGTATTAAATTCACTCTAACTAGTCACACCATTACAGCTTGAGATTTTCAGCGTAACCTTGGTTAACAACTGTTCTGGAGAGGATCTGACATCACTGCCTCGTTGCTTTGAAGTGGTTTGTTGTTTGCATGGCTTATCCGCAAAGCATTGCTTATGTTTGTATTTGATTCCATTTATGTTCTTGTTGGCCCTTCAGTACTTCAGTGACCCATGCAACATATGTTGCTTATAGATTTGGGGTTAAGTTGGATGCACAAGCTATTGTCTGTTTAATCCTACAAGGAAATGAATTTGTGCTTTTGCAATAACAATAATTTAGCGCTATTGCAACAAAACATTTGTTGCCAAGATTTCACTCATTTCACTGTTCCCATCTGGGAGAAAAAGCAATTTCAGAACCATCTGAATTTGAAAGGAACAGTTGCACAGAGCCACTATTTCCAAAACAAAGACAACCACAAAGGATTTGCTTGGCATTGGAACCAAAATAGAAAAGATAGTGACTGGAAAATTTTATATTTGCTAATAGTAAGTATCTTATATAACTTTTTTCCCCCCTAAAGGAGTGAAACAGTGATACTGATATTCACAAAATTTTAATAGACTTTCCTACTCTTTTTTCATTTCTGCTGTTGATATTTCAAAGACATGACAAACGTTGACTCTACAGAGGCTTTTGTGCTTTCTTCTCTCCATTCTGTTGGGATTTACATCCAGTCAATCACCTATCTAGCGTCACACTATGGATCCTTTCCAAGTCATTAACTGTTGACAGGAGCAGAGCAGAGCTGGACGACAAGGCCAGCAGAGCACTGGATCAGAGACTCCCAAGCGTGCCCCTGGTGAGCCAGCCCCAGCACCGAGAGCTGCATCAGCTGCAGCGGGGGTTCTGTCTGGGCTCCCTCTTCCACAGCCCAGCCTCGGACCTGCGCTGCACACAGTCTTGTTGCTCAGGCTTCCAGACCGAGCCAAAACTCACAACCAGTTCTGCATTGTATGATGCAGCTGTAGCCCGCGGCGATTATTTTGATCTTGAAATAGCTACAGTCATGTCATCTGTACAGGAAATCCTTGGTGGGGGAAAATAAAGACTGCCCCCACAAAGGCTGTGTTTAGACAAAGGAGCCCAGGCACTTCTGTCTGCAAAATGTAGTTCAGTTTGCTATAGACTGCCCTCATAATAAATTGTGCTGCAGGTTATCAACCTGAAGTTTCAGGGCAAGCCTCCAACAGAAGGGGAGTTCAGAAGATTTCAGGATGTCAAGGTCAGGCTGACAGCACATCTCTGCTTTTTCAAATAATTTCACAGCACCAAGTAGTTAATATTGAATCAAGTTCTTTGATACAGGAGAGAACATAGAAAGCACACTTATTTGCTAAACTTGTGATTACATCCAGCTAGATTTTTAAGGAGAGGTGGCTCACTTCAAGGCACCTTGCCACCACTATCCAATAAGAAACTATCATTTGAGGTCAGACGTTTGAGTTTACAATTTTATTCTTTCCTATGCAATTGTTCTTGCCCTTCTGAGTTCAACTGCTTCAGAAAAACAAGAGCAGATGGGTGACATAGATGAGTGTCCCTTTTCAAGGAAGGGGGGAATATTTGGAGCACATGTTTTCCAAATGAAATTACTTCTGACTGTTTAAAGCGGTACTAGCTGAGAACTTTATCTCAGTTACAGAACTGTGAATATAGTCAGTTTATTTTTAAACACTTTTTTTTTTTTCTGCAAAGGAAGTCATGCTGACTTCTGCCCACAGCTGTTCTCTTGGGAGCATGTCTTCTGCAACATAGGGGTGGTATGCAACACATATAAAGTCTAATTTAGGGCATTTGCTACCTCAGAAGACAGCTCTAAAAAAACATGACAGGATGTGTTCCAAGCTAGCTTGTGGAATACCTTCTCTCCCAGTGGACCAGGAGTGAGTTCTGGGAAGCAAGAGATGGATGCATTGAAACATTTTTTAAAGAGAACACCAGGTGGCCAGGTCTAGCCTGAAGACAGAAGTGATCTCTGCTGGTCAGTAACAGCGTGTGAACAGGGGCAATGCTAATCTCTGTGAGCCTGAACCACTGCTGGCTGAGATGGATCTCCTTGCTTTAGCCACAGCCTGCCCTAACACAGCCAAAATGAGCAGCTCCCCAGTAGAGGGAGAGCTGGGCACAAGTAACTGTTGCAGAGGCCTCACTTCTTCTGGAAAACTACTAGCACGTTGCCACTTCTATACTGTGATTAAACTGACTTCATCCCTAGCAATCACAGAAGTAAGAAGTTCTCATTCTCCAAGCTTTTTAGATTTCTGAGCCTTTACATGTATTCAGAACACGTTAGTCAGCATGCCTCCCGCTTGCATGGGTGATGGCCTACTTCAACAGGTGGGTCCTTGCGCACCAGAGTGAATTTTCTCTCCACTAGGTGAACGAGGCACAAGGACAGGACAGAGTGTCAAGGAACAAATATTCCCTCTGAGTTTTGCAGACTGATTCAAGGCAATATATAACATCTTTTCCACATACAGTGCGTGACTGAACTTGGGGTTCCTGAGATCTTGTTGGTTTTATATTTTTCTCCAGCAAAAGCTTTGTGTCCTTAATTACATAGATCTGGTAAAAACAAGCTCAAAAAAAACCCTTCAAAATGATGGTAACTGTGCATTAGGAAGACAAAACCCATGCAAATCACTTTCTTCGTGTGTTTTTAGAAAGCTTAGAGCTTTCTAGCATAAGACATTTTCTCAATGTAATGACTTCTTTATTCTTTGTAGTTACTCAAGTATTCTTTTTCACTGCATAAGGATCATAGAACGAAAACAAACTTACTGGATTCAGAAGGTTAGACTAGGACATGGTCAGTCAGCTTTGATTGATACTTAATAGCCATTCAACATCCATTTCATTACAACAACAAGGACTTAAAGCTATAACCATTTCTGTAGGAAAAACAGAGGCTCAAAACACTCCCAGAACACAGCTTTTTTAGAAAATACACTGTAGAAAACAACCTGGATAACTAAGCCAATCCCAGCCCTCCCTATGCTGCTCTCCCTATGAAATTTTGATGACTAAAGGAGCTAAGCCTATTGCTGTCATGCTTGCAGAAAACACTTGTATTTTTAAATGGAAAAATAAGCATATTCAGACAACGTAAAGTCTTACTACAAGCTATTATTTTATTATTCTTCTAGATTCCTAAAACATCCAACAGATAAAACACCAATGAAGATTTGAATATAGAGTGTAACAGTACTTTTGTGTGATATATGCTAATAAAACAACAGCATTTATACTTATACACCTCCCTCTCCTGTCCTACCAAGTATTAGTTGAGATTAAGTCACTACTAATGAGTTGCACAACTTATAACAAAAGAGTCAGTTTTTATCATCTGGTCACTACAAACAACAAAAAAGTACATTACAACAACCTTAACAGTGATTTACTGCTTGAAAAAACTAGAACTTGATCCAACCTTTATAAGCTGTTAGAATAAAATACTACTTACCTCTCCAAATCCTAAGAGACTATAACTTAGCCTAAAGAACCTTATTTGAGCCAAATTATTTGCATTTTTCTCTATCTGCTTTTAATGATTATGCCCCTCCTATTAATCAGTGCTTTGACTTTGGGCCAAATTACTCCAAGTTTATATAAGGTTGCAGTGGAGGGTAGGTAGAGCTTTTCTTAGGTTGAGTTAGTATATTATTCTTTCCTCTGTTTTAGAAGGTAGGGTTTTTATTTAATTTTTTTTCATTACTGTTTAAGGCTTTTTTCTCAGGACTGAGATATTTAGTTATTTTTTCTAAAGTTCTAGGAATAAATGTTTTTTGTTAGTAGTATATACAGTCTGTTTATTATGTTGTTGGCTTTTTTTTTTTTTTTTGCTTATTTTCCTTTTTTTTTAAAGGGAAGGTAATTTCCTAATCCGGAGTATTTTACTGTGTAGGCATCAATAACTGGTAAGTTGCTGAATAACTTTAGTTTAGTATTGAGTACCTTCATCGTTACTGGTGTGTTCAATGTATCTGTGGGAGAACTGATGATGCGTCCCTTTTAAGTGGTGGTTTGGAGGATGTGTTTGCACATAATAAGGGAAGGGCTGAAGTATTCAACCTGTTCTATATTTGTATTTAATTAAAGAAGTAGTTTATGTTATTGATTCTACTGAGTTGGTTCAAGTGCATTTTGTTAATGAGATAGTTTGACTGAGCTAATGCAGCAAGCTACCTGACCTTACAATTGCCTTACAATCCTGGTAGCTTCTGGTAAACTCATCTGTTAAAAACATAATGCAATTTGTGTAGCAGAGAAAGCTGTCTCCTTTTACATATTCAATGTTTCCTGCTTTTTGGTTTTATTAGCACAAAATCTGTGTACAGGCTACCCACTGGTTAAGGGGAAAGATATATTTTTTGTTTTCATCATGATGCAAAGTTACTATCATGACAATTTCTATTCCCATTTTCCATGGAGAAACAGGTTGCCAGTGTATTTATTATAGTCTAAATGGGAAGTGTTGCCTAATTTCCTTTTTGTTTGCAACTCTACTCCAAAGCAAGTAGCTGATAAAGTATTTTAGAGCATGGTGCGAGTAGAAGGTTTTTGGGGAATGACTGAAGAAAATGTGCATTATGGTAACTGCATAGCTCAAGGAGAGGTGTGGAGTGGTTATCTTTAGTTGGCTTTCAAGTGCTGCAATCACAGTTTCAACTTCTACACATTTGAGGGTACATACACACTTCCATTTTTGTTTGTAAGAGACTTCAGAGAATGATATCTGATTACATGATCAGTTCTGGATACCAAGCACTGCAATGCTGCTGTGACTTTGCTTTTAAAGCATGTATTGCAGTTACACACCTGAGCTCCATTAAAGTGTAAAGTAATTAATTGCAGTAACTGCCACTAGGTGTTTTAAAAAAGCAGTAAGCAAGAAGTCTGCTTTCCCTAGCACACTCTCTGTAGTTGGATTCTGCTGTATAGAGACAGTTCAAGTTCCTGCCCTAGGTATGAAATGAGACTGAAATGTTAAGGTGTGGTGTGCTGTAACTATTTTTCTGCAATGATTTCACATGCTCATAACCTGCTGTCAGCTGTAATCCTCTGCTCTGAAGTATGGGGAATCAGCACTCCTTATAGTTCATGCTCTTGATCTTGTCACTGCTGGGCATGGCATTTTGTTGGGCTTCCTTTTAGCCTTTAGCATCACGGGCAGCAACGTGACTAGTTTTTTGTTCTTTGAATTAGCGTATGCATAATCTGGAAAGAGATAATTGTGGTTATATATCTCTGCTTTACAGTAATGGATAAAAGCAGGAAAAAATAGAAGAGCACTTGAAGATTTTGTGTTTTTGAAGTACCACAATCTTTGTGAAATAATCTTGTTGCTTGAACATTCTTTAAGCCTGTAGTACTTGTTTTTTTTTGTCATCTGCTTTTTGAAGGTAAAAGACACCCTAAGATAGGACTCCTATCACTCCCCAGGTGAGTAGCCAGGCCTCTTGCAAACTGTATGCATGTATTAAATAATCACAGAGACTTAAAAGAAGACTTAGACAAATTGCGGAGTAAAAATGGAGAAAGGTGGTGCTTGTCTGTTCCCACCTGTGATGTGTTTTTCTGTTTGCATCCATGTTACAGCACTACAGGGGCCTTAAATATAGATATGGTGTGATAGAGTTTTAAGCTGTAAATGAAGGCAAGTGTGGAAAAAAGAGGACAGAACAACGTTGAAGAGTATACTGTAGTCGGAGGCTAGGTGCAGAAACAGAATCCAAAATCTGGATGAAGAAGCTGTTTGAGCTGTTACCAAGGGCTTAATTTCAGGCTATTTCTGTGCTAGAATGTTTAAAATTCTCCAAAGCAACTGTGGCCAGCCTTGATTGTAGTTCGTAAGTTGTGTTTTGTACAAAGAATGAATGGAGATAAAAGGGTGTGGATATAGATTAAAGAATTACAACACAATTCTTTGCTAAAGGCTTTTTTACCAAGTTACTAAGAATAGAAGTTGCATATAGAACTAAAGTTGTAGTTGGACATTACACAAGTCCTTCTGCTTAAAGTGGAAGGAACTGAGAGATGGGGATGGAAATCTAGAGCTGCCTTTGTAAGTCTCTTTTACAAGCTGCTGACTAATGGCTTTAACCTGTTGGGTTTTGCTAATGGAGCTCTGTAACTGTTCCCCTTACCTCAGGACATCTTCTCTGATCAGCTGCCTTTTCCCTGTCCTGCAGAATGGAGATTAAGAGTGGGGAAGATGAGCAGGAAGGTCCCTGGAGGCCCTGGCTGGGAATTCAGGATGCATACGCAGCCAGTAGGGCTGGTACGACAAGGTGCGTGGCCTGAGAAGTGTGTTCATACTGCAGGGCAGCTGAATGCCCAAGACAGGATCAGAGGGCCTTGTGCTGATCTGTGCAAGTGGTGCTGCAGCTTCTGCTGCAAAAATCCGTTGTTATCTATCTAAGCACTCTGTGCTTAATTTGATTTTTACAAGTGTTTTTAGCTGAAATGTGCCTTGGGATGGTAAGTGGTGCTTCTCTGCTTTGTGGGATGTGCAGAGAGCCAAACAGAGGGGAATTGATCACTGGACCAGGAGCTCATATTAGCATAGAGCTCATCGATAGGCTTGCTAGCCTGTCAGTAGTCCCAGGAAGATAGATGAAAAGTCAAACAAGATTTACTCAATAAAGAATTAGGGGTTGGGAATGTGTTAGTGTAAGTCAATATGACTTAAAGAAAAACAGATGCTGGCAAAGAAGCCATGTGGTATTTCTTCAGTAGCAGCATTAGGCTTGGAAAAAATAATTGCACAGGTGTAGTAGGTTTGGGGGAACAGAGGTACTTGACTTCACAGGAGTTGGTGATTTGCAAGTGTCAGCTGTTCTGAGCTGATTGGACAAGAGTGAACCGATCTCATTCTTGCTGTTGATTAAGGAATTATCTGCTGCAGGCTTTTGTTAGAAACAGCCACAGCTCAGCATTTGTATTTGCAGTCTGCAAGTAAATGGAATAAATTGATGGATGCTACACTCCAGTGAGGACATGCTGGTAGGCAAGGTAGGCTGGAGGGAGGTGAGTTATTGAAGCAAAACGGACCTTAAAGTGGATGCTTGCAGAGTTACACGTGGGTATGCAAGTGTGTCGTTACTTTTTAGCTTGCACATGGTCACTGGCAAAACCACGGAGAGAAATAAGCCTGGCATTTTGATACACACTTTAAATGGAATATTAAAGTACTGGGGCAACACAGCAAAGCACAGTCAGATTGATTTGAAAAAAAGGGAAGTGCCTTTTAGGGAGGACATGAGGAACTTGTGCTATTGAGTTTTTCCAAAAGAAGTCCCTGGGGTCACTGTGTTACAATACGTTTTCTTCCATGGAAAGGATGTTTACTAAACTAGGGTGAGAGAAGCAATAACAAATGGGTAGAAGTTGGAAACATGCAACTGTAACTAGAAAATAAGGCAGCAGTTCCTAAGAGCAGGAAAAGGGTAGATTTCCACTGTTTTCCTTTGCTGAAATCCAGACTGGAAAGTGTTTGTCAGCTAATGCCGAGTGAGTTGAGTCGAGAGGTAATGGTGGAATGTAAGGGTCTGATCTCCAGGAGGTCAGACACCATGACCTCATGGTTTGCTCAACCCCGAAGCTTTCTCAAGTGATTTGAAGGTGATAAATTGGCAACGTGTTACTGGTTGGTGCGCAGCAGCCCTGCTACAGGTTTTAATTCTCTTCACTATGTGATGCTTGTATTTGTGGCACAGAAGTCTATGGTCAGACAGCAAAGCAATCAAGCTCATCTTGTGAATATGTAATATCTGCATTAATTTGTGGGTCTGAATGGAAGGTTACACTCCACTTTCCAATAAGGTGCTATGTGTCCTGATACAGTCCGTTTACTCTCCAGGTGTTCCCATGCTCTGCCTGTCACCAGGCTGGTTTTTGCCCCAATCCTGCTGTTGGTGTGTGTGCTTGTTACCTTCTTGCCCAGCTGCGGTGGTGCCCGGGCTGCTGGCCAGGAGGCAGGGGTCTGTTGTCCAGCACGCTGCTGGCCTTGAGCCAGGTGGTTGTGACAACCCCCCTGATCTGTCCTGTGCTTGTCTAAAGCAATTATGATGGTTAAAGGGGAAGATGGTTAAAGGCTTCACATGTGCTCTGCCAAACTAGGTATTTTGTTTCCCACACTTGCGGATTTGGCAGGCGTTTTCTTCCTTTGTTGACATATTGCAATTGCTTTTGACTGCTGTCAGCATTGATTGTGGTATTAACTTGTATTACAGTAGAAGAGAATTTACGCGAACGGTGAGCTCTTTCTCACCAGTATGCTGCTGTCATTTCCTAAGCTGCTGGGAGTGGCAGAATAAATGATTGCGTTCCCCTGATGAGAGAGGTTCCCTCTGGTGGAGGAAGCCCTTGTACTTAGCTGGATTGATAATCCAGAGGACCGCTAAGTCCACTTAGGGTTTCTGCAAGCTAGATGCAGTACGTGGGAAGGGAGTTTGTTGTCTCACATTTGAAAGGCTTCAAAAATTAACCATTGGTTCTGTCTCACAGCAAACAAAGCGGGGCTGTAGCAGCTGTACGGGCCTTCTGTAAGCACCTGCAGAGCTTGTGCAGGTGAGCGGCCTGGCTGTTCTGTGGACACTGAATGCAGTTTGGAGTCGGTGTTCAGTAAATTTAGCACCAGGTGTCATCACCCTCTGAGCTGCTGTTGCGGCCTTTGCTATTAAAGAAGGTGTCTGGGGGAGTTGAAGAGTGAGCCTCATCTTCTGACTTTGTGGTTTTTTTTTTTAAGTTAATTCTTTGAAATGCTTTCTAAAACAGACAGTTGATTAAAAAGGAATGAATAATGACAACAAGCTACTCAGTCTTCATGCAGAAGACCAGGCGGTACGGAGCTGTAATTGGTGCTTTAACTGACTGTTAAATGTGAAATACTGTAACCGACTGTTAAATCGGTGAAATGGATCACACGGAGCAGAAGCTATGTAGGAAGCAGAGTGCAGCTATCCTGTCTGATTACCTAGTGATACAAAGGTCTGCCGTAAAATGGCATTGGTTTTGGTACCTAGCGGGTTCCCTGATGTACATCCCATTAAAAAGTTACTCTTTAAACTGGTTAGTTGTTTTGGAGCATGCCTTAAGGAATCCATTGTGTGCCGTATTGTTTTAGCTTCTGATAAAAACTTCTTTACCGCTGTGCACGGGATATGTTTAATTCATGCTTTCCAGTCAGTTTGTTTTTATTTCCTGGAAATGGTTGTTTTGCGTGGTGACCTGGAGAGCTACCTAAAATCTAGACTGCAGCTCCGCGACTGCAAGGGCAGAATAACTGGGTACTTGTCCCTAAAGAGCAGCCAAGTCCCCCAGTGGAAGTTTCCACTGCAGGGGGAAGGCTGTGACTGCGGGATGCAGCGGGCGGCTCTTGTGCATCGTGCTGCACCCCATGGGACCTGTGAACGGAGCGACAAGACAGGAAGCCTGCTGCCCCTCGCTGCAAGGCACCTTTGGGTTTTGCCTTATCAGGCGGTTGGCAGAATGGGGATTTTGTGTCGGGCTTTGCCTTCACCTGGTGTGGCTGCACTGCAAAAGGCTGCGTGCCAGTGACACACGGAAGCTGTTTTGCCAAGAGGAGCAGGACAAAACAGCACAGAATTCTGAGCTGTTGCTCCTAACTTGTTGTATGCACTCAGTTAAGGGTAGCCTTTGTATCTCTTCATTGTACTATGGTGTAATTAGGTTGTGCGTGGCTTGTAGCAGCTCTAATTGCTTTGAAACTTATGGGCTGCCTTCTCCAAGGGTAGCTGTGGCCTTGTGGCAATTGACTAGAAAAGGGCTGAATTGGGGCAGCAGAAGTGCTTCTAAAAGCAGCAAGAACAGCACCCAGCATAGGGGATTGTGCTGCAGAATAGATGAAAATTTCTCTCAAAACATCCTCTGTGAGCTTTTCAAAATTACTGTCAGACCTTGGCCTCACTGCATTGCTTCCTGCCAGCAGCAGCTTGTGAGCTTCGCAGGAGCTGAACTCCTTCCCCATTAGTGACAGCAGGAATCGTCTTGTAAGGTGCCGTTCTTTCAAGGCCACCCCTGCTCTTGAACTCTTTTTTTGTTTCTAAAACACTGAGCAACTTTTCTTCTGCAGTGAAACCCGAGTGCTGTAGCCATGCAACACTGGTTAATTCTCAGACTCTTGCCACTGCATCGCGTGGGTTATTCTTAATGTGCTCTGCAGCTGGTCTCCTCCGCTGCTGCTGTTCTCCTCTGAAACACTTGGAGCTCCTAAGGACACAGTGGTTCATGGTGGTGTTGCAGGTTATTTTCAGCATTCACATGGAGGAGGCATAATCTCGCTGAATACAAGACCCTCCAGGCTAGTGCACTGGGGAGTCTCAGGAAGAGACTGCAGGTTGCTGACCTGGGACTACAAAAAACCTTTTTTAAACATAGTAAATAACTTTTTTGCAAAACCTCATTTCTCCTCTATCAAACATCTTCCTGGTGGTTCATGAAAATGTTTATGTAGCGTGTTATGCAGTCCTGTATTTGTGTTAGATGGGAAATGCCCTGCAGGAATCCCTCTAGCATTGGAGGGAGAATTGTTGAATTATGCTGGTCCCTGGTGGCACCTTCTGGGCTTAAAATTCCTCGGAGGAAGGCTTGAGAGAAGGCTCAGCAGGGGTGTTTTTGTTCCAACACCTGGAGGCAGGAATTAGTTTCTGCTCTTCTATTGGTTCCTCTTCAGAAAAGAGGATCTGTTTCGACAAGAAAAATTACAGAACACAGCCAAGATTTATCTGAAAGTTCAGGATCCCTTGGGGGTGTGAATTTTTCAGGCTGGCTGGGTTTGGAGGCGACTCCGGGAAGGAGCGGCCGGCGGCTGTGGTGGGCGGCCACACAAAGCCATGGCGTGTGCGGGCAAATGGGTCTCATCACGGTTCTGAGGCAACACGCAGCGTTGTCCAAAGCCCCTTGGTGCCAGTGGCTCGGATAAGGGAGGACGTGGGCCCAGGCCGTGCAGTTCTGGTTTAGAAATCCGGGGGGGCTGATATAGGGCCACCTGAAGTAGGGCTTTCTGCATAGCCAGGAGGCCAACCCAAAGTGTGTTGTCCCAAACCATCTTCGTGTGTCCTGCAAAATGGCCACAGAACAGGTGCTTCTTGTGCAGCCTTACCTGTTGCACTGCATGGAGAGCTCATCGTCTTGTCTCCTGCAGCTGGGAGACACGGGAGGGTGGTTGGCCCTCAAAGATGTGAGATTCCAGACCCAGGAGATGCTGGCTTACTCGACACCATCAAGGGTTTTATTCCTTTTGGCAGCATTTGGCGGTCAAGATAAACGGCGTTCACAGTGCTATCCCCATTGCCGTGACAGCTTCAGGTGCATGGTCCCAAGGGTAGATGGTTTCTCTGAGAATTAGTCATGCTCCAAATGTGGGGATGATGTTCAGATCTCCCCAACTGGTTAAGCTCTTGTGTAGATTTTCAAAATGAGCTACAGATGTGCTCACATGAGTGGAAAACATGCTTGTGTTGGTGGTAACAGAATTACTATAACATGTGACGGTACACTAGTGTTGTCACTTCAGACCACAAGGAAAAAAAGCTAGCTTATGCATGTCAAAATAGAGGTAATGGGACCAAGTTACTTATCTTCTTGTCTCAGGGCATGTTTCTGTGTCTGAATGACTTTCTGGGGCTGTCCTAGTCATTCCTTTAACTCGTGAGTAATAAAAATGTTCCTGAGAATGCTTGCCTTAATATCAGCGCTTGCACTGATGCCTTGAAAATTGCCTTTTCATCTTTTACAGCCAGCTGACCTACTGGATTAAATGCACCTCAGGCAGTTAGTCATGTTTCTTCTCTACTTACTTGAGATGGCTAGCTCTCTAGAGGGGTTTTCCTTTCTATGCTGCAATTCGATTAATAAAAAGCAGTTGCACGTTGCTGGTAGCGTTTCCTGTCGTCAGCCTTGTTAGAAGGAGCACAGCGAGTGGCTGCGTGCCTGCTGATGCGCGTACCCTCCTGGTGTGCGAGATGCTGATCCTCAGGCCGTGATGGCTTCAGGTTCTGCCCATTTCTCCGGTTCCTCTTGCTTCCTGAGCGTCAGGCAGATGGCTCATGCTGAGGGAGCAGGGAAGGAGATGCCTTTTCTTTCAGGCATACAGTTGTAAGAATCGTGTGTGCGATAACTTTGTGTTCACCTAGAGAGAAATTGTTTTGTCTCCTGCGTGCAATGAACAGTGTCTTGAGAAAGCAGAGCCACTGGTGCTCAGGAATGCTCGGGGCTGGGCTTCAGCTCGGTAAGTTTTGCCAAGGAGTGTTGGGCCTTCCAGACGGCATGAATGCCTTCCTTCCTACGTCAGGTGTTAGAACTTGACAAGAGCACTGGCACCATCAGACCTGAGAAGTCCTGCCTCACAAGGAGATCTTTGAGGTAGCAATATATAAAACACATTTTATTTAAAAATAAAACATATAAAAAATGTAGCTTGAAGCAAGAGCTTGTTTTCAGCTGAGGTCCTCCCACTTGTCAGAGGTGAGAAGGAAGATGTGCAACATGCTGTGATCCCCAGCTGTAACCTGAGCTGGCTTTGGTTTAGGGGGCTGTGTGAATCCCAGGTAATTGCACAATGACAAAAGGAAAATAGTTTCTCTGCATATTGGAATGTAGGCTTCCCTTGGGTCACAGAGTAATGGGTATAGGTGGTGCTGAGGGCAGCTGTAATGAACATAGTGACTGGATGTCTCTAGGGTTTCATATTTAGTTTTATTTGCAAGAATTATGGTCAGGTATAGGACTTGTGAATGGACCCATTTGGGTGTTAATTATGAAAATTGCTCTGATACCGTTTTGATCCTGAGCATTGGGGTGTTGCAGCCGCAGGTTGGAATGGATGAATTCAAACATGATAAAGGAAGGTATTTACTGAGTTGGTACTAATGAATTGCTGTTAATGAATTGTCCTGCTCACCTGGACTGCTTTCGTGTTTACCCAAATGCCATTTACTGTCATGTTTTCTCCTGTTGCCTGTGTGCAGCTGAGTAGGACCTGTCTCTGCCCCTTCAAACTGCTGCAAATCTGACAGACTGCACACGTGATGGATCTAAATATACATTTAGGTAAAATATATAACACAGCTGCTAGGCAATTTATTTTCACCAGTGGAAAGACGATATTTCAAGGCAGTGGTGAAATGTCAAGTGAATTATGGGGTTTGTCCTCTTGTGAAAATAAATCGTATATTCTATAATCTGAAGCAGACTAGTTCTTAATTATGTGTCGTTTGCCTTTGATTTACTAGTCAGGTTATCTGCAAGCCAAAACACTAGCAGATTTACCCTAGTCACTCTGGAATGGAGTGACTAAAAGGGCAGACATCAGACAGTATTTGATTTTTAACAAGCTATCCTGGTTCCTTGCTAGGCTTTAATCTTTTGCTTGCAAGATAAACTCTTTTGTGGATTAGTATCAGCTTCTCCTTTCTGATTGTTTTCACTATTAATTATTGACCCTGTAGAATCTGCACTTAGCTTACATCTCTTGGCTCCTGCAGAAGTAGACGTACCTTGAACTTGTCTGCGCAGGGATTTTGGCTAATGGACTACTCTGTGGAGATCTGAGATGTGAAACGTGGGCTGTGCTGGCTCTGATCTGCTGTGGGGCTGCCTCCCTGCACCCGCTGGGCCGCGTGGCTTGGCGAGGGTGGGCCCTGGGCAGGTTGGGTGCTGCTGGAGAGAGGCAGCTGGGACGCAGAAGCAGCCAGGAACCAAGTGGCCGCGGGGTAAGCGGAGCCTTGCACCTCCTGGAACAGTTCTGGTGGGCAGCATGCCGAGGGAGGTGATAGTCCACCGCTGGCCCCGTGCTACTGGTAGCAATGCTGGCCTGTGCTTCTAAACATGGGGTGGTCCATCCAAAATCAAGCGAGGTTTCACCCTCTTGCTTTGCTCTTAGGCTGGAATTTTGTGTTTAATCGAGTGCCAAAAGATTCCCCAGAGAGATGAGTTTGGGGTCAGATGTGCATTTCTTTGCGATGGATTGGGTGCTGTGGTCAGTGTGACAATCCAGCAGTTTGCTGATTCCTCCTGCTTGCTGATCACAGGTGCAGTCTATTCCGGCAGCACAGGGACAATGCTCTGTGTGGGGACTTCCAGTGCCAGAGGAGCACTTCAGGCCCTAAAATGACCAGTAGAAATTGTTAGTGTGGCTTAGTAAAGAGAAGAGCTGAAAACGGCTAAATGGAAGGACCAGGTGTTAACATCCCAGTCTACAGGATGAATCTAGCAGGTATGACATAATACATAACATATTGGAAGCAGCAAAAGCTTAGACCAGAAAGCCTGCGGTGCTACCCCGTGTAAAGTAACCCAACAACAACGTGATGCTGTTTGGGGCTGTAATTGTCTTGCAAGCTTAGTTGGAAAGCTGACAATTGAAATAAGGGTTGTTACATGAGAAGGAGGAGATGCTAACCTTTAGTAGAGCGTATTTTAGATAAAGTTGCATTGATAATTTGGCATCAGGGGCTCAAAAGGGATGCAACAAGCAGACCAAGTGTCAAAAATGAGTGAGCGCCGATACTGTACTGGAAAAAATGACTACTGTTGTGTTATCTATTGATGCTCTAGCCTGGCACTGCTTCCTTCTGACGTCTTACTGTGTTTTAGTATATTTGATTCTTCATGCAACTCAGCTTTAAAATGAATATATGGGCATGCAGCTTTTATACTGGAAAGTGTGTTTTCTTGATGTGATCATGTACTGCAAAG
This sequence comes from Anseranas semipalmata, assembly GCA_013399115.1. NCBI lineage: Eukaryota > Metazoa > Chordata > Aves > Anseriformes > Anseranatidae > Anseranas > Anseranas semipalmata. The sequence goes on along the minus strand of VXAA01002706.1, from coordinate 629,392 downwards.
CAAGTTGTTATTTGTCAGTGGGCAATGTAATTGAATTGATTTGTTGACTTAGTTTTGTAATGCTAGTTGGTTAAAATAATTTTGAGATACTCTTAGGTTATTCTCTTGTTGGTATGAAACTAGTAAAAAGGCACGAAATCTATATGAAGATTTATCTAAGTAGAAAGCCAGTTATTTGGTAACAGTAGTCTCTATGAGTTTTATCTGGAAGGGTAAAATTATAAACTTAGATGACTGGATTTGCTTGTTAATGTGTAAAAATGAATGAACATGACTTGATGTTTTCTCCTAAAGTTAGTAAGTCTATCGTCTGTTTCTGACTAAAGTGAAAATTGTATCCCTAGAAGCTATTGCTAGTGTTCCTTATGTCCCCAAGTGAATTGCCATTCATGCCACTTGCCCCCAAGTGACCGGGAGGGAAGGTTCAGGTGCAGTCAAGTGCTGACTGTGAGCACACGTTTGAGAGAAGCTGTCCGAATCTGTTCAGACCCTTGTTTTTGCCCCGTGCTTCTCAGTTACCGCGAGGAGTGCTGGGTGAGCGCAGCTGTTCAGCCTGTGATCACGGTTGCAAAGCTGGGGTGCTTTCTTGCTTGAGTGCTTGTTCTTGAGGTCAGCAGAGACCTTCCTGCAGGGCTGCTTTCAGTTTCTTTTCCCTGCCAGTTTTGATGGCCCCATAAGCCACAAGTGGTGTGTATTAATAGCAGGACCTGGAAGAGCCTGCCAGTTTAGGGCTGTGTCATGGAAGAGCGGAAGGCATGCAGCATCCCTTGTAACAGTGAGTAAAACTGGTCTGTGTGGAAAGAAATCGTACTATGCTTTGAGCAGGCACCAGGAACACCTAGAGTACTGTGGGACATGCTGGGGTATGCTGTTTAGATAACCAGAAGGATGGAACATGATTTTTTACCCAGTGTTGTCCAGCTTGTTTGCCGAGAGCTTTGGGGTTTTGCTGTTTTCTTCCTTATAGCCTCACAGTCAGTCTCCTGTTCGAGCTGAGAGCCCTATGTACACCCCGATTAGACCTGGCACTCCGGTCAAGTCAGGAAGCTTGCTTTGCTTTTCTGCCATCCCGGGTAGGAGCCAAGTTTGTTGCTGTGGTGGTGGATGTTTGCTGCTAGAGCCATGTGCGTAACTGCTGTTTAGGCAAATTACAAACAGATATAGAACGAATGGTTGCACTTCTCAAAAAAAGGAGGAAATAACAACAGGGCATCTAATTCAAGTGTGATGATCTTGTCATGTGAATGCAGGGGCAAGAAAATGCACTGAAAAGCTGCAGGATAAAGAGCTGGTTGTGGGGGAAAGGAGGAGTGAAATAGAGCCTCTTGCTGCATTTGCCTTCTAAAAAACGAGCTGCAGTTGTCAGTGTAATACTACCCTGGTGTGGTCCGACAATCACCATTTGTTCCGAGGCAATCTATTTCTCTCCTGGAATTTATCCTCCTTGAGTAAACGTGAGCGAGTATTTATCTGTGTCTGTTTACATCGTGAATTTATTTTTACATGGTAAACAAGTACCCAAGGCAAAATTGAGGCTAGTGTCAAAGAAAAACAGTTGGACAGGAAGAAATGCAGTCTCCCTATAGAAAGAGCCATCTTAAAGAAGCAGTTCCTTTTGTAAGTTGGGAATACTTCACTGTATAGAGGGCTGTCATTTGAATTTCCTTTTTTGTTTCACATGACTGTGCCCACTAGTTTTTCCTGGACATTACTGTATAAATTAAAAAATAACCCGAAGTTTTCACAGCAAATGGCATTACTGAACTGAGGTTTTACTGTTGTTAAGCTTTGAGGACAGTGACTTTTCTCTGGGTCACAGCAGAATCAGATATTCCACAGTATGCAGTGTGGCTTTGTTCTTTGCTCGAGACTAGATACAGGGAGTGAATCGGGCAGCGAGAGCAACCATTAGTGTGGTCCTTGAACACAAAACACAAAAGCAGATGCTTTGTGTTTTCCTGGCAGGTGGGAGATGAGGTGGCATGGTCAGGAGGGTTCCTTTAGGCTTGAAAGCAAGGAAGCCATGAATTGGAGGAGGTGGAGATATTTTACCTGCTCAGCAGGATGTGTTTCAAATGGACGTATTCAAATGTAGCCATCAAAATTCTCAGTTTGCTGGTCATGGTTTCAGAGACTTGAATATTTAACACCCATTAGTTTGAATGCAAGCTGAGTGGTTGCACTGAACAGCCGAGGATCAAGCAGTGTATGAAACTCGAGTGTAACCTTGGAAAAAAAAAAAAAGGAAACCAAACAATCTCCATACTTAGCTGCATGAAACAAATACAGGTTTTAATATTTGTAGTGTATTACACAGTATATCTGCCATCAAGTGTTCCTAGGTAGCTGTATGTGTGCTGTTCCTTTTTGCCCTTCATAGCCAGGTGGGTTGTGTGCTACCAAACACATCTATTTGCCTTCATTTGACAGAGTGTTGTCTCAGCCAAATGCAGTACTGAAAAGCTGGATTAACAAAGGTGTCTGTAGGGGCTGGTTGCAACACACTGTTCTGCTTCCCTCGTATGCCCTTGGATAACAGCAGTGTTGTGTGGCTGCTCGTGGCTTGTCCGAAGAGGACCGCCAGGGTTTTCCAGCAATTTCTGGAACAGGTTCTAGAATAGCACCAAAACACTTCTCGTACCAGTGGGTGGCAGACTTCCTTGGAGAGGAAATAAATTTTCTATTGAAAAAAGTCTTTCATAAAATGTCTAAAAATCATGAAATTCGGAATAAATACACATTTTTATTGATGCATAAGGAGCTAAGCTTGAACATTCCTTATGCCAATGTGCTGAATTAAAAATGCTTTTAAAAATCTGCACTGGAGGTCTGATTAAACACCTCCTCTGCAGTTAGCTGGATTCATAAAATGTGGTAGGCAGAAGTTCTTAGCTAAAATAAATCAAAATATTTGATGTCAGGCGGGGCCATGGCTGACAGTGCTTGCTTCTGGAGATTTTTACTGCTTTGCTGTGCTTGACAGAGATGTCTGCAGTACCACTGCAAAGGTAGCTGTGAGCAACTTTACTGGAAGTGCTTCTACGCAGATTGGTACTGACCTGGGACATCTGTGGTTTGACAAAACGATGCACCAGTTCGTAGTATCTGTGGGTATAATGCAACTTCGGCTGCAAGCTATGGCTTGGTAACTGTGGTAGCCCAGGGCTGTTATGTACGTATTTTTAGTGGGTCTAGGACATGCTGATTGGTATTTTTCCGTACTGCTTTCCTTAGCCATCAAGACAGCCCAACAAATATTTGCCCTGTTTCCTCTCTTGTACATCACAAGGTTATTTCTAGGAGCTTTAAATGGTTGAGTATGCAGGTGTGCATTCATGGATTTCCCATCGGAGTGATGCATCTGCTCCCACTGGAGTGGTCAGGTGTTGCAATCAATTTCCATCTCTATGAGGAGTTGGAAGGCTGCTGTATCATTGCTTCATTTTTTAAAAGAACTGAGAAACAGCAAATAGTGTCATGGAGTTTTCAGACTTCAGAGGTAGAGTCCAGAGACTGCAAAAATTTGGAGAGGCAGGTCACAGTCCCTGCGGCTAAACTAGAGGTGCTTTTGTTCGCAGCTTGTGTCCTTTCCTCTGTGGTATCTCATAGTAGTTCAGTGTGTGTTGAAATACAATTCTCTGTAGTCTAGAAACAATAGCTGTAATTCATTCTTTTCATTTATGTAAATTAACTCATCCCAAAAATTTACCCATCTACACATGTTGTTACTTAAGTTTGCCTACTTGCGTTTTTGTTTGTAAAACTTCTGAGTAAAACTGTTGTGCTCTCTATTCATGGCTGCGTCAAGTAATGAAAAAGTACTCTGGTTCCAATCGCACGGGTACATGTTCTGTTGCAATCTGTCTCCTAGAAGCACGTGGCGCGTGCGGGACTAATGCCTGGCGATGTTTGGTGAAGTTCCAAACCAGCAGAGAGAAGAGGACCCCCAAGTAGTCATTTGCTGTATGTGACCAGAGTGCAAACCTGGTGCTTAACAGGAGAAATTACAGGCTACAGCGATGTAAACTTCTTCCATGATCCTGGGAGCGAACAAATCTCAGCCGCATTTCTTTTCGATAATGGTCAAATAGGTAGAGGTAATGTTTGAACAAATGTAATTGCACCAAAAATGTGCTCTCTGGGCAGAACTGTTCCAGAGCAGGGAAGTGGTTAAATCTGTGTCAGGTTTCACCCTGGTAGTGAGATTTCATCCCTGCATACCTTAGAACTTCATTCATGCAGGCTTAATGCAGCAGATGTCAGTTACAGGATCAGCACGTTGATCTGTCAGGAGCATGTGACAGCAATTGCCCGCTGTTGACAACTGCACAATAATTGATAGTGGAGGAGGGTGTCGGTAATATTGCGGAGCTGGGGAAGCTTGAATGCTGGCACTTGCTGGCACTCAGGCTACACTTTTTTGAATGGCTGCTTTGCACTTGGTTAAAATACTGTGTTTTATCTCATTTTTCCATGCATGACAGCGAAATCACCTGTCAGTGTTTGCCTTCTGCTAATTGTGTTGCAGAATGGACTCGCCACCTGGAGCTGCTGCTTCTGCCCCTGCCGGCTGATCTGTGATGTGGTGCACCTCAGCTCAGAGCTGCAGGTGGGGTTGGTGTTGGAGCTCCAGAGTGGCGGCAGTTGGTGTCATTCCCGCTTTTTCTTTTCTACCACGTGTTAACCAACCTGCCTGTTGTCAGCAGTGAGCCCTCTCTTCAGCCCCCTGCCCTTCCCTGTGGGTTGGACACTTGACAGGGCTTGGGATGTGAGCTCCACTGTTAGGGGGTGTGTAGGCTCACAAGGGTGAGCTTTAACTGTGCTGTGCTGCAACTGGGAGGGAGCCTGTAGGTATTAGGGCCTGGGAAGGCTGTTCACTAGCATTGATGGTGCTCCTAAGCTTTTCAGGAGTGCAACAGTTGTTAGGCCGGGTTACCAGCTACATTCTGTGTGCTCTGAACTTATTGGTGTCCCGGTGTGTGTGACTTGCAGTTGGAAGGACAGGAGACAGCCATGACTGCTTCAGACCCTGGGCATGAAATGCTACCTGGCGAAAGCATGAAGTCTCCTGCAGACAGCACGCGTCCTGTGCTAACGCCTTGGCTGAACCCTGGTCAGAGCGGCGTGCGAAGGAGAAGGGGTTATCTAAGGGAAGGGCCTGTGCCCTGCGCGCTGCCGGGAGAAGGTGGCGCAGATGATTTTGGCAATCCCAGGTATTTGTGAAAGGAACAGACGACAAAAGCAATGTATTCAGGAAGGGAACAGTCACACAGTTCATGCTCCTGCTAGGACAAGTTTCTATTGTTCAGTTCTTTTAAGTCATTTCTTAGGTGGGCTGGAAGGCATGCAGGCAAGAATGTTGACACCTAAGGGTATTTGCCCAATGTTTTTTCCCTCAGAGGTTCTATCTTATGAAGCTGATTCTGGTAAAGGTAGGTCTTTGTGCATCATTCAGTATAGGAAATGACTTACTAAAAGTTGCTTTAACTGCTGTTGTTGCCTACTCAAATCTCTGTTGCAAGGCTTAGTATTTTAGAGAGTTGGCTAACAAACTGTTAATATTTATGTAAGCCTTTTTGTCCTGTTTGGCTGCTCTTCTGTTGGGAGAGACTCTTTTCTCTGTAGTATTCACTAGAACACACTTCAAGGGCTTCACCGATCCTAAAGAAGTTGACTTAGCTTAGAACAAGCCTTCTGTGAGGCATGCTTATATCCAACAGGAAGGCTATCATAAGGAGAGAATGTCTGAGAAACTGAGGTTTTACCTTTCAGCTCGATCAGAAGGGGAGATGCTGCGGCGGTTGTGCAGTCTGGGGACAGTCCAGCTCTGACACCCCAGCAAACTGTGTGCCACGTCCCTCTCAGTGCTGCTGTCAGGGCCTGCGACTGCCCACCTTCTGATGCTCTCAGGCTGGGGGGGAGAACATGGCCTAAAGAGTACAAATGGGCAAGGGAAGGATTTTTCTCCTCGGTCTGACAACTGCTGTTGCCACAGTCCTTAAAACATAGATCCTTTGAAGCTTGCTGTCTGGAATGAGGCAGGTCCGCACTCAAGTTAGTGTTAGGATTTCTGGGCTGTGCAAAGCACGAGCTAGCAGTAATCCTGTTTTCTGCTGTTAAGAAACCTTTCTTGTGGAAAATGCATCCTTGTCTTTGAAGGAGGTGAGGTTCAATTGCGGAGACAATGAGCAAAAATGACTGTGCGGTGCTGCCAAGGTGCATTTGAAATTTCAGATAGTTTCCTTTTGGAGTTGGTATCTATTATTCATTGGAGTGGAGCAGTTCTGAAATTGGAGATCTGTTCAGGAAACACCTGGCCTCAACTCGAGCAGCAATAAAAGCAAAGAAAAAAAATGCTTTGTACAGTGTAAGGAGCAGGGGTACTTTGAGATGCTTCAGTAGACTTGTTCTGTATCTTGAGCGCAGCCTTTCACGTTACCTTTGGCTGCACTCGCGTAGCTGCGGCCTCTACCTTTTGTCTCGTTTGGCTATTCTTCTCTTTGAAGGGATGTATTTTTTTTTTTTTCCTGTATGAATTGGCTGGGATCCACTTCAAGGGCCTATTGATCGTGATGGAGTTCGCGTGGTTTGGAACAAGCCTGGGACGAGGCATGCTCTTAAGGTGCTTCCTTCAGTTTACAGTCTGCAGGTCCTAACTTTCTTTTATCTGCTTCCTCGGTAAACCTGGCTGTGGCCAGGCTTCTCCCAGCGTCAGCTTGCTCCAGCGTGATCTGAGGGTGCAGTGAACCCTGTCCCCTCCCGGGGGTGACAGGCGACTGGCGAGCGAGGCTTGTTTTGTCAGGAGGTCTGCCAAATTCCCCAGGACGTGCGAGTTTTGGAAGCTATACAGAAATGCCTCTGGACCGAACCTGTGCCAATACTAAGCTCTAATCAGTTCATTCAGGCTTTTCTTTCCTTGCTAAAGAGCATGAAAAGACAAGTCTCCCCTCATCTGTTGCCTCTTGTTAATTTTTTGAGAGATTTCTCCAATTTCACAATTAAGAGAAAGCTGTTTGGTTTACTGAGGATGTGGGTTTTTAACCAGGTATTAAGGCAGGACCAAGGTGAGTCAGTTTAGGAAAGCCTGGTGGGCTCTTCTCGTCCCCTGCATTGTCATTTTGAAGTTTAATGCTGTGGTGCTTCTTGGGTGTGTGCATTGAGCAGGGCATTCTGGTGAGTGCTGTTTTAACGAGCCCAATGAGTGCAGCCCTGCCTTGAATGCTTCTTGTTAGGCTCCCAGCCGTGCAGGGCATTAGGAAGTGAAAGGGACAGTGTCACAGCATGGAGCTGCAGGTGGATGGGCAGGGTGGCAGCGTGGTTAGAGCCCTGGGGTTGACTTGCTTAGAATGAGCACGTCTGTTGTGTGCAGCGCCCTTCGTTGCGGGTGAATATGTTAAGCTGCTTTTCTCTGGAAGTGACGATGCTGGGGTCCCGGAGGTGTGAAGAATCGGATCTTTGTGATCTGCAGCGGGTGACTCGCTCGTGACGAGTTGAGGGCACGGGTTTTCCCAGCCAGTGGGATATCTGACGGAGGACACTGCTGTGTTGTTCTGCTGTCATCTCGCCTGCCATGCGGCGTGCCCGAGTGACACATGCTGGATGGAAAAATGCAGTGCCGCAAGAGATGAGTTCATCCCCTTCTTGCCGTGGCTCACATCTCACCACTGGGTACAATGCTCGGGCCTTTACTCATCACAAATCCACAACTTTTCTTTTTTTCCATTATTTTCCATATTGGAGAAGACTTAGCTGTTGTCTGAAAAATGACTAAATATTTCTGCTTGTGGAATACTTCAGTTTTTGGCTGTTTTTTTCCCACTGATACTGAGCCTGTTTAATGAGTTGTTGGTTCTTACCATTGTTAAAATTCAGTTTCTCCTGCCACTTAGAACTAAGCTATATTGCTGTCCTTGTGTTTATATGTACCTTACGTGGAACCACTACTATTTAATAATGGTTTGGCTGCAAGGCACTTCTCTGCCTTGAGGGCAACAGAAGAGCTGGTCTTCAGGCCCATCACCCAGCAGCTGCTGCCGCCCCGTTACTGAGCTTGTCCATACAGTTCTTCCCTTTTCCAACAGGATCGATTCTTCTCTCACTGACCTGTCCTCAAGTTCCGCCTTCCGCTTAGGCTGCGACGCTGGGTGCGCCTGCCGAGTTATTCCTGCTTGTGCTGGGCGGTGATGCTGCCTGTTGAAGAAGTACTGGGGCTGAGGAGTATCTTTTGGGTGCTGACTTCTGCCTGAGCTGGGCTGTGGTGCTCAGGACCTGAGAGAATGCGTTCCCTGGGAGGTTCCCCTGCCTGAGGTCGGGGTGTGCTGGCTTAGGTTGTGTTCTGCGCGGGTGCTCAGTGATCCCATTTCAGCTCTGCCCTGGCAGCTTTAGGGTGAATCATGTCTGTCCTGGCTCTGGAGTTGATAATGGTAAACGTGGAGTAATGATGCTTCCTTTTTGACCCTACAGAACACCCTGCTTTCGCTCGCAGTCATTCCTCTCCCTGAGCATAGCCTGCTGGATACGCCTGATGTGTGGCGCTGATCGTTTTCAGGGAGATAGAGAAGGGGAGCCCGAGTCCTGCTTCCACAGCTCCTGAAGGGAGACAACAGGCTGGAAAGGACGGCAGAGGTTAGAGGGAAGAAAGAGATGTTGCTGGTTGCTTTTCTTTTGGATGAAGGTCCTAGCTGCAAGGGAATTGAACAACAATTTCATTGAGCTGATTGAATCAGCTGTCACGTGTGTTTAGGAAAATAGCAAACCTCTGCAGCTGCATGACACCATCCATCTGAAATGACTGATGGAGTTGGGTCACATTGCCCCACGTTTATGTGGGATGTATGTCATTAGCTTGCAGCAACCCAAACCACCCATATACGTACAGACAGCAGAACTTGTGCCTCGGGTCCTGGGTTCCTGGTCTATCCAGGAGCAAGCCTGCCTTGTACCTGAATGTGGCTGACGAAGGCATCTCTGCGCAGAATCTAAGAGCTGGTGGGATTTTGGAGCTCGTGCCCTGTCACTTAGTTGTGGAGCTGGGACGCCTGTTGTCAGAAGGACAGGAGCCCACTGGAACTGGCTAGGCTGAGGTGCAGCAAAAACAGGTTGTCCAGCTGATTGCTAGCGCCTGTTAAATGCTTCCTGATGCTCTCACAGCGCTCCTCAGCCACAATATTCGAGTGCACCGGTGGCACGTGCCTTGAGTGCGGGTCAACTCACATCTCACCCTTACGTTTCTTCCTTGGGAGGAGGAACAATGTTGTTCCTGCTTTGCACATCGGGAGAGTAACTGTTTGCTCAAGAGTCTCAGAAGAAGCCAGGGGAGATGACTGCTTTTGAAGGATGCACGTAGTAGTTTGGTGCGCTGGCTGGGGGCTGCCTTTCGTTTCACAAAGACTGGAGATCGAAGTCCTGCTCAAGCACTCGTCGTGCTGTGTAACTGTACCGTTCGGTACAAGACAGGGGCACTTAGACGTGGGAGGCTGATGTTTTGTAGAAAAGCTGTTGGCTGATTTATCTCTGGTATTGTCAGACCAAAGGTGATTTTTCTCTTAAATTCCATTTCACACATGCACACAAAAGTGTACTCACCACCAAAAAACCACCCGCAAACAAAAACAAGCTTTGAAATGCATTTTAAAAAACTTCATGTGTTACCAGGGCACTACAGAACAGCACTCGTTGATGTGCCAGACTGTCGCAGTGGTCATTGAGAAGTGTCGTACGCAGGTGTGAAGACGTGGGTATTCCAGTAGCATAGTGGAGCTTGTTATGAGCTCCTTGCGCGCGGATTTTGTCTCTTTGGCCCATTTCAGCATCGTATGGAGAACAAGGCCACACTGCAATAAACAGCGTTTGTTTGCAGTTTTCCGATCATTTCACGGATCTGTAATGTCGGTCGTGTCTTTGTGTGCACTTGGGATGCTTCCGGGCGGAATAAAACGCAGGGCTGCAGTACGCTTGCCTGGCACAAGGTGAGGCATTCGGTGTCGCGATAGGCCGTGGTGCCGGGAGAGGGATGGTGGGATGAGACTTGGATTTCCCAGTGGCCATGTGCTATTGTAAAATTAAATCATGGGCCTCTTTTTAGGGTTCTGTACTCCCCAGTACACTAGCTCTGCTTAAACATGGCAGCGATACGGTGGAAGAAGTTATATCACTTCAGGTTTTCACTTCTTGATTAAGCCAGAGAACAATTATTGTTGTGAAATAAAATTAATGTCTTGTGTTTTAGCTGATATTTTGTCTCTTCCATTGAGAGATGGTTTATCACCAGATGTGATGCTTTTGATCTGCTGCTGTGTTTTGCTCTGAACGAGGCTGGACTGAGCATGTGCTGGCATTGCTTTTGGTTTTGTCCTTGAAAAAGGGAAATAAGGTAGCTGTACACATAAGGTTTCCTGCATGTGAGCAAGCTGTGTCTCGTGAGGGTGTTCGCTGAGGGGTCTTGGAATGCCAAGTGACTTGGACTTTCACTGCGTGGTTCAGTGGTGGATGCAGCTTGTTGCCTTATTTTCCCACCATTGTTTCTGCTTGGCCAAGGGCAGATCAAAGTGAGGCGAAATAGCTTGGAAATATGGGCCGGTCGAGCAGGGACCACAAAAAAGAGGCAGAAGCTCCCTGGGAAGCGCTGACGGGGTGACATCAGGATGGCAAGCTGCTGCGAGCCTTGCAGGGCTGGACCTGCACATGACAAATGGGGACAGTGGTGTTCCTGTGCCCCAGCTGCTCCGGGGAGCTCAGGGTGTTGTGCTGGGGCCTGAGCCAGCCTGCCCCAGCAGGGGGTGGTGGTGATGGTTGGACAAAAACGCAGCGAAGTGATGGTTGGTGTTTGTCACCACAGAGGCAGAGCTCGGTGGTGGCCCTTGCGGCGAACTGATGGGCTGCCTGCGAGGCTCTCTAGCTCATCCTGGAAAGTGGGGCTCTCTGTTAAACCAGAATACAGCAGCCCTGGTGATGAAGCTGCTCAAGTCAACTGTACAGCTAAAGCTTTAGCAAATGAGCAGGTTCAAGTGATCTTACGCACCTAAAGGTGGAATATAATTCTCCTAATGGGAGTGGACAGCAGGAGGAAAAATAGGCTTACGAGATTATCAGCAGTGGCTGTCTGGCATAAATTGCATGGATTGGGGGAAAATAATTCCTACCTAAATGTGAGTCCTGGCTTTCTAAGCTGTTTTGAATCGTGACGTAGCATTTGCAACACAGGCGTTAGGGTTAAGTTGCATTTGCCAAGTGCGTGTGGTTATTCTCACCTTTGATGTCTGCATGCTGTTCAGGCATGGGCTGAAGATCCAAAATCGGCATTTCAGGGGCACCGGTGTCCGAGCCGTGGCTGTTCAGCAAATGGTGGGCACCAGCTTCCTGTTGAATCATTCCTGGTGCCACACAAGTTTTTGTCCCAGTACCCATACAGCCTAATTTGTTGGACCTGACTGCTCTCTGAGGCTGACATATTTAGTGGTTTAGCTCATCAACTCCAAAATTCATCTGCTTGCCACCTAGCTTTGAGGAGCCAGTGTGTTGTGTCCTCAGTTAGAAGGCCGGCTGGGCTGAACAGAGGTGGTCGCTTGAAATGTTAGTGGCCCCGTGATCGCAGTTCAGTCCTTGCATCCAGCCCTTCACGAAGGAAGTCTGGTATTATTGGCCTAAAACTGGAGAGGGGAGAAGGAAATGTCTTAGAACAGTTTGATCTTAAGGTCCTTCTGACTGTACTGAGGTAAAGGCAGAATCTCCTGTAATGCCTTTCACAAGGACGTGGGTTCTGGCTTCATCACTGGCAATGGAAGTGCTGTTTGTGCTCTGCAGTCATGTAGAATTAATCCTTCTCGTCAGTTTGTCCTTCTGTCTTTGCTACATGATTGGCTTTCGTCACATTGTTTCCTGAGTGCTTGCTGGCTTGTTACAGCTCTGAGATTTAGGGAAGTGTTCTTCCTCTTCATGTCAAATATAGGGTAAAAGTTCAGACAAACGGCCAAATTTTTAAAGCAAATAAATCCTGTAAGCTGCATTTGCTCTGTATTCCAGGGAACATCCTGTAAATAAGTCGCATGGGATTTTGCATTTCAGGTGCCAAATAAAATAAGCGGTGAAAAACATTGAGTGGTGTGACCGAGGGAGCAGTGTTTTCTCAGAAGATCTGAACAATGGGCAAAAGAACAGAAAAGGTTCCCTCCAGTAGGGCTTACTAATTATCTTTGAGTGAAACAAACTACTCATATCAAGAGTAGAAGAGAAGTCCATTTGTCAGAAGCTGCTAAAAACCTCATGCTTCAGCTCGCTTACCTGGGTAGCTACTGATCTTACAGTCATGACATATATGGGAAAACCAGAAAATTAGGTAATTGAAGAGGGTTTTGTATCTAGTCCTTCCATACTATTCAGTCCTCCTATCTGGCAGACCACAGAAGTCCTACAGTGTTTTCGTTAGCTCACCCAGTCTAGGTGTAAATATTCCAGGTGTGGCAGCTGGTCCTAAAGTACCTGCAGGTAGCATCTGGCAAGTGTGAGAGGGCTCTGGGGGTGTTGTGTGGTCTTGCCATTGAATGTAACAGTTGAAAAACAGTGCTGCTTAGGTTATCCTTGCTCCTCTCTGTAGCATGTCCCTTATCTTTGCTTATTCTTAGAGGTATGGTGACGTTATTGTGCTTGCTGAATGTGAGCGTGCCTTAGGCTGCTGGAATACATTGACTAATCTTTAAGTGTTTTTTTTCGCTCTGTTTTGAGGGAAGGGTTTGGATTTAGCTGTGGTACAGGGGAGCTGTTAATTGAACACAGTCATACCTTTAGTTTTCCCTATCTCCCCATCAGAGTGCTGATCAGTTTCATTTGTGTGTTCGAGCCCTTGGAAATCCTGCAGTACTAATCCTGGTGTTCTGGTCCCACGGTTGGACATCACTAGCTGAGGAGGGGGGATTAGCCTAGGTAACGAAGTCAACAATCTGTAATGAGCTGCCATCAGAAGGCAAGAGTTCAAAATCAGCTAAGACTAGTAATCTAAAACTGACTTCAATTCCAGATATGATTCTGGTAATTTCTTTTTTCTTATAACCCTGGCTATTGGCAAGACTGAAGCACCTTGATGCTACAAGAAGGTTTGAAGAAGCACAGTTCTGCGCTGCCGGTACAGCCTGTGAGGCAGAGTGCTCAGCCCTGCGCTAAGTTCAGGTTGGTTGGCAAACTAAATCAGAACTTGGGAGCTTCAGGCTGTCCTGTTTCCACACCCAAAGCTGCTCCCTCTGCACCCGTTTTGAGTTGGTAGATTCCCTTTCCTTTCATAAGGGAGTCAGTAGTGCAGTTCCTCTTTAGCTAACATCTTAGAAGGCAGCGTTGCCTCCTGGGCCGAGCTCGGGATTTCACAGACCATGCGGGATCCCTGTGCTTGCTTAGGCTCTGGTCACCTTGCTTCGGCACCCTGTGGCACAGCAGTGACAGTGGCTCTTTAGCAAAAGCAAGTTAAAACCAGAGCTTGTTGCGCACGACTGAAGGTAGGCATCTGCTCTCATGGGCCTTAGGATGGTGCCATGATGCTTTTCAGCTTCTCCTGGAGCTTTGTGCTGCTCTGAGCGTGCCAGGATACCTGTCTTCATGTTGCCTTCAACATCACCTGGAAGACAGCATTACGCCCTGCAGTGTGGTTCACGTTTACAGCCGCTCACTGGAGGTAGGATTTGGGTGGTGAGGCTCTCGCCTACGTAGGGAGAGTACTAACATTTGCTGTTAACAAGGGACAATCTTCTAATGGGAATGACAAGATAAATTGGACTTACCCTTGTCACCTCCAGCAAAAAGCGAAGTTGCAGAAGTGGGTTTGTTCTGTTCAGATGGGTTTTTAATCCAGCTTCCTTACTGAAGTTGCCTTCAATTTCGGAGTCACTGTTCTGTGCGTAGGCAGCTCAACTTGTGTTCTCTTGAACTCTTCCGAGTGAAATACAATGTTACTGTTGATTCACTGGGAGTGAAGATATTAGAGCTGGATTGCTCTGTCCCATGCCAGTGAATGGGCAGAAAGCAATGGCCATGAACTGCAAAGCAGGACATTCTGTTTGAATGTACGGGCAAGTTTCCACGTGAGGATGTCAGGCCCTGGAGCAGGTTGCCCCATGGGGCTGTGGAATCCCCATCCTTGGACACAGCCAAAGCTGCCTGAGCACGAAGCAGGCATCGGACCGGGTCAGCGAGGTCCCTTCTGACTGGGTCCTCTGGTGCTCTCCGTGCAGGTGGCAGTAGTGCCCTCCACAGGGATACGGGCAGGCTGGAAGCTGATCCTCATGTTAGAGAAAGGTAAAGAAAAGCTTTTTGTTCAGTCACGCAAGGAAAAAGAAATCAAGAGCCCTGCCCTTTTTTCAGAAACTCCAAATAATAAATTTCCTGCTCTAGCCCATAAAATGTGTTGAGGAATTCTAGGCTTTATAGTATTCCCTGTCTAATAAAAAAAAAAAAAAAAAGGCTGACTTGTTTTTTTCTGCACCTGCGTGAAAAAGAAGTCTGTTAAATGTTGTGATCTCCTACGGCCTGACTCGTGATGGATTTATTTGGTCTTCAGTTCTTAACTTGCATGCTTTCAGTACCTTTCTCCATTAACAATCCTGTTAAAGTATGTATTCAGGCAGGTGTAAGCCTGGGTTTGAGGTAAGGGTTATATAGGCATGGCTCTCAAATGGCAGCCTCAGCTGAAACCTCTGGGCTGCCTCAGGAGAAAGCTGACACCCTTGAATATCACACCTTTTACCTTTGTATAACACCTGTATAAAATTAGCGTGCTTTACAGAGTGAAGGACAAACTATTTCAGAAATGCTTTGAGTTATTTTTACGGACTCTTTATTGTATCCTTTCACCTGTAAAGCCATGTGCTCGATATTTGAGGAACCAAATGATGCACACATCAGAGGAAGAGGGGGGGAAAAAGTGTGTAAAATAGCTTTCCTAGACACAAAAACCTGCAATCTGCTGCTTTAGGGTGTACTAATGAAAAATGTGGTGCCGACGGTTGCGGCTGTGGTGGAAATCTTTCCCTTTGCAGGATTCCCCTCTCCCTCTGGTCTTCCACGCGGTGTGACCCGCAGCTGGGGGAAGGCAGTGGGGATTTCACGTGCCAGGCTTTACGGAAGGAAATCCGGTGCTGGGAAGTTGCGAGACGTCTGGCAGGTAGCGGGCAGGCGGCAAGCAAGCGGGTGTGATGTGATACCTGAAGCAGGGTTAGGCCTTGTGTCAAAATGAAGGGCTCCTGCAAGCTGTTCCACTGGCACCTGTGGGAAGAACGCAGCCGTACATGCCAAGCCCTCTGCAGAGATTGCACCAATGCAATTAAAATCGTATTTAATGCTGGCCTGCAGATGGCTTTACCTGACCTATCACTGGGCTTCAGTGCCGGGTGGTAAAATGAGCTGTGCTATGTCTTGTGCTTCATTTGCACATTGGCGTTAGAGATGCTTGACTTCGTCGGGTGTACATCGGTGCTAGCAGAAGGCTGTGCGGTGTCGTGCCTGCTTCTTTGTCCTGCTTCAGACGAATTAAGGACCTTAGCTGGGTGGCTTCCAGAAGCACCAAGTAAACGGGCTGTTTGCAGCGGTTCTCTGTGAAGTGGCACTTAAAATACAGTGGAACACCGTTCATCTCAACATGGCAAGCCGTTCTCATTGACAGCTGGTGTGTGTTGCTTTGGGGGGACTAGTGTAATAGTGTTATTCCCAGATCCTGTAGAGAGTTTTTCTTGTTTTTGCTTGGTGTTGAAAGTAGTACAGAGAAAGAAATTACCATTTTCTAAGAGCTAACAAGGATAAGCATGTTGCATTACGGACTAATACTAGCTATAATATCAAGTACAGGTAGGGTTCTGTGTGTGTGTGTGTGTTTTCAAGTGAGAAGAAAAACAATAACGAAGAGTGGTACTTTTCTATCTCGGTAATGCTACTCTGTGAGCTGGGGTGGAGGATAAGCCTTGCCTCTGTGTTTTTAACATGTTTGGTAAATTCAAGTACTAAACAAGTGTAAACAGTTAAAGTAATGGGGCTTCTGTTCGTGACCGAGCTGTTGGTAACGTATTTAGTGTGTGAGGGCTGGGGTTGTTTCGTAGTGCAGGTAAGACAACCTTGGCCTTCACAGGAAGCTGCAGGGGGGTCTCGTTCTCCGTAGTAGTGCCTCTTGCTGTGAGCTCTGCTTTGGCAGAGAACTTGCAATTAATATCATATAACACGCTACCTGGCTGCGGCAAGGTTCAATTAAGGGTGCTCTGGCAGCTCTGCCATACAACTTTCTGCTGCTCTGAGTTCGTTTTATAACTTCAGAGTGTTATTCTAAGTTTGTTGCCTTGGCGATTAAATTACTATGTTATAGTTGAATATTTGGGGACATTTTTAGTATCCAGCTGCAAGATAGGGTATGATGTCAGAAGCACTCCTAAATTGCTAGGTTTTGAGAAGTCAGTAGACCCCCTTTATGGGGAAGGGGCAAACTTGATTCTTCTTAGGAAGACAGCAGAAATCTCACAAACCTGGCCATAAGCAGCCAGAGATGTACATACACAACTAAGTTAACGTGATTTCCAAGGAAAACGCTGTGGAATGGTTTCAAAAGAGATGTTTAGGAAGTCAGCGTGAAATACTCAGAGCTGCACAAAACAAGATTGGAAGGGAAATGGGCTCGCAGCTGCCCCGCATGTCCCTGGAGCCTGCGGGAGACCTGCGGCTGTCAAGAGCCCTTGCTGCTCTTTCTGCAGAGCGAAAGCTTGCTGCTCTGGGGGTTTCCACATCATGGTTAGGTGCCCACAGAAGGGAAGGGGAGCGCTTTCCTCCGGAGCTGAGAACACCGAACCTTTGTTAAATCTGGGCCTGCATGTCCCTTGGTATATCAGGTCTAAGGTTTTTATCCCTGGTACAAGCCTCTCAAAGCAGGAATAAGCAGGTGTGGGTACAGTTACCCTGTGGGTTCAGGTCTCTGTTACCTGAGGCTCCTGTCTTCAGTCTCTGAACCAAGCCTGGGAAGCCGCCCCCTTCCTTCCAGCCGGCTCCGTGGAAGCACCGATGCTGACCAGCCTCCGGCCGGGCTGCGCGTTGGGTACGGTGTGAGCTGCATGGGACGATGCTGCTCTGTGATTTCTGCTGAACTGGTCCCTAGGATTTATCTGGCTACAAAAGGGCTCTTAAAGCAGCTGGAAGAAAGGGTTGAAATCAAATTTAGAATAACAAAATTACCCAGTAAGCAGAGCCCTTATGGTAGCTCACTCTCCCACTAAATCCAACAGCGATAGCTGTGCTTTATTGGTTGTTCACTTCAGTGATATTTAAGGTTTATGATGGATAATGAAGTTTCTGGCATTGGCTGAAATGAGTTATCCTGTTTGCTTTTTCTATTACATACTGCTTTTGATGCAAACAGAAAAGATAAGGTGTTTGGGGGTGATTCTTTTAAAAAAAAAAAAAAAGGCATTGAGACAATGGATGTGTATTGCTTTGTTTTTCCTAATCCATATGATAGCACACACAGTATATGCCAGCAAATCATCTTGTTAGAAAAACCACGGAATAACGACCAAGGGCCATTTCCATCTTAAGTTTGGAAATGGAATGGGCTGTCTGGTTCATAACGACTGTGTGGGATCAGAGCGGTGCCCCAAATGACTGTATGGGGCTTCATCTGTCAAGTAACCCTTCCCAAGCTGCTGCTGTGGAACCGGTCTGGATTTCCATGACTCCTTCACAAGGCAGGGTTAGTATCTTGGCGTAACTTGGGCCCTCTGCTGGGGTTCAAGTGGCACAACTGAGGAGGCAGTGGGCACGGGCTCAGTGGTGCAGAGCCTGTGGGCTGCTGCCCTCTCTCAGTGAGAGAAAATTCCTGCTGCCTTTCTTTACCAGCTGAACCTGTGCGGGTGCTCCAGAACTCAGGGCGTGACGGGTTTCAAGGCGATGGAGAGGACTGCTAGCATTGGAAGGGGACTTAGCGTTGGAGGAAAGATCAATGTGTGGATGTGTCCGCCTTTCCCTCTGGCATTGTTATCAGGATGGCAGTTATCTCCTTCCTTTGATCCTATATAAGGATTAGGGGCACATTTTTGTTACAGCACTTGTGACATCTTTAAAATGATCCAACTGACTGCTGGGATTGGGATTTTAGACACATTTTCCCGGCGAGGGAGCGTGATTCACATTTTGTCTGGTTGCCCTTAGACCGCTGTGCTTGTGGCTTGGGACTGCAAATTATAACCAAGGTGCAAGCTAAAGATAAATTACCAAGAGAAGGGAGTAAAGGTCTGAGAAATAAAATAGAAGAAAAATTGCAGTGTTTCTCTTGTATTGTAAAGAGAAGGTCCATCATTTAAGCTGGAANTTTTTTTTGTCTTAATAGCTTTTATTTCTGATTGCTTTCAACACAGCTAAGCTGTCCATTCTGGCATCTATTCTCCAGAGGCATTCCTGTTGGGAAAACTTGTTTTATGGTAAGTCATTACCTCTGAGAAAGGAAACTTTATGTTCACGTTAGTGTTCATGCTTCACATGTGTGTGTATATATAAGAAGCAAGGAAATGTTTCCTTCGCACTCCTGTTCTTAATTATCGCACGTTTTCACTGCTGAATGCTTCAGGTTAAGTACTTGAATGATGTGGTGTTCCTCAAGGCCTGTTAAAGAGCACTGACACAGTATGTCACCCCCTCACAGCACTTTACCAGTGATCTAGACTCCGGAGACACAGAAAATGTACTGGAGGAATGAGGCCCGGGTACTTGGAGATGGGATGCACGTTCCCGGGAACTTGTTTCCAGGCTTAGGCGGTTGTACTAATTGGCGAGTTTGGGGTCTGCAGTGATAGATCTGTCCTGACATGGTGAAATCCACAGACTGAGCCCAGCCCAGGCCCAGCTCTTAGAGGTGACTATGTCTGTAGCTGGTTGCCAACCCATTTATTTGGGGTCGGAGCTGCTTGTTGGCCGATTTGGGTGGCTCGAACAACCCGTGCGCACAATATTTTGTGCAGTGTTGGCGACTGGCTGAAATGATGGTTGCTGCTGGCACAGAAAGACCTGGTTGTTTGACCCTGATGTTGGTTGTATATCTGGCAGCATTAAGTTTCCAGCACTTGGAATTCAATTACCAATAGAAGCTGCTCGGTTTTGAATGCCTTCTTCAGTTAACCATTTTCAGGTATTTTAAGCTTCCTGTGTGAAGTTCAGCTGGTTGACTGCCAAGCCAAAGCAGCTGCTCTGCATGCACTTAGTGGCTCGTTAGTTGTGCTCCTCGGTGGATTTTAGTGTGCTCCTTGGATGAATTTTTCACTCTGTTATGCTGTACAGGTCTGTTGTAGCAGGATGTTACGATGGTGGGCCTAACCAAGGAAGGAAAAAGGGGCACAAAAGCCGCATCCTGCATCCCAAGGACAGGACAGGCAGCGAGGTCTGTCCTGTTCCAGGCCGCGGTGCAGCACGCGTCTTAGTGCAGTATCTTACAATCCAAAGCGTGTAGGTACACAAATGGAGCCGGTTGGTGCTGTCCAGGAGAGATCAGCCTCTGAGCTGTATCGCAGCCTCGTGGAGAGCCAGGGGAGCACGGGGCTCGATGAGCTTTGGAGAAGTGGATTCCTCAACAACGTTTCTTCTCCAAGTACTTGCAGCAAGAGGATTGAACAGTGTGTGTTAGGGTGGCAAGGTCTGTCCTCACCTAAAAAAACACTGGGGGAGGAAAGAAGGTATTTATGGACATTACCCGAGGGTTTCAATTTTTAACTGCCTCTGTATAGCAAATTAGTTCTATTCCAAACGTATGTCTTTAAAACTCGCTGAAGTAGCAGCTGTTAAGGGAGGGATGAACATTGCCAAACCCGTGATATGCCAGAGGTTCACCAGGCCAGCTTCTGGTCAGTTCACCCCCTGGTCTCAAGCAGACGGGCTGCAGGGTACGGATGGCTGATGGGACAGGGCAGCATGTCTCCCTTTGGCTGACACGAACCCTTCAGTTTGCTGCCTTTCAGCGCAGTGCGAGGCTCCTGGCAGACCAAACTGCGCTTGGTTTCCCAGAAATCAGGAAAGCTGGCTCCCCGGCAACAGGTAGTGTCATTGAGAGCTGACATTTTTATGGGGCAGAACGTTTTGTACCAGTTCTACTGTCAGTTGACGCTCTGGTGATGAGATCAATGCAGCCCAATTCAGCCTGTACGTCCTTGTCAAGCCCTCAGGCGGCATTGCAAGGATTACTCCTTCAAACGAAGCTGCTGGCGGACTTTGTCACGGGCTCCCCCCATGCAGTGCCTTCACAAGGCTCGCTCTAAAGCGGGCGTAGCTGGGGCTGGAGTAATGCCTAGGCTTTCCCCTGGTACGTCAGGAGGATGTAAGGCAGTCTGCCATATCAACAAAGGTCAGACAAAGCGGAATCCAGAGAGGGATAATTAGGGATACTTCCCAGGAGAGAGCAGAGGGGAGGAGACAAGGACCCTTACAAGACCGGCGTGTCAGGCTGAGGAAGGAAAATGGTCGGTGACGCGTCAGGAGGCTGGGTCATTCCACTGCACAAAGTAAAACTGCCTTTGGTCTGGGGTGCTGAGGGCAGGTTTCTCCCCTTGGCTTTTGACCTCAGGCCTGGAGGGGGTCGCTGGAGACAACGGCTGCGAACAAATGAAAGCTGGCTGGTTCAGAAAGCTCCAATGCTGGATCGAGTATCTGTTGCTGGAAGGCGTGCGGGTTTGACGTTCTGGGAGCTGGGACACGGCTTGTTATGAGCTCCTTTCCCTCCTTATTTCAGAAGCACAGACAGCAGCTGGCAAGGTCTGGGGCAGGTTTAACTCTCTAGTGGCTTCCAAATGCGTCCTGTGTTGTGTGCATCAAAAAAGCAATTCTCAGCAGGAGTTTTCTCTTGTAACCTGTGGTTGACCTAGATCCTAAATGCCTTGGTCAGCATCCAGATGGCTTTCAGAGTGCAGGACGTGAGAAGGAAAAGAAAACTGTGGAAGGTTCAGCTTTGGCTGGGTGACTGCTTGTGAATCCGAGGGGCAGAGCCGAGCAGCAATGCGCTCTGTTCATCCAGAGGTGACGTGGCAGGGGAGCCAGGCAGTGGCTGCCCCAGGGATGACCCACAGGGCGTATGGGGACAGCCTTTCATCTGTCAGCCCCGTGCTAGCCAGACAGGTAGCTTGAGGTTACAGTTTGCAGTTCTTCCTCTGAAAGCTTTACCGCACAACTGGGCCCTGGCAGCTAATAAACCGGAGGCTGTAACATCTTCCAGCAGATTTGGTACAAGAGCTCAGACTCAGTATTGTGAAATAATCGCAGGAGGAAGTATTATTCGAGTGGGAAACCAAGTTCTGTTGTTGGTTAACATGCCGTCACACCTAGCTTGTCCCTCACAATTCACGTGTGGTTTTAAGGTTAGTTTTTGAAAACCTGCAGTGTGAGGTTATGGCGGTAGATAAGCAAGTCAAGTGAAATGCAGAAGGAATAGTGGCAGGTAGTAGTTTTCCTGGCCTCCTAAATCCTTATTCTTGATAGCAACTTTGAAGCGTGAAACTGACCACTTATGTGAAATATGTTTTGGAAATATTTGAAGGATATAGCCATGGGATCATGCTTTACTTCCCTGCACATGCATGGAGTTCATCGTTGGTTGCCCATTAACTCCTGAGCTTTCATCAAAGTCACTTTAAGGTCACGTCAGCAGTGAGCCGATCAGGTTTCAAGAGTTTTGGGGGGCATTGGGTGTTTTTTGGTCTGTGTTTATTACAGTGACTTAAGATATGACATGAGGTTGTAACCTTCTCTAGCCCCAAAGCAGTCAGGCTGTTTCCCTCTCTGCTCTCCCTGTTCTGAAACCTAAAAGATTGCCTGCAAGTATTTTTCCATGAATCAGTTTTAGGTTTGGAAAAAAAATAGGTGAAACGTAGTTGCCGTTGGTTTTCATTCTGCCTCTGCCAGAAGGGAAATAGAAGCAAAATGCACATTTTTCAGGTCACATAAATGTGGAGGTTGCACGCCGATGGTGTGCAGCAGCCCCTGTAATGAGCAGCCGGGGTTCTTTGGCTTGCCATTGCTCCTCAGGGGGCTCTGGGCTCCCTGGCCAGGCTGAAACCAATTAGGTGTACGTGTGGTACGTAAACATTTGGGTATTGATAGGTTTCCGTAAATCTGGAGCTACAATGCTGCAATATTGAAATGCTTCAGAAGAAGAAATTCTGATTTTTTTAACTTACTTCCATGCTTATTGGTCAGGAAACTGTTACCATTATATCTCCTGTGATTTAAAAATCATGTAAAACTCCGTGTGTTTTACTTGTTTTTTCTTATAAAGATGGTACAAAAGGCGAGTTGTTGCTTGCTCAAGGCCAGGCGATAGTAAAAGGTTAGAGTGCCTTTGAGGGATTCTTCTGGCACATACGCACTCCTGCTGGGACAGATGTGGGTGGCCCGCTCCGGTTAAATATCTTGTGGGCTTCTCAGTAAACAGCTCAAGTGTTGTCTTAAAAGGCAATCACGTAACGTTTTCTGCTCAGTATTGCCAAATCTTTGGTAGTTCTAGTTCAGTCGTCTACTTGCACTTAGCATACTGCAGCAACATCTCTGAAGCGTTATTGAGGAGAAAATAATACATTTCATCAATAACACCTAAAGCGTTAGGGGTTTTATTCGCTCTTGGTAAACGTTTCCTTTCACCTTGTGTTTCTGCGAGCCCGATCCAGCCCCACTTTAAATGGGCAGCGTGAGCAGGGTACCAGGACATTAACGCAGCCCCTGCACCAGCCGGAGAGGGTTTGCTTCATCTTTAATCCCCTTTCACCATTCCCCCTGCTCGCACAGAGCGTTGCAAGCAGCCAGAAGCTGCCTTTTCAGACACGGAAAGGCTTTAGTGTTTACACACCTTTGGTGATTGACACGATGATTGTTTCATGGTTTCAGGATATGTGAAAATACAGGTAACATAGCACCTTTTTGTAGTGAGGGAGGCGAGTATGAGTATGATGTGGCTCGCTGGAATTAAACGTGCTGATTCTGTTAGAATTGAAATCAGTGAATGTAAACCAAACCTATTGCTGAGGTGAAGTTGTCATAGCCTTAGATATGGTATGGCTTAGTGTCATCTGTGGGAAGAAATAGGAAGTACACCTACTTAAATCAGCTGGGAAATGTACATCTGTTTTATTTTTTTTCTCACTCCTTAGACAATGAGGCAGGAGCAAGGGTGAAAATGTAACTTAGTGGTTAACGCAGCAACAACTCTCCCCATAGCTTTAGTAACTAAGTCCTTCTCCGACTTAAAAGAACAGCAGGTTTAAATACTAAAGCATAAGGAAGGCTTCCAGCTGAAGAAAATAAATGAAACAGACTTAGAAGCTACTGATTTATAGTACCAGTGGATACAAAGCTTTATTAGATTGTCTCATTCAGAAGCATATAATTAGAGTATCGGTTTCCATGTGGGAAACTTTGGTTCCTTCTGTAACTGAAAGGAGGAATTCTTTACCAGTTCTCTCATCTGGTTTCCATTTTTTATTTTTCATGTTATGATTCAGACAAAAGTATTTTTCAAAGGTTAAAAAGTCAGCGATTAGTATTTGACAAACCATGGCTCAAATCGATTGAGAATCATACATGAAATGAGAAGTGCTGCTCTAGACAGTTGTCTTTATTACTGAGAAATGTATCGAGTAGTTTTTTAGTAGTGCCTTAACCCTGAAATAAGTTGTAGAATCTCTTTGAGATGGCTCTAAGTTTGAGACTAAGAAATATTGCTGTGCTTCCAGAAATCTAGAGGACTCCAGTTGCCAGGAGGAGAAAATGCCAGATATGATTCTTCACNAACTTGATGACAACTGGTTTCCTAGGGTGGCTGCCCTCTGTCTGCACCTGAACTGTGGCATTTGGGACAAGAGCTCCGGTGCTAAGGAGACAAAGCTGGTGAGGGTCTGGAGATGGGTGAGGTTTCACTGGCCTCAGGATCCCCCACGTGCATGATACAGTTAAGGGGAAAAAATTGGTACGTTTGTTTTTATGAAGGTGAACTTACTCAAGTAATTGGAAAACAGAAAACAAATATTTTATCTAGCTTGTTTCTAAAGCAGCCTGTTAGTTCAAGGGCAATAGACCACACCACATTTTCATTGATTTCCTGCAGTGGTTACTTGTGGGTAGGTCTGAGAGCCAGATATGAAAAGTATTTTCTAAAGATATTATCTAATAATGAAATGCGCTGCCACTTGAGTGCAGGAGTAGTGTGTCCCCAGGAGTTACACATCTTGTCGTTGATCTGCTTACCTTTAGAAACCTCCACATAGCAAGTGCTGCTGCCACTGATAGTGCTGCTGGCAGATTATGTGACCACGTCTGTGTGTCTGTGCATATTGTGTGTACATACACGCTGATAACATCCAAGTACTATGTATATAGATCTATCTAGTATGCATAATTATCTGACTGGCAGAGCT
This sequence comes from Anseranas semipalmata, assembly GCA_013399115.1. NCBI lineage: Eukaryota > Metazoa > Chordata > Aves > Anseriformes > Anseranatidae > Anseranas > Anseranas semipalmata. The sequence goes on along the minus strand of VXAA01002706.1, from coordinate 605,000 downwards.
GTTGTAGAATATTTTTATTCAGAGGATCCTGACATCTCTAGAAATCTGATCACAGAGAAAGTTCAGTACCCAGTTGTCTGGTTTTGTAGATTGTGGCCCACTCTTGGTTTGGTGACCAAGGTCCTGCTTTAAAATACATGTCCAGGGACCGGGCTGGGCTTCAAACAGGATGCTGTATCTGTTGTCAGCTTGGAGCATTCATCATGATGTTTCATGTCATTTTCTACGTTGTATCTTTGAAATCCAGGTGTGTGTTTGTCTACATATAGTGGCACAGGAAGAAGTGATGGGCACAAATGTACAACTTCATAGATAATGCTGAGTTTTATCTAACAGTGAGGCATGCTTGCAAAATGTGAATACCTCTTAGAAATGAAAGATGTGTCGGGTGCAGAGCTGTTTTTAAGTTGGCTTTTAGAAAGTGAGAAGGCTTTGGGATTAGCGTGTAACTTGGGATGTCAGTATCTCACCAGGGTACGGTTTGGATGTTTTGCTGGATTAAGCATCACATGAGTGATGTCCCATCTCGGCATGACCAGAGAAAATTCCTGAGGTTTGGGTGCTCCGGTACCTGAGGGCCAATTGGTGAGGAGGCCCAGGAGGAGTTTTTGGGGGGTCAAAATGCCGCGTTTGTGCCTCTTGTTGGCTTGACTTGTAACTAGCTCCTGCGCCTTATTCAGACAGTCCCTGGGAACTGGGCTGTCGCGCTGCCCTTGCTGTCACAGCTCACGATCTAAGCTCCAGATACTGCAGTAAAAGGAAAAACAACTGAACAAGCTCACGGGGGATCCTGAGATGAGACTATTGTGCAAAATAACAAGCAACTCCGTTCAGAGATGAAATACTACTCTAATTCCAGCGGTGTTCTGGTTATCATAGCTGAGAAATCTTGTGCAGCGTAGGTAGATGATTGGCAGTGGTCACACTGCACGTGCCAGCAGCTCGGCCCAAGCACCAGGCGGCCGTGGCCGCTCGCTCGAGCAGAGCTTTGGAGGTGCCCTTCGTGGTGGCGGCCATGCAGGGCGGCTGTCTTGCTGTACAAGCAGTGCCTCACGAAAATTACACGCGGCAGCTAGCAGGGAAGCTGTCAGCTGCTGCAGGGGCCTGTGCTGGGCTGAGCGATGCTAAATAACATTGGTGAAATATTGCCACTGATAAAAAACAAAACAAAACAAAACAAAAAAAAAGAGGCCTGGAGGCTGATTTTGCAGATATTTGTGTATTCTTTCTCATCCGAGAAGTCATTTATCAACAGGAGCAGCTGCAAACGTAGCTGGGCGAGCTCCCAGTGAGCGGCCCAGGACTGGGACACGGATGCGTGGGTGCGCATGGGGCGCAGCTGAGCCAGCAGATGCAGAAAGCAGCGTGTCGGTGCGGCTGTTCCACGGAAAGGGAACCACGGCACCCACCCTGGGTTTTCACCTGCTGGAAGGCAAGGCCGTAATGCAAGCTGTTCTCTTAGATTTGTGGGTATGTATCAGCAAAACAGAGACAAAATATTCTGTGGGAGTCTTGCCATCGGTCTCTGCTGGAAAAGGAGAAGGAGTTATGTCCCCCTTTTTGCTGAGCGACGTGATGCTGTTATATTTCGGGTAGGAAGAATAATAGCTATAATTTTCCATCAAATGTGGCTTGAAATGGAGTAGCAAAGAAAATGAAGTCGTAACGTCAGAGAGTGCCCAGCTTATGCCATGCAGCCAGTAAAGCCAGCATTCATAATTGGGTCACACCACAAGGTTTTGTTTTCATGCCAGCCCTTGTTAACTGATGACGTGAGCAGAACTTACTGTTTGATTTCACTAAGCCGCTTTTATTTTTAATGATTTCTGACAAGTGTCAGCATGCCTGGTCAGTTCATCTGAATATGCTCTGCTTGACACAAGCACCTGAAAGAAAGGGGGGGGAGAGAAACTTGAAGGCAAGTGGTAATTCTTTTCAGAAGCTTGGGGGGTATTAGACTTAAGTAAAAATATGTTCCAGGGAAAGCCCATACGTCAGGTGTTGGAGCAGGCTACTGCTGTGTTCCCAGTAACAAGGTAAGTTGTGCTTGCAGGAATCCATGTTCATCAAAGGGGAAGGACCTGTGTAACACGGGATGCTTGGGCTGGAGCTTCAATGTGGTAGATGAGATCATGTAGAAGTACTCTAAGGTGATACCGATGGATGTAGAAATATTATGCTGATGCAGAACAGGTGGAAACAAATTCACAGGAAATTTTAGGAGAATGTTTGAATGGTTAGATCATAGTTGTGTAAGAATGTGTATGCTGAAGAAACTTTCTGTGCATCATCAATGCTTTGTCATTAAGTGGACAGGGAAATAATGTGCAGAACAGAATAACATTCTTATACAGCATGCTTTTATTGCAGGAATGGTCCTTTACTTGCTGTCTTCTTGCCATGGCACAAGCAGCAGAGAACTTGGTCTGAAAAGCAAGGTCAGAATATCTGCAGGATGCACTAAATTGTCTAATTCCAGATCTGTTACATAGAGCAATAGTTGAATGTGTTGCACAGGGTGTATGTATTGTGCTTTTACAATTTCTGTTGTAAGCACGTGGCTTGTCTGAACCTTGTCACGAGGTGGCCAATGGATAAGGGCGCACTATACGTGGCTAAGAACTACCCTTTTCCTCTTTCCAAAGATCCAAAAAGCAGAGAACTGGAGTAGTGTTTACTTAAGGATCTGGGTTGCACTTGTACTAGGTTTTATGTTTACTTTTCTCTGCATCTTCTGCAGAAAGGTTGGCCAGGTGGCTATACCATCTGGGAGGAATGCTGAGCCATTGTGGTTCTGGAAGTGACCAATGTCTTCTACCAGTTTGCCCTGATGGCCTTGCGCTTCCTCAGGCAGATTTCTAATTGGTAATGCTTGCCCACCTCCTTTTGACAATTAAAGCATCAGCTTCTGTTTTGTCACTGTTAATCCATGGCTACTCTTTGAGCAGGCAGTCTCTGTGCAGGATGAGGACCGTTTTCCCACAAAGTATGAATCTCCCTCCGAAATGCCACGTGAGATGGTTGCAGCAGTAATGAGAGGGGCATCCCGTAGTTCATCGCCGCCTCTGTCACATGAATGCGTTTGCACTTCTGGCCAGCAAGGGTTTCATCATAACCACTTCCAGATAGATGAGAGCTGAATGATGAAGCCGAGCTTTAATTAAGTGTGCTAGATCTAGCTGGCTTCGTTAAAAGGCATAGATGATGAAACACCAAATAATTAAAGGGATATGGGCTCTAAAGACTAGAAGCTATAATGAAGAAGTCTGGTTTCTTTTAATCACAAAATCTTTTGTGGACTTCAGCATCTCAGCCCTTGTGGCTCAGCTGAACGAGGACCTGGTTATAATGCTCCTCAGCTGCTACTCAAAAAAAAAAGCCCACTAGTTAGCGGTGCCTCCATCCTGCTGTCTGAGCTAGTCAGCTGAGTGACCGCTGAAGCTTTTCTCCTCGTTCGTGATATTGAGGCTGTGAGCAATGGATTGCAGGATTTAGGAAATACGGAGCGTTCGTGTTCCAGGTATGTTAGGTTTTGAAGGATATTTGGCCATTACTGGTATCTTTTAGGATAGAGTTACACTACAAAGAGTATTTGTGATACCTTAACTAAATATCTGTTGAGGTTCTGTGACTGTGCAGAATTTGGTAATTTGTTACCACAATCTATACTTGCGATTTACACAGAATCTAGGCAGAACTTCTGGGAACTTTTTTCACACAATGGAGTTGGCTCTTTGACAGTAACCATACTAGGGATTGTACTTGATTTAATATTGCATTAATTACTTTTGTCTTTGTTCATTAACTGGCGTTTGCTCCCTTGAGTATTTTGAAGTCCTTATGTACAGAGTATAATTGCTATTCTCGTTTTCCATATTTTCCAACATACATCATCGAAATCTAATCAGCTGACCAAAACTGGCTGTGAGCCTTTGAGCAAAAATTTAGATTTCAAGCGGGCCAAGGAAGTGCAGGGGAAAAACATTGATGCATCTTAGCAAAGCGTGCTTGTTCTTTGTGCATGCAGGTCTCATTCTATTCACACAAAAAGTCAGTCTGCAAAGTAATAATGTTTTAGAGCTCTGGTAGATGTAGTAAAGGAGTAGGATTATTTTGAGGAGCACATTAGATCATATCGCTGGGTGACTGGAGTTGGAGGAGCAGATCATTAGATAAAGGAAGATCTTTTCAATAACTTTGCTTTTATTGAAGTGTCTCAGCGTGACTGGAACTTACAATACTGAATAATAATTTTCCTGTCCTGTCAGATGCTGTTCGTCTCACAACAGCCAACTGAGGAAGGATTTCTATTTTACAGAAATGCCTAGAGTTAAATATTACAGGGTGATGAGCTTGAAATACACAGTATTTGGAAGCAAGACTTGAAGATGTTACCAGACAAGAAGTGATTGGAATCAGGTCTGATGTCTGTGTTCTCAAGGGCTGTAGTGCAAAGCAGTTTCCCTCTGCACCATCTTGCATGGAAGAGTGTTCCCTGTGCATTTTCCTTATTACATACGCTTCAAAGTTAGCTGTCATGGTACCAGCTGGACCTAACAATAAGGTTAAAAAAACTTACAGTATTTCTACGTTAGTATTGCAGCCAGTAATTTTATCTTTTGTTTAATAAAGGTATTAATTGGACTGAGCAGATCTTAATAACACTTTTCTTTCCCTCTAAGGAGACCTCATGCTCTGGATATTAATAGAAAATTATTGTAGTTTGTAGGAGAAGTGTAAGAAAAGGTTGCGGTATCCAGTAAGATGAGTTTTGGTTTGATTTTGGCACCAGACTTTGTATGTTCTGTGACTTAATGTTTTTAATGATGGTGCTCGTGCTGCTACTTCAGAAGGCCAAGTTTCATACAAATTACATGTAGTAAAAAAAAAAAAAGTGGGGCTCGTGACTGATGACATCTCTTGGAAGTAGCCATTTTGTGCGAGAATGTCCATTTTTTGGCTGCAGTTTTCCTTCTAAGAGGTTGCCAGGAAAACCCGAGGAGGACGGCAAGCCACCTTGCTGCTGGTAGGCCTGTGGTCGAGGTGGGTGATCCTCAGCGCAGCTCGCGTTCCCCACACGGGGCTTAATGCCAGTGTTGTCTGTGCCTGCTTCACCAAGGAGTTTAATATACTTAAAATCTGGTTCGGGACTGCTAGGTGCTAGAACCCGTTCAGATCCTGGAATCGGGTTTGTCCACGTGTGGGGATAGCCCAAGTAGAAAATAATTTTATTTTAGGTGACAATTACTGTTTTCTGCAGTGCACCTGACCATCGCGGTACAGGCTTTGGCTTAGGCTCATCTTCAGTGCTTGTCCGTCCCGCTTGGTGACTGAACTGCTTTCTGGAGGCAGAACTGGTAATGTCCTTCCAGAAAGTGACGGTACAAGAAGCTTTGGCTGAACTGGAAGCACAAATTGTCTGAAAAAAGGCAGGAGCTGACTTTGATTATTCCTTGTCAGCCTGCAAATGTGTGGCTTGCTGGAGGAACCTTTTTTGTGTTAGTGCTTGTTTATATATATGTTATAAATGGAAATGAGAACAAATTGGGCTTTGCGGCATTGCTGAAAATCTCGGGAATTCTCGGCAGGTATTGAAGTAGTGCTGTTTTCCTGGGCTTGACACACACCTCCAATATTATTGAATTGTGGCTGTCCTGCATGTATTATAGACGTGATTACAGGTTTTCAGGATGCACTTTATTTACCAGCAAGTTACGTAAAATTGTTTACTTCTCTGTCCAGGTCATCTCTTCCCTGTCAGTCGTGTTCCGAGTGGCTCCACCTCGTTCAGCCCACGCTTGTCCCCAAATGTGCCGTACTTGATCTCACACACAACAAGTACATAGGAAGGATGTTTGGGTAAAACTGAAGGGCCACTATAAACTAGGGAAAAGTGCTTGCATTCCGTCTGTGAGGGATAGAGAAATTATTTGAAAATAATAGTCATGAAAGTGACCACACGTAGGTATTGACTTGTCAGCCTGGCTCCTCAAGGGACACCTGCAAAATACTTGTAAAAGGAGGTTGGGAACCAAAATTCATAACTGAATACTAAAAAGCAGAGACAGTAAGCTTACCGGTGGTCTGTTACAGCTTTCCTGTTGGGTGCTCCTGGTAACGTGGATGCTAATTGCTCTTTCTTCACCTTTGAGGACAAAAAACTTATTTCCCTCGTTCTGCTAACAAAATTCTCCACTCTCTGATGACACTTTTTCAGCAGAGATCCAGTTGATGAATGTCATCCCATTTTACTAAAACCAAATGTGATTTCCTTGTAGTAGATTCTGCTTTGCTACTGAAGCGTATGAAGCCAAGCTTATCATTTCTTTCCCTCACAGCTATTCTGTTTACAAGTCCTGCATGTCTTAGTCGTGGTGACGAAATGTTGACTCTGTAATTCATAGAAACATTTCCTGGTATAGAGAAAGGTCTTCAGCTGGTGAAGAGCACTTACTGTTTCGGCTTCATTGAAGCCACAGTGATGGGTAAGGTCAATTGAAATATTCCCAAAAATGTGATTTAACCAGCAACAGGGAAGTTTGGCAGGAGGCACGCCACTCCTACCCAGCACTGTGTGTGCAGCTGTGGTACCGTTCCACACCAGTGGGCTACAGAAATAACAAGTAAAGTGAGAATAAGAAGCAGTGAGGTCTGCACTATGTGTTTTACAGGTGGCCAGGGCCTGAATCAAGTACCAGAGGAAATGCTCGCCTGTTTTCTTAGCTGCGCTGACCTGGAGCGTGTGCACAAGCCTGAGGACATGGTGTGGCATGGATGTGGTAGTCGGGCGCAGCTGGGAGGTGGTGAAGAGGTAGGAAACGTGTGCGGTGTGTGAGCTTTGGGAGCAGTCAGAAAAGACAGTTCGGTCCATGGTCTCATTGTGTCTTAAAGATGATCTACACGTCCCCAGGGTACAGATGATGGTCTGCACGGTGAAGCTCTCCCGAAAGCTGAGGCCCTCTGTGCCGTCGCATGTAATAAGCAGCTTGTATTGTGTTGTGCATTTCAGCTATTTTACGTGCTAATGTGTTTTCATCTCCTCTTCTGTGCACCATAAGCTGTTTTACCCAATGGAGAGATGTGTCTTGGGCAGCATCCCAGCTGTCAGCATCCTTTAGTGGTCGGGGTAAGGTGTGAGCAGGAGCCTACACAGGTCAGGGAGGCGGAGGTGCGGCTGCGCGGGAGCTCCTGCCCTGCTCCAGGCTATTCTCCGGCATCCATCAGCTGCATCGAGCTGAGCTCCTGAGCCCCCTTCTTCGTGCCAAGGCTCGTCTCAGGGAGAGCTGTTGGGAGCTGCTGGGCCTTTACTGGAGCATTTCTTAGGCCAGGGTTCTTGAATGCAAAATGATATCCAGTTCTCACTTTTGTGAGGCTTGTTTTACCCCATGTAGTTGGAGCAATACTGGGCTTCTTTTTCCTACCTGCTTCCGTGCCATCAGAAAACCACCTGATATGGGAAAAATTGATGAAGGCTTGCCTGACATATTTCTCTGCTGGGAACGGTCCTCAAATGAGTGAGCTGTCTCTGATTTTTATGGTCTGTGTAAAAATTGGCAAGGCATTATTTACTTTTGCCTCGTATAGCTGCTTGAAGCGATATAGGTGCGTACCCTGATCTGAGGAGATGGGTTTCACAGTCTAAATTCCTCTGGACTTCTTTTCTATTGCAGTGAGTGGGTGACTTCATCCTGTTCCTCTGCAGCAGAAAACACAGGAAAGAAAAGACTGTGCCAAAATCTCTGAGCACTAGGCCTGGATATTGAACAGTCACCTTAGGCATATAAGCTTTTTGTTGCCTCCTAATGGAAGCACAACATGTTGGGCATTGTAGCAACAGAGAGTCATTGTCCTGGAGAGCCTAAGTTGAAACAGATGTGTTAAAAGTGGGGGAGGAAGAAAAAGACAGCAGAGCAGCTAGGGTTGCCCAGATTCGCTTGGCTGGCAGAAACTTGGACGTGAACTTAAATCTCCTGGCCCCTAGCTCATTGCTTTTCTTGGGCTGGATCCTGTTCTCTGTTTATATCACTCATGGCATCTCTCTCCGTGCTGAGAACTGCCAGTTAGGTGCTCGAGAAGACCTGAATGGGACGTAGAGCAATTGAAACAGGGATTTCCAGAAGCAACCAGTGCCACAATTACATTGTTGGAGGGGAAAGGTAATAGTGAGTTTTGTTGATATCCAGATTTGCTGAAATATCCTCGTCACAGGTCTGACTTGGGCAATGACCTAAGTGCAAGGATCAGTAGGAATGGCTTTGCAGTCTGGGGCACATTTTTTTACTCAGCATTTTTCAGCTCCATTGTCATGTTAGTGCAGCAACTTGCTGCTGGCTGGGGACGTGGGATGGCTGTGCCAAACCTTCGAGCCATTGTACTTCTGTAGCTGGGCCAGGAATGAGTGTGGCCTTTCAAAAAANAAAAAAGCCCCACTAATAACAATACCACTGCATCTACTCTTGAGTCTGATGCTGAGCGTCTGCTAAGCAGGAAGGCTCAGGTTGCCTTAAAGCCTGGGTCTGTCTGACATGTAGGCTCTGGCTGAGAACGAGGAATGTTTTTGGCAGCCTCCCTGAGAGCGTTTGAGTCCCACTGCGGGCTTAGTCATTGGTGCAGCACAATCCAGTTCCACAGAAAGTTCCTTGTTTTCTGGCGTAGCCAGTCGGGTTTTCCTCCTGCTCTGTAGTTTGTCTTGTGTATGGCCACATCCAGATGGATGAAGCAGGCCTCAGTAAGTGTTATAATCGCATGGATCCTCCCTCAGTTACGGGAAGAGGGTCTCTTCCTGAGATGAGCGGGTCTCTAGTGCAAAGATAAAGTGTCAGAACAGACGTTTGAGATGGTCAGGTGCATAAGAGACCCTGAATGTTCAACCCATTTCAGCCCTGGGGTTGAAATGTGAAAGGTCTGTATGTAATCCATCTGGGATTGTACTGCATAAAGGAGTAATTGCTACACGCTTTTACCTTGGTGACTTGGAAGTGTTGCTCTGAGCACTTGAGGAAGGGAAGTAATCCTCCTTTTTGGAGAAATGAGTAGTATCTGTGTTGCAAGAAGTGGCCCTTTTTATTTCTCTGGCTGCCCACCTAGAGGAGGTGGTCATTTGCCATGACACCTTTATCAGATTTCTGGTATTAAAAACTTTGAGTACACAGGTTCTGGAAAATGCAGATAAAATGGGACCAGGCATGCGGAGATGAGCGCAGCAGCCTTTATTTCCGTGATCAGGTACCCAGGTAGGTTGCTTCATGTGAGGATCTGAAGCCATGCAGGCTCTGCTCACTGTAGCACCTCAGTGCTCTGCATTTCCCCTGCTGGGGAACTTGTGCCAGGGGCTGCAGACAGACCTCTGTGTGAAGCCTAACAGTCCTGGGGGAGGACGAGCAGGTGAGTGGTGTGGCGAGAGGAACCTGGGAGCTGGGTATAGTTGCTTCTGCTCAGAGATTTTTATTAAGCACCTGGAGGACATAAAATACGTGGTGGAAGTCTTTGGAGTCATTCAAGTGGTCTTTAAAACAGGGAGGAATGGGCAGTAGTAGTGGGCATTTGTGTGAGGGGAACAGAAAGATCCCCATTTATGTTTGATAAAAAGGACATCTGCAGAGTGGCAAGCCGGGGCTTTGAGGCTATGAAGATGAAAGCCTTATTTTGCCTTACTGTTGAAATTAAATGCCTCAAGAGCTCTCTAGCGTTTTGGAGTAGGTGGGGCTGTTTGAGACACGGGATTGTCATACCTCAGGATGCGACCAAACGAGTGGAAGAGCAAGGGGTGCCATTGCACTGATGTTTCCTTGTAATACTGAATCTGTTGCTAGAGCTATCTGTCACTTGAATCCCTCGCTGGAATTTGAAGAGCTTAACTGGGAGGTTCTGAAAGCTCCGGAAACAAAGAGCGGAGCAGAGTAAAGGTGAGCGGCTGTTGGTCAGCGCTGGAGCGCTCCGCGGGAAGCAGGGAGCTGTAGCCGTGAGCTGTGGCTCCCAGCCCTGTGCTACAGCATGCCAAAGGGTTTGTGTCGTCCCCGGTGCTCCGAGCGCTGCCAGCTGGCCTGCTGCAGGAGGCAGCTTTGGCTTTTCCTTGGCCAATTTTGCGCCATATAGTGGAGACGGCGAGACCCGATTAGCGAAACTGGGAAAGAGCTTGTATGTTAAAGCTGAGGTGCAGCAAGAAGCGTTAGGGAGACCTGAGAGAAGGCAACCTGTCTGTTACCAAAAGCCGCCTGAGCTTCAGTGGCTCACACTTCATTCAGTTTGGTGAAGCTGGGACCTGGCTGAAGGGAAGCAGCAGGTAACCAAGTCCAAGTGAGCTGTAATTGTGAGGCCCTGAGGGTCTCTTACCCGTCCTTGACCTGGCTGTCAAGGTAGACTAATGGCAAAGAGATGCCTTGGGATGTGGTGAGAGAAGCCCAAGCTTTTGGTGATGTCACCCAGCAAAAAACAAGCAAACCAAACCAAAACCCCCTAATAAAAGCAAAATGAAAAAAGCTAACAGCCTTAAAAGCATTTTCAGAGCTAGGGTAGTAGGAATGCATTCGTAACATGAACAAGTACTGGGTGAGTCTCCTAGAGGGATTCTGAGTAAATGAACAAGTACTTTGCACTGTGAGTGCAACTCAGTGACGTTAATACACCTCTGTGCTCGTCCGTGGCATGCTGACAGGGTGAGCTACTGAGAGAGGTGACAAATACAACTGGAAATACTCGTTGTGGTAGGAGGATGGCGGATGCTGTCAGCCCCTGCAGGCACATCTCCTTGAAGGAAGCGGTGATGGATGTTCCAGGAACACGCTGAAATGGCTGCAGTGTGAGGCTTGCAGACCACGTCCTGCAGGCAGATCTCTGCTTGACCAAGCTCCGTGAGCGTGTGCGAGGTTCCCCTGGCGTACAGCACGGCAGCTAACCTGTGACAACAGCTGTCATGACATGATGGGACGGGACTAGAGGAGGGATGTATGGAAAGATGAGGTACGTGTGGCCTGGGAAATGCTGTGCTCAGTTCTAAGGTGCTGTGCAAGTCTCGATAGTAGCAGTCTTGGCACAGTGACTTTCTTGGATGAATTGAAGGCATTCTAGCAGTTGTCTTTGACTCATTCCTTAAAATACTCCTTCAGTAATAGGGAACTGAGCTGTTTGTTTCCATGCCCCTGCCTAATTGGGCTCACTCATCACACTTGCTCACTAACACAGCTGACCAAGGAACGTGCATGTGGTGGTTTTTCACTGCCTTACCCAAGTCCTTTAGAAGAAAATTTCTGCTCTCTCCCTGGTGACCGAGCCTGTTTTCTCACACCGGGGAGCATTTGGTGAACACATTGCATGACAATTTTTCCCTTCGTTTTTCCTCCCTTGTTATTAGTTGCGATCTGCCCGTATTTCTCTCTGCACTGTTTCCCTTGTCCTCCTAAATGATGCAGCTTGTGTGATGAGGCTTGTCACTCGAGGGGGCGGCAGCCCATCAGGCTGGGACAGCCCTTGGGGAATCGGCCTGTTACATGCCGTCTGGTTCTGTCACGTTTCTGCTTCTTGTGCCACTGGGGTGAAACTCAGGGTAGTGCCTCTGTTCGGTCTTTCAGTGCTTCCTTCCTAAATACGGACGTTTCCTTTGTCCATAAACAATGTTGGAGACGCTATCTTCTACCCCTCGGTACTTGTTCTGTACTGATGTAACGTAACCGCAGCTGACTCTGCAGAAGTCATTGCTGTCATAAATGGGGACTCAAAGGTTTTTAAAAGGACCCAAATTGTGCCTCATGGAATTGCTGTACGTGTACATTTGCTGTGAAAGCTTTCTGCTGCAAGGAAGCACAGGAAGGTGTACAGTATCACCCCCAAAAAGGTTCTCAGGGGTGTTTTCAGGTTTCTCCCCGGAGATGAGCTCTGACAGCTGGATGAACGAGTGCCCTCCGGACACGCTCGGTCGGGGAGACGGCTCGGTAGAAGTGGTGGGGATTGTGAAATACAGACACAGTGACACTTTAATAACTCGGTTGTTGAGGCTTTACTGAATTCTTTACCCGTTGACATAACTGTGCTAAATTCATCCCATCTGATGCATTTATTCCTGCAGTCAGGTTCACTCTGGGGTGCTGTTTTTCCCTTGTAAATTTAGTGCTGCTTTACGGGGTGGATGTTCCTATTTTCCATCCAGCCTACTGAGAGGCATATGAACTGGAGCTCCTGTTTGCTGGTGATGTCTTTGCTTCCCAGAGACCTGAGGAGATGGCTGGGCCAGTGGCGGGATGCTCCGAGCTGTCGTGGTGGCTTTTTTCTCCTGCTTAGGCCGGTGTGCTGCTTATTGAAAGTGGAGTTGCTCAGAGTTTGGCTCTATGAGAACGAGGTGAGATGATGCAGATCGTAACTATACTGTCAAGTTGTGCTTAAAACATGGATATGTTTTAAATGCATCGGCAAGAGGCACTCACTAGCTTTCCTCTTGCTAGAGGCTTTGCCTTGCATTCACACAGTGCTTTTTCTGAATATCAGGGTATAGCAACATAGTTGTTTGGTTGCAATAGGCATAGTCAGTATTTTCTTGTCAGTGATTTGGTACTGCGATCTTTGTCTCTGGTCGTTCTGCAGGTAGGATGTTATCCTTCCTTATACTGACAACTCAAAGAATTACAAAGTGCCTCATATAAACAGAAGAAAGATGATGAGCTTAGACACACCAGTCAAAAACAAGAGTAACAGTGTTAACTATATTAATGGGTCTTCTGACTTGGGGGCGTTGTGCAGCTTATATTTCAACATTTTTTCAGATTCTAAGTACTGTATATAAATGTTTTTAACTGAAGGCACAATTCATGACTAACATATCTCGAGACTCAAAGATGCTAATCTTAAAGGAAGAGACCAAATAGTTTTTTAATCCATATTGAAGCTGTTAATGTTGACAGTATGGCTTTCCTGATAAATAAGCGGAATTAACTAGGGAAGTTAGACCTCCCCGTCGTTACCTTCTCTCTCAATTTCTTGATACAGAGGTTGCGTACCGAGCCCTTTCTGTTGTGACAGTCTGTTTTATTACCGGGCTGCTGCGGCTGCAAATGGACAACCGAGGAGGTTTTTGTAATGTGCTGCAGCATAGATCTGACTTCTTACAGGGAAGAAATAGTTATTTGCGCCATCAGTGTTCCTAACAGGGACAGGCAGAAACAGTTCTTACCCATAGGGATTGCAGCTTGTAGGAAAACTCCTTTCTGTTGTTTTTATTTACAAAAAAAAAAAAAAAATTGCGTGGCACCGAGGGTTCTGCTATGTGCTTTCGCAGCTTGGGTAGACAGCCCATGAAATGGGCTGATTTGAAGGCTTTATTCTATGTAGAAAGGAAGAGAAGTACAATGTTCAGTTGTAAAAATGTTCTGTGCAAACAGGGTCCGGAACTGTTTTGATTTGTTCCTTTGAGCTCTGACTTTTGCTAAATCAAGTTTCACTGTTGGAATGGCTGCAGTGGAAAGTTTTCTTTCATTTTGCTCCTTCCTGTGTGCTCCCATCCCTTGCAGGGATACATGTCCTCACGTCCTGTGCTTCTGACCAGAGCTACAGGGTCGGTTACCCTCCCGCCTGTCCAGCAAGCCCAAACGAAATGTGGTTTGTAGCTGGGAAAGCATAGCGTGTTTATGGTAGTAAGGGCTAATTCCCAAGTCATCTTGGAGCAATATTGGAAGAAGTTTAGGAAATGAAAGCCAAGTGTCGTAAAATCAGATCTAATCTAGGATCCTGGCAGCAGCCTTGTGAAAGAGTCAAATCTTATAGTTGCTGAGTGCTGAAAGAAAACCGTTCGTTTGAAAGCTTTCTGTTTGTGTACCTTCTTGTCTCGCCATTTCTGCATTGATCTGTCACGCCATAAATTGCCACTATATCTATTAAAGCCCCGTTCTGCAGCTTTCCAGTTCTACAGGCTGTGTTAGTAGGACTTGACGCACTGGGGTGACCATCGTTTTCTCAGCCAGATCATAGCTGAATCAGCTTCCTCCTGCGTTTCCAGTATAACCTCATTTGTTATTCTTAACGTTTTCGGTATGACTCTAGACTCAGCAATCTGGAGGTGAAGGAAGTAGACGAGATAAAATGGTTTGGGCTCGTATAAAAGTAGAAGTTCCCCGCTCGAAGGAGACATCCAACCTAAACACTGCGTTATTCTGAGCACTTAGAAATGAAGAGGGAAATGGTGGAAAAGCTTCCTTTGAAAGAGAACATTGTGGATCTCCCCTCTGACTCGCTCTGTAGCGTGCACATCTCGAGTCCTGCGTTAGTCCCACTTATCTAGACCAGAAAATGGAACATGTAGCTAGGAATCACTGTGTTGTTGAGTGCGGCTAGAAGTGCCACCGGTGGTTCAGTTACCAAAAATGGGTGGAAAAAGTTGTAAATCAGGGAAATGAGCAAATGTAGCAACTGGTACGGAGTGTCTTGCTGCAGCCCAGGGAGGTAGAGGTGAAAGTGGCTGCGTGGCTGCGTGGGCTCTTTGAGATTGAAGAGAATCCCTGCTGCACAGCACAATCTCGATATCTTTGAAGATGCACAAAGCTCTCCAGACCCTGCTGATACCACCTGCACGATGGTCAGTGGTGGCAAGTACTTTCCTGTGTGTTCAGGGAAGGCCGGATGCCTCCCAGTCAGCATGCAAATGTGTCGGTTTTTGGTCCTGTCTGACAGCACTTGCATGTCTGTGTTGTAGGGCTACAAATATAAGCACCTTTACTCATTTGTGAAGTATCTGGCAGAATCTGTCCCAGTAGGAACAGTAAAGATCTAAGCCACTTTTCAAGGTGGCATAGGTCAGTTTTGAGTGTAACTCAAAGCTCGGCTGAGGGCTTCTGGCTCATGCCATTCCACACCTCGGGAACTGATGAACCCAAAGTGCTGCAGAGGGAAGGAACAGTACCAGAGGCTGAGCGAATAAGGAAGGAAACGTGAGTACACAAGTTCTCATGGTTACCGTTGCATTGATGTGCTAGTAGCCAGGCTTCGGGTGCGCGGCTCTTGGAGCACGAGCAGCCCCGCAGCTCGGTTTGCGAAGGGCCCTGCGCTGCCCATGAGAGGGGCTGCGGCCGCCGGCTCCGGCTGCCTTCCTGCCTGCCGCCGCGCACGGGAGGCACGTCGTGCCGCTCTCCTGGCGCTTCGCGGGCTGGAAACTTCCCCGGGGTTACTTCTCTTCTGAGCGAGCAGCAAGCAACAGAACGGCAATTTCCTGTAGTTTAAACAAGAGGCCTTGTGTGCTGAC
Organism: Anseranas semipalmata; assembly: GCA_013399115.1. NCBI lineage: Eukaryota > Metazoa > Chordata > Aves > Anseriformes > Anseranatidae > Anseranas > Anseranas semipalmata. The sequence continues at coordinate 589,780 of VXAA01002706.1, read as the reverse complement.
ATGGCTGCGGTTCAAGTCCAGGGGAGGCGCGGATCGGTGGAGATGAAAGTTACAGAAGCGCCCGCCGTAAGCTGCTGTACAACGTCCATTGCCGCGATGCGTAATGCGAGGCTCCCGTGCATGCTCATCAGAGCAGGCGCGTTCCTTGCTGGTAGAAGGCTTCCCAGCCCGTTAAGCAAAGGCTGCTTCTAGTTTGTCATTGTGGCTGTTCCCCTGAGCCAGCGTTTGGCAGGTCCCCAAACTGAAGGCCGGCGCAGGTATCCAGCTGTGCGCCTGCTGAGTTCCCTCCTCCGTGCCAGCTGAAGTTTGTGCGTGTTTACGTTCCCTCTGAGTGACCGGGTGTAGCTGGATGCCCTGGTTGCTCTCTATAAAAAATAATTACACCAGTGTAGTCTCAGACCAGCGGCTTCTCCAGACCTGTGTGGTTGCTGGGACGAGGTGCCTGGACTGCTCTTGGCTTCATCCCTGTGTTTGGAAGAGGGATGGTGGGAATGGCTGCGATCTGCCTTGTCCCCGTTTTATCTCTCTGGGCTTTTTCCCAGGGGCAGGGAGCAGCCCTCGTGCTCTGCAGCTTGCACAGTTCTCTCTTCTGGCTGGCCGCTCACCACAAGCTGCGAGGGTGAGCAAAGCGCCTTTGGTATTCCCCTTCGTACACCCGTACCAGGGCTGGCTGCTGCGTGGGAGGATCTTCGCCCCTGCTGCAGCAGTACTGAGAGGCAGAGGTCAGTGTTTGGACTCACTCTGGATAACCAGCCACCCTCCTGTACGTATGTTTTGTTAGAAGCAGAAGCTGCTCCACTGCAGTGATATTCCTGCTGCAAGCTACAGCTTATGGCATGTTTGTAATGTTCTTTGTACCTCATCTATTTAAAAACTTCATAGTCCCATGGAATTTGTTAGAAAACTGGTTGCTTTCAAAAAGCTGTGACTAATTCTTGTAGCAGTGGGGATTTCTTAGTGCTGCCATGCCGGGTGCAGCTGGAACCAGCAGACACAGAATTGTGAGAAACGGGCCAGGGGAATGTGCCTGGGTCTGCCCAAGCTGCTCATGCTTCAGTGCTGAAATTCTGGGTCATGTGAAAAGACTTTTCTAGTTTCTTCTGCAGATTTGTCAGCTCCAGGCAGCAGAACCCCCCAGGCTGATGTGAAAGCAGGCAGGGCTTTGTCATGAGGACATGTAGTACGTGGAAGCCCACATAGGCTCGAAGGTGTACTGTTGCTCTTTTTAAAAGTACTATTATTGTAAAGTTTTCTTGTGACTGTATTGCAGTGTAGCGGTAGGAACTTTTTGTGTCCTGCTGGGGACCTGAAAGAAGGGACCTGTCATCAGGCTGCCGCGGGCGCTTCACCTAGACACGGAGCAACAAAGATTTTCCGAGCGAGGCCCCGATCCTGCCTGGAACCGGTGCAGGGGGGTGTGCTGGGCTGGGCTGGCAGGAGGGAGGGAAAGCAGAGGCTGCGCGTCCCCCATCGCTCCCTCGGATCACAGGGAGAAGAGCCACACGGTCTCTTGCTCACCCAGCCACACAGGAGCAGGAGCCAAACCGGTGCCATTCCCCGCTTCTGAAACCCAATCACTGCTGCAGTTTCCATCAGAATTCCCATTATGATTTTGGGTTTGCAGCAGAGTTGGGCCTGCAGCCTCGCAGAGGTCCCACGGAGACCTCCGTCAGGTCTGCGCGGGGTCAAGCTCCTGCTTAAGCAGCCCGTCAGGCAGAGCTGCAGGCTGCGAGTCGTGGCCACGAAAACGCGTTGAGTCGACTCAAGAGGCGTTGCAGGCAGAAAAACAGCTGGGGGAGGGAAGGGAAAAAATTTGCGTAGGGTCACAGGGTGTTTTGGTGTCAGCTGGCTGCCACCCGCTGCGCGCAACAGGCGAGGAGCCCCTTCTCGCAGGAGCGAGAGCCGTGCCGGGGCCCGCTGTGCGGCAGAAGCGGTAAGTAGCGCCGCAAGGAACCGCTGGCACAGCCCCGCTCCCGTCCGACCCCCGCGGCAGCGCCGAGCCCGCCGTGCGGTGCCGGTGCGGTACCGGAGGGTCTGGCCGGGATGCGGGGCGTCCGGAGACGCGTGGGGAGGGAGCCGGGATCCTCCCCGCGCCTCGGCAGCGCTGCTCCGGAGCCGCCAATGAAATCTGAAGCCTGGGGCTGCGTCTGAGGGCTGGCCCTGCGAGGCCGCTCCAGCCTCCCGCCTGTATATTTGCGCACCCGCACGCCCACAGCCGCTCTTCCCAACTTGTTGGGCCGCTCCTCGCGTGCCGGCCGGGCGGTCTCGGGGTGCTGTGCGGTGGTCCCGGGGGCTCCGTGCGCCCGGATCCTCCGAGCGCTGGCGGGAGGGGGAAGGAAAAGCAACTTTCAAGTGCGGGCGAGCGAAAACAAGCTGTCGCTGCTCCCGAATTTGTCTCGAGAAGCCACCACGTTGATGGGGGAGAGCATCAGCCCCGCTCGCGGAAGGTAGGAGCCGTGGCCAGGGCAGCCCGCGGGGCTGGCAACGGGGCAGGGGCTGTGCTGTGTGCGGCTGTCAGCTCGCCGATTGCCCGGGGCAGCGAGCGCTGTGGGGCAGGAGCTGCCGGCACGCTGGTGTGTGCAGGCGGCCCGGGGCGGGTGCGTGCTGCTGCTTGGCCGCGTCCGATGCTTGCAGCGCTGAGCATTGCTCCTGGTTCGGGGCAGGCGAGCTGACAAGGCGTGATCTGGCTCCCCGTGGGCTTAAATAGAAATAAAAGCCCTTTGTGCTCTCTGCAGTCCCCACGTTAATATTCATTTGGGGTTTGTGCTGGTTGTCTTGATGTCTCTTTTTCTTCTACGCAAATGCCTGTAGCAGGCTTTTAGAGATAACGTGCCCACAGGGACAGGCTTTACAATACGCGCTGCGATTGGGATCTCTGAAGAGTTAGGAGTCTTCAGCAGCTTTGAGAGTTACTGAGCGGATTTCTTTTTCAGATAAGGCAGTAGCTGTCCTTTTTTCCCGTCGTCATTTGGGCTTGTAGGGAATACTCCTCTGTCTATATTTGTTCCCAGCAACATGCATGCAGTTGTCAAATGGGGGCGGGGGGCTTCTTTTTTCAGCAGTGGCGAGTAGTTAATAACTCTGTTCGATGCTGGAGACGTTGTACAGCAGGAAACGGGAAGTAAGCTGCAGGGTCTTTTTTAGGTAGGTGTCCTTGTCCTGTATAGATGGGAATAAGAAACCCAATGAATTCCCTGTGTGAGCGTGGTGACTGCAACACTGTGAATTTGTCTAACATTAATCTGAATTGTGTTAAGAAGTGTGGCTGCTGCGAGAAGGTAACTCCTAGTCATCAGCTGGTGCTAAGGTGCTGTTGGGTTAAGTGCTTGTGTGGAGTAGTTCTGTACCTGGGAGGTGGCGATGTCTTCCCATGCGTTCAGCGCGGAAAAGATTCCCCTGGAGCTAAGAGTTAAGGTATGGTGTTTGAGCTGTGCAAGGGGCAAAGCATCCCGTCGGTGCCCAAAATCAGTGAAGTGTTGCGTTGGACTCACAGGAGGCACGCAGAGGTATGAGCAGAGGGAAGGACTGAGAATGAAGCCTGATGTCCAGTCCCCGTGCAATTCTTGCGCTGCAGCAGGTTTTGTTATTGCAAGAGGCATCTTCCAGTATGCGACACAGTGGCTTGTGTTAAAAATAAATGTGCTTAACTCGTGTTCCTTCGTGCGTGATGTCTAAAGTTGTCCGCCGCTTGTGTGGTTTGTTGTCTTGCTTCCTGGCTGCTTTTTTCTTCGCTAGGTCTGTTCTCAGCTTTCATTCCCTAATGAGACAAGGTAGGAATGAAGAGTGTGCCCACAGACATGGAGAAAGGAATGGACCCACAGCGAGAAAAAAAATGTGAAGTAATGTAGAAAGCTGAGCTAACATCCTTCTGTGCGGAAGGCAGGAAGGCTTCCACGTGTGGTCCTGGAGGTTTTGTGAAGACGGAGTTTAGAAAGCCAGAAATGAAGATGCCTTAAAGGAGACGGCCTGACAAGTAAGAGGTTGAACTGATCGGGTCGTGTCTTGAGAAGTAACAAGGACAGAAATCCCCTGCGAGCTCCTCGTGCGGCTGTAGCATACAAGCAGCTCCTGGGACCTCTTCAGCTCTTGTTTGATTTGGTGTGGGACCTGAAAACACAGCAGGGAAAAAGGAGGTCGTGGCTCTTGGTGGGCAGCTTATGGTGCTTTGCATCCCAGCATGCTCAGCTGTCCTTGCGGCTGCGTGGTGTTTCGGGTGACCTGCCGGCCTTTAGGGCACGCTGTGTTGCTGGAGCTGCTACCCGCTTCATATGGAGCGGGCAGGGGGAGCACTTGACGCGAGATTCTGCTTAAAAACTGCTGCTACAGACTGGAACTTCAGCGATATGTTCATTTTGTATTTAATTGATGATGAACAGAAAATGAACCTTGCGGAGATGCTGCTCGCGGGGCGGTCGTGCTGATCCTGCAGGAGGACGCTCTTGGGTACCGGCAGTTCTTCCCAACTCGTGTGTCTGTTGGGCAGGAGCGAGTGGCTGTCTGTCAGTCTCCTCCTGCTCGTAATTAGCTGCTTCCCCGGCGCTTGTCACCTGTGCAGCGTTTCAGCCGCGATCTTATTTTTGCTCCTAAGTCGTTGGCTGAGCTGCAAAACAAGACGGTTCCCTTGAGACTGGAAACCACCTGTGCCAGGAAGGTTCTGCATTTGCAGTCACGGTCTGCGATTTATCTGTTAACCGTTCAATATGTGCTGTCTGCCTGCCTCAGCCCCTGTTGCTCCCCTGTTGCCTCCAAGAATTAACAGGTTTACTCCTGTCCTTTTCCCACGTTTGCCTATGCTTTTTGGGCAGCTTGGAGCTTGAACTGGATCGGTGTTCCTTGCCTGCCGTGCTGAGCAGCCACTGTGTGTTCCAGAAGTCCAGGCGCAAGGAAAGGGAAGCAGGGGAATGTGTGGTGCCAAGGGGTACGGGAGGGCTGAGCAGGGCAGCTCCTGCCTCTGGGGCACGTCTCAAGGCAGTGGACGCAAGGAGGTGCGACCGTGCACAAGCAAGATGCAAATAAGTTGTGATTGAGATGCACAAATGCTTGCTGGAAAATGTTGTGGTTAGTAAAGGGAAAACCCAGGTTTTGGGGGTAGCTAGCTGAGAGTTGATGTTCTGTGCTTGGGTTACTTCTGCTTGGCCCCAAAGAGGGAGCGGGGTGCTTGCTGCGTGAGCTCTCCTGTGTCGCAGCCCCCAGCTGCTCCCCGCACGGCCTCGGGTGCCCAGCTGCTTTCTGCACGAGCCCACTCGTGTGCGCATCTCCTTCGGGTGGCTGCCCGCGGAGCTGTCACCTCCCGGCCACGGCTGAGATCAAAACCGCGGGTCACGGGCGTGGGGAGTCGCGCGGCTCCACGCTCTTGCACAACACGGGGCGAGGAGTCCAGCAGGCTGGAAGGGAGCCCTGTCCCTGGCAGCTGCAATATTTGTGCAGCTGCTCCCACAGATTCTTCCCTTCTATTTAATTTCTCCTAAGCAGCGAGCAAAGTTAGGGAGAGGTGTCAGTGGACCTGTCCGGAGCAAGAGAAAACTTGCTGTGCCTTTTAGTTTGGACATACTGATGCAACTGGTTCTTTAAGGACGGTGAGTTCTTAGGTTCACAAGTTGTCTGCTTAGGTTTTGTATGTAGCAGAGCTGAAGGGATCTCTTAGAATTCGAGATTTGCACTTGGGCTCTGTGTTAGTTTACTCCCTGTAGTAACCTGGGAGCTTAATCGATAGCATTGGTGGGGCCTGAGGTGTTTTGATCCCAGTAACTTTGCTGTGAAATTCTGTAGAGTTCAGAAGTGAATGGGAAGAGTCCTGGTCAAAAAGCTTCATGTGACAAGGTCTGTCTTGTGGCCAAAAATGAAGCTTCAGAAAGAAATCACAGCAGCAGCCCCACCTGCAAGTCAATACCTGGGTGCGAGATTGGGGATTCATTTTGTCTGTGTGCATGGCACGATATCATTCAGCATCTGCTGCAAGGCAGGTTTATTTGCAGTGCTGCTTACTGTTGGCTTTAATTAAAAATAAAGTGCACATACAAATCTGTTACGTGACAGGCTGGAGCCTTGAAGGTGCCATTTTGAATACAGCTTAGGTAAAAGTACCCCAAATGTCAGTGGATTAACTGGAAAGTACGAAGATATTAACATGGAGAAGGACTTCGAGCTTTTATGAAACGTTTCCTCATTACTGCAGTGTTGGAGGAGCTTTAAGCCCAAACCTTTGAAGTGATTTTAGTGCCAGAAATGTCAGCTCGCTTTTGTTTCTAGCAGCTGTGGATTTAGATGGAGGAACAAAGCTTGAAAGCTTGAACCTCAATGCTTAAAGGAAGGAAAAGGCAAATGAAGAGTGATAATGAAAACCACGTGATTTCAGGTGAGTTTAACAGTTTGTGTGCCTGCACTCCGAGCAGGGGCACGATTCAGAGGAGATGCGTGTAAAACACAAAGCCAACAAGTTTTCTGTCCGAAAGAGCGGTTCGGTGGGGCCAGAAACTCTTCTTCCCGAGGCAGTGCAGCACTCAAACCGGAGTCACTGTGCTTCACCCTCCAGGGATGCGTAATGACAGACACTTAATGTGTGTTTGTGGAGAGATTTATGACCGCATGCTAGCGGGCTCTCCTGGGCTGGGCTTTTCTCTCAGGACATGAGTGAAAGAGCTGCAGGAAGCTGGAAGAAGGCGCTGTCACGAGCCGTGGTTTTACATAAAGGACACTTGAGGAGAACACTGGGCATCTGTGAGCAAAAGCAGCAGGTGCTTTTGGGTTGCTTCATTACCTGTGTGTGTTATGTGCCTCAGCCCCCTTTAATGGGGGGAATTGGATGTGGTGTGTGTGAGCCAGCGAGGATGGGAGGGCAGCTGATGTCTCCGTATGTAAAGGCAGCGGGTGGCTCAACGCAGTGGAGGGAGCACGGCTACCTTAGGTGATAAGGCAGGGGTGTCCCCGTCCGTGAGTGGGATGCCAAAAAGGGTCTCAAGCATCAGGACCCCCTGAGGGGCCTGGGAGTGCGGACACAGGGATGGGGCTAAAGCAGGCAGCTGAGCACACACCATGTGGTGCGGCGGTGTCAGGGCTGTTTATCACGTAATGGGATTAGGCCTTCGTGCGGCAGCGCTGTGCCACGCAGCTCGCGCAGCTCCACGGGCCTTGCCTTGGTGGCTGGACGAGTGCGAAACAGGAGCTGGGTGCAGGGGAAGGCGTTCCAAATGCTGAGGCTCCCTTCAGACGTTTGCACGTTATTTGATGTCGCTCCTGGGATGCTGCTTCGGAGGTCTTCGTCGCCCAGCGTGAGCAGGAAGGTGCCGAGACGTGAGTTTTACCTTTCGTTGTTTCCTTAGCGAATAACAGCAAGTGCCTGAGCCAGAAGAACGTGTTAGTTGTTGTTACTCTGAATGTGACCATGCTGTAAATAATGTGTGACTTAAGTGTCCGGTAAGTAATGAGGAATTAGTGCACGGTACGTGGTGGAAATACACAGTAAAGGAAATTGTGCTGTTACACTGAATGCTGAATGAGTGCAGGACAAGGAAACAAGCACAAAAAGGTCAGGAGAAAAACTGGAAGAAAGGGCTGCAAGCGGTGCCACCGAGGGATGTCAGCGGACAAGCCTTTGTGCCGTTCCAGTGGCTTTCCTGAGGATCTGAAAAAGGGGCAGGTGGCACGGAGGCATTGCCATGGGCAGGTAGGGAATAAGTCCCATTTCTCTTGCAGAGTGACTGTCTGATGGTGCTGGACCGCTCTGTTGCGGCAGAGTGGTTGGATTGTGGTGGTAGATGAGCAAGGTGAGGAAGGAGAAGCTAATTATTTCTCGAATGGTCCATTGGACTTTTATTTTTGCCTGGGAGTTCATTAACAGCTTTCACCTGTCAGCCCTGCTGTGTTTTCAGAAGCAGGCAGAGGCACAGCGTTTTGGCATCAGGTATCGATGATGAGCAATGAAAGGGCTGAAGTCTCATCACACATGAAAGGTGTAGTTATTGGAAGTCAGAAATAACTCAGTGCCAATAGACCTGTTAAACAAGCTTCTTGGTTTGGATATATTTAAAAGCCAGGAGGCTTGAATGGCTCGTGTAGTTGTTCAGCCTGGATGCCTAGACACATCTCTTGGAAACTGATATGAGCAAACAGTTTGCTCTGAGGCTGGCTGAAGGCAGAACAAAAAGAAGCTGTTGTGTTTTTTGGCCAGTCTGTCATTTGCACAATTTTACAGATGATTAAGGTAGGGAAAAGTAAACCGCTGTGGAAATCGTGACATGGCTTCAGCGCCTCCGAAGCTGCGACGGAGAAGTGCTGCTGCCTTGTTCCATACGTATGGCGTAGTCCGTAGAGATGAGGAGTGGGAATGGAATGATGCCATTTGCAGGGCTGGGGGAAAAAATCCCTGTTAGAAAAGGGATAATTGCCGCTTGGTGAGGCCTGCCTGTGAGCGGTTTGCAACTGAACACTTGCAAGAAAATAATAATAGAACAATAATCCATCAGGAAACGGGCACAGTATGGTGTTACTGATCACAAACACGCAGCACAATGAAGCAGAGCTCCAGATCTTACCTGACTGTAGAATCCAAGAAGACCCCGCTGAATAGCTCAGGGGGGCACTTTACAAAAACACCTTAATTTGGGCGTTTGGGGCAGTGCGACACAAAGGTGAAACGAATTCCAGATGCTCTGGTGTGTTGCAGGGGCTTGTGAATTGTCTCACAAGTAACAGTGAGCTCCAAACTGCCGGGTTTTCAGCCCTTAAAGCAAATCCCTCGTTTCAGTTGCCCATCCATAATTTCCTCTTCTCACTTGGCATACATTGCCATGTTCTACAAGCCACACAAATACGCCTAAGCATTGCAGGTTACAAAGTATGCTGTGACTGATTCAGTCGTTACTCAGTCGTCATTAATTCACATCGAAGGTCTTGAGGCTAACTTGTGCTTTTTTGCATAGTTACGCTAATGGTGCTGTCGTGTCCCGCCCTGAAATAGAGAAGCCGTTCTTCAGAAATGTTTTCTTGTTATCACAGTACAATGCACTCTTGCAAGCCTCTGTGTCGGCTGAATACAAACGCTGTTATAAGAGCTAATTTTTGTCATTCTTTGGGAGAGCCAGATTTCGAGTGGCCCTTTTGTGGGTGTGCAGGGCTGGCAAACATTGAATAACAAAAAACAAAAAAGTTCTCCGGAGACGACAGAAGGCCAGGAAGCTTCCAGGCGCGTGTGTGCTCGGAGGCCACCAACGAGCTGGTTCGGACTGCAGCCCCTGTCTGCAGTGGCCCAGAAATAATATTTCTCGGTTGCGTGCGTTCATTCAGGAGGGTGACAACACCATCAGCAGGTTTGGGGTGAACGTGCTCCTCATACACAGCACAGCCGTGGGTCATTCCCACTGAGCACCTCCTGCCCTCTCTCCATGGCGCGGTGTGCCCCGCTGGCTGTCCGGCAGGTCGATGCGCTGCAGAAGCTGGCGTCGGCAGCTCCGCGATCCGTGACGTTGTCCCGACGGGCTTTACCACCCCTTGGTCTTGCCGCCGCCCCTGCTGCTGGACTTGGAGCACTTGGATGCCCGTCGTGTGCCAGCGGTGCCTTGGCAGCCTGCTTGCGGTGGGGATCGCGGTCAGGGCCCGGGGTGCCTCTGCCGTGGGCTTTGGGTAGTGTGGGGACGTTTTTCCCCCGAAAGAAGCTTCCATTTGTATTGTGTTTGGTGTGTGCTGGAACCCCGTGAAGAAGGCAGAAAAGCAGTGCTGAGTGTGTGCACATAAAAAACAAGAACCAGGGAAACGGACGGCAAATATTGAGCTAACGGAGCTGAAAAACATGCCGCATGTTTTTATACCCCCGAAACGGTTGTTCCAGTTGTTTGTGTCAATCTGCAGGCTGAGAGAGGAAAACTTGCTACAAATCGTCATGCAAATAAGGACTAAATTCCATGTAGTTCAAAGAGTAAAAATTACTTTAACAGTTGGTTTAAAAAAAAAAAAGTCTCGTGTTTATTGCTCTTTGGTCCATCACACGTTTTCACATCTTTGTGCTTAAACCCTTGGTTTGGACCTGTGCAGATTAGATGCTGTCTTTGTACAAAACACTGTAAAAATGATTTTGACTTTGTGGTATTTTCTTACACACAAAATAGAAATGATTAGCAGTGAGTGATACTCCGATGCTTTGTCCTGCACTGCTGTGTTCTCATCAAGTCAGAATGACGCTTAAAATTGTGATCTTGAGAAACTGTGCAAACCTCAGACCTGGTGGGGCTCCGGCTGGGAGGTGGCAGGGTTCTTGGTGCTGTTTCCTGAGCAAGGGGGATCTGTGCGCTCGCATGTGCCATGGGATGGTGACCTGGCTGGTTCGTAGGGCTGCTGATGCCTTCACGAGGCGATGGTCGTCATCTTCCCTTGGGGTTGTTGGTGGTCTCCTTGCTGTTTGCACCCTCGAAACATCTGTGAAATGCTTCAGATTCTTTTCTTGGCTGTCGCAGCGTCGCTCCAGCCAAGTGCTCATCTTTGTTCCTCTGCCCTGAATGCCTTCCAAGTTGCCTCTGTCTCCAGTGGAGAAAAATCCACCTCAGAAAACAAGCTGATAATATGTTGGTATGATGTATTGTTTTCCAGATTGAATTGGAAAGCAAGTTTGCAAATAATATGTTACATATTACCACTGTTAGGAAACAGTAATGAAGAAAGAGACCAATGTTTGCTCTATATTCCTTTCAGGATTTTTTAATCAGAGAAGATGAATTGCATTTTTGAAATGTGAATCTTGCAAGAAATAGGCTGGTAATATTCTTTGTCCATCAAATGTGATTCTTGCAGTTCTGAGCATCAAACCATCTTTTCCTAAAGTTATGTTTCTATCCAAGAGCAACCTCGTCTTTAGGGTCAGAAGGCAAACTCTGCAATAGCCTGGACAAAGGTTTGTAAAATGTTTCACTGCTTCCTTCCCCTGTGTGAGGAGAAGTGCACGGCAACCTGCGATAAGGATGGTAAAGCAGCTTGGGTCTGGAGTAACGTATTGAAATCTGTTCCTCTTAGAGCTGTTTTTGTACTTTCCTGTCAGGTGCCATGCTGTTTATTGTGGGCTTTTTGCTTTCTCCAGCAGAAACTTGCTCATTCTCGTGGGTATTTTCTATTTCTGAACTGTAATTCAAATAACCTGGGATTAGATTTTAGCACATCCAATGCATGTTTGCCAGAGAGAAGAACTGGAAGTCATGGTGAAAATATTTTGCTTTCGTAATATCCAGATGTGTCTTGTGTCCATCCACCGTGGTGACATCTTTACAGTTTACTTCCTCTTGCTTTGTGTGGTTCCCAGTTGGGTAATAAAAAGGACAAATTGTGGCCTAGCCCTCCATGATAAGTGTGACACGGGGACTGCCACCAGCGTGTCCTGAGTTGAAGGGCACTGCTCCGTCTGCATGGGGGGCATTGTTAGAGCTGTTCTCCACCTTTCAGTGTGGTTGGTTTCCCATTTCTAGGAGCTGGGCAGCGTTCCCGTTGGGAGTTGGATGGAGCAGGGCTGGTCAGCCACTGCCCCAAAGACTTTCCCAGCAGAAAGTACTCCTTCGTAATCGTGACCATTGTGTCACCTTTGTAATTTGTTTTTAATTAAAGTACTGCATGCCTTGTTTTTCAGCATGTATTGTAAACTAACATCTGGTATAAGTAATAATACTGTGTGTTGAATTTTCAGCTGTTAGGATGTTTCTGAAATCATCAGTTTTGACGAAAAGCAGGACTTGAAATCAGATTGGAGATGAGAAATTAAGAAAGGTGTGGGGTTTGGAACAAGCTTTGGTATGGTTTGGTAGGAATGTGATCATAATTGCGCTTTAACAACCTTAAGAGGATGCTATTCATCTTCTCAGGAACTGTTCTGCGTAGTTGAGCTTGTACATGAATTTGGCAGTAAATCACATACAAAGATTTATTACCAGGTATCAACGTAAAGTGATCACCATGATAAATGTCTGCTGCTTTGTTTATATTGTTCATTTAAAATCCTGCATAACTCTTGCCTCTGTAATACTATGGAAGAGCTGCTGTCTCTTTTTTCTACCAGTATCCCCTTATCTTCTCAGCAGAACGAGCTGGTTGCGATGCTGTCTTCAGGCTTGCAGTCACCTCCTGTAATTCCTGCATGATGCTGCAGTGCTGCTAGACTCCAGATGTACAGGGTCAGCCGTAGGTTGGGTGTCAGGCTCATTTGTCCCCTGGCAAAAGTTGATCTCATCACAGAGGTTCTCGTCCTCAATCAAAAGTATATTTTGATTGTCCCAAAGGGGTGCATTTGCTGAGTTTGAGAAGAAGAAAGCAAGGCAGGGGCTAAATTCACAGAGGTAATGTGCAGTGTGGGGATGGGGAGTGGAAATGCGTGTGTGTGAAAACCCTGTGCTTTTACAGGGTTTGAACATGCACACTGCTCTTCCACCTGCAGCTTTTTGGGTCTGGAAAATGAACCCGGGCCTCTCTTTTGCACTGATACTAGTTGCTTCAAACTGAGGAACTTTATAGGCTGTTGAGGTTGTAAAGAACAATTTGGGTTGTTCCGAGTGAAGTTTTTCAGTGCTTTGCTAAGCGTGAAACAGCAAAGATGTGGCAAAAGATGTTAGCAAACCAAAAAACCACACTGCTTCTTAGGTCTTGTCCCATTCACCTGAGAGGAATCGTCAGCTGGTGTCATCTTTGGGGATATCTTTGGTGCAATCTACAGAAACCTGATGATAGCGATGAAAATGAAGTAGAAGGAGAAGTTCTCTTGGAGGTTGAGCTCTACACTGTGTTCTTCAGCCAGTCAGTAATCAATAATTGTAAAAATGTGCTGGACAGGCTGAGCCCTGAAAAGAATCCCATCTGCGCTGTTGAGAGCCAGGTTAGCTCCCAGTACCCATTTATATTTCATCATCTGAGTTATGACTTTGCTAGAGTGGCAAACCTGAGAAAGGGAAATGATTGACCTTGTGCGATTGCTGCAGGATTCCATATGAAAATGAATTTCTTTAAAATGTCTAAAAGAACAAAACAAGTCCAAGGTTTTGAGCTGTTTCCTGCACTAACAAAAGCATCGTAGCAGACCAATTAAGTAATGATCTTGTTTGCGGAACGCATCCAGATCTGCACAACCTGGGGCTGTTATTCATAGGTGCAGGATCCTGAGGGACAGTTTCTGGTGTATGTGACGTTACCATCGCTGATTATCTTCTTGCTCCTGTTCCCAGCGTGCCGGTAGGTTTCCAGCAGTGCTAGAGCTGGGAGGTTTTGGAAATGCTCAGCGTGTTTGGTACCTAAACAGAATTTTTATTGATGTGAGAAGGCCTTTGTGTGGCTAGGTCAGTAATTCTTTGGTCCTACTCCTACTTGTCATACTAAGGTGAATAGCCCTACCGAAGTGTAAATGTGTTTAATTAGAAGTCGACATTAGAAGACTCGTAATTAGAGACAGTTTTTGAAATAATCAGCAAATGCTAGGGAATGATACCTGCAAAATGTACATCCTACCTGAGAAGTTCCATAGTGTCAAAGCTTCTTAGGGCAGAGCTTACTGATCAGTCTGTTCCTATCAAGCCATGGACCAAGGGATGGGCTTCAGAAGGGAGAATTCTTGCGTGTTAAATAACTTCTAATGTATAGAAGGATTTTCAGAATGGGGAAAAAAACTGGGAAGATGGGTGTTAAGTGTGTGCTTGCAGTGTTTTGGATTCAGTCAATGTTCAAGGACAAGTGAAACATTCAGGAAGGTAGACATACACCTTGCCTCAACGTGTGTTTGTGGTCCCCAGCAGCAATTGGAGAAGAAAGCCGCCCATGCGTGGTGCGGGGAATGGGTTATTTTCCCAGCAAGAACCAGAGTTACACTGGCAGCGCCCGCACAGAAGTCAAGTGTCTATGCTGTGGCTACCCAAATTATACCATGAGCAGGTTCATACGCTGGTGGCACAGTGAGGGCTGCAAGTGCTTGTGCTTTTGGTTTCTTTCACTTAAAAACCTTGTAGGCTTTGCTCTGTCTCAGGGGTGTTGGGAGGCTGAGGGGTTTAGTCCTTTGCTCTTGGGTTTCCTGGGGCTGCCAGTACTCAGAGGTGTACATTCTTTCCCCTTTTGTCTAATTTCCTCCCTTTGAAGTGGGGATCAGGCTTCCATTGAAAGCAGAAGTTGTCCAGATACATGACACACGAACATCTGACTTCGTTTGAGGGTACATGAAAGGCTTTTATTACTTTCTTTTAACCTTCCTGTCTCGTAATATCATCCTAAATCACACTACGGAACGAAATCATGGTAGTTGCCTCCTAGATCCCCTTTGTGTTGTAGCAAGCTTAGTGCTTTATGTACAGGATCTTTCAAGGCCTAGCTGGGACTTCAGCTGCGTTGTCTTCCATGTGTCTGGAAAAGAGCTGCATCATCTGCGTCCAATTTAGCGGAGAGCTGGAATGCTGGAAGCGCATTTTCTTTCCTGAAGAAATATAACTGCAAGCACATCGCGAGTAAAAGCAACGCACTGGAGTTGTTCCTCTGTTTGCGTACAGCAGAGAGGATTTCTGAGTTTCAGCTGCTTTTATCTATTGATAGGTTAAGGTCCACGTCGCTGCAGCACGGCCTGAGCCTGGAGGGCTGCTGTGGTTCAACTTCGCCCTGTTGTCGTGTGGAGGAGCCCCGCTACTGCAGGCTTCTCGCGTGTCCTACCAACAGATGCTTGGCGATGTTTGCAGGCTTCATGTCTTGTGTTTGGACTCGTAGGCTGGCCTTGGAGGAGGTTGGTGGGTGTTAGGGCTCTGCTGCCATGCCTTGTCACAAATAGCAACCGAGTTCATATCATTTTTTGTTTCGCTGAAGCACGTGGCAGATTTAAACATTTCAAGAGGCAAACTTCTCTGAAGAGCTTCTAAAGTTTCAGGAGTGAGTTGGCACTTGGAAGCGTTGGTGTGGTTTTGTATGCGTTTCCTCCAGATTCCTTTAGCGGCTCATGGCCAGGGAAGCTGAATGCCATCACCAAAGTAAGTCTGACGTCTGTCAGCTGAGCTCGATTGTTTCTCATTCTGTCACATCTGAAAATTTTATGCATAAAGCTATTTTTGATTCCTTGGAAACTTTCTAGGTGTTTGACCGCTTTGTTAGGGAAACATAAGGGCAAAGAATTGTTTTTGGTGAGTCTTGCTGTTTAGTCTTAGAGTGTTGAAGCAGCACCAGTGATTTTAGGGCTTCTAAAAGACAAAGGCCGTAGGAATAATGAAAATAGAAATGTGAAGAAATAACAAAGCCTTTCAAGAGCTAATGTAGAGAAGAGAACTCAAGTCACAAGACAGAATAATCAGGGCATCTGTTCTGTGAACTCCCAAGTACCAACTTCCTGTTTTTTCTAGAAAATGCAATTGTTGACGCAAGGTCTTCCATTATTTGCACTGGCTGGTCCAGTTTTTAAAAGGTCAGTTACATTTTTGTATTCATAAAAGTGGAAATACAGTCCTGAACTGTTGTGTCTATTGGAAGATAAGCTGAAAAATCTTACTCGAGCCTACATCTGCTTTGATTAAACTTGGTTCTTAAGTTTAGGAAAGTGATGAATCAAGCTGGTCCAAACAAGACAACTTTTATGAGCAAAATCACCTCCCACGGGGTTGCTACCTAGAAATTTTCCCTTCTAACTTGGAAGAACAGTTGTAAGAGAAGATAATGCAATCTTAAGAGGAGAGAAATGGTAGCAAACAATCTGATATTGGTGAAACTATGTTGCTTTGTAATACATAAGTTTTTTTATTAGTGCAAGTTTTTAATGAAGCATTGGAAGATGCATTCCAGACATTCAGTACTTAAATAAAACCCATTGCTAGTCTGGAGAGTTTAGGACTCCCTGAAAGGACTTCAGACCTGTTTTTTGGTGTGTCCACATGTGCACAATCAGCGTGCCTGCCTGCCTTCCTCCTCTGGAGTTCTCTCTCAAGTCATTAGCTTATCAAGGTCAAGTGGCTGCAGAGCAGAAGCAAGTGCTGTTAGGGTTGTGCATGCAGAGAAAAAGTCAAGTATGAAGTTAGTAGAAGAATGGATTAATTTAAGACGTTACGCTGGCTTTTCTGCAATCTGTTCTAAAGGTTGGTTGTAAGTAGAAATCCACGGGAAAAATTGTATGTAACTGATGGTTTTAAAATAGCAAAAGTCACAGTTGAAGCTTTTACCCAGCTCTGCTGCACTGGGCTTGCATATGGAATAACCTGTGGTGCTGATGGCTGCATTGCTCATGCACTTAGCAGTCACCTCATGTAATTCAGGCTTCGCAGAATGCATCGCATTTTACAAAAATAAATCCTCTGTGTTTAGGTGAGTAAGGGAGCTGCCTGGATTTGCGAGGCACTGATTTAAACTTCTCTTGGTATCCTGCACTGATAGAGCACCTTGCTTGTGAAATGCAGGACAGTGTTGGTACAGGTTAGAGAAAACAAAGGTTACGCGTGTGAAAAACGATCTGAGAATAAATGGTTTGCAATGACAATTTTGATACTTGCTGTACATGACAGAGGGAAAAACTATTCTATGACAGGAATTTGATTTAGCCCTGTTTTTCTTCAATGGTGACCACCGAAGAAATGGGGAAGAGAAGACGGCGACCCCACATGCATTGCTGAGGGCTATGGGAAATGCGGGAGCACGATGGGTCTGCATGAGAGCGGGGCTGTACGTGCCTGCTGCTCAGGAAGCTTTGGAAGAACAAGAAGTGCTGAGGAATGTCACAAAGAGCAAACATGTATTTCGGAGGTGTGTGGGCAGCATTTGCACAGCTAGTCCCCAAAAACTTACAGAATTGAGCTGTTGCATGGTGTTGGTCCTGGTTAGTGCAACCGGGCTCTTGTAGCCTGCTTACAGCCTGGAGGTAGCTTGCTGCTGCCTCGCTGCTAGTGAGTTCTTTAGTAAACAAAACAAGAAATGTTTACCCTAGAGGTTAAGTGTGGCCAAGCCATGTGCATTTCTCCTGGTTCTGAATCATTTACTAGATGGGGAATATAACTTGTTTTTTACCTCTTTTTTTTTTTTTTGTGGAGCAATGTGGGAGAAAGATGTTTGCTTGGGTTTTGCTAAATTTCAGGTGGCTGAAGACACCCAGGTCACTGCTAAAAACGCTCTTGACTGGAGTTCTACTTGTCCCTCTTCCACTAGCAGACGAGTGCGGGGAGGAATGCCACGGCTACAGCAGCATGCAGCTAGGCTCGGTGCTGTGCACACTTCAGACGCAGTGTGTGTGATCACCAGAGACACACGCGAACACGAAGAGATGAGCACACCTTCTTCAAAAGCCTTTAACTGCAGATGATGGTAACAGAGCCCGAGGGCTGTGGGTGTGATACAGCAGAGAGCTGCATCCTTGCCTTTAGTTCCGTAGGTACTGGCTGGAGGAGTAGCTGTGACCATCCCTGCGCAGGCTGACCTTCTAAAGGACGAGGAGCACGTGGACTTGTGCAGTTCCTGCCTGCCAAGGGCCAGGGTCCTGAGGCTAGCTTAGGAAGGTGGGAGCAGCGTTAGCATGGAGCGGTGCTGAAAAGGGCAGTGAATTAGTGGCACTGAATTAGCAGTACTAGGGCATCATCCTTCTTGTACTGGGACAATTGAGGTGGCACAACAGACCCAACGCTGCTTTCTGCTATATGTAGGAGGGATTTTGGACTCTGTATTTCTAATGCAGACTTGGTTTTAAAGAAGTGAAATGTGAATTCCATAAGTAGGAATTAATGCTTTCCTGGGCAGAAGATGGAAATACCAACTACAAAGTAATGGCGCTTATTTTGTGTTGGCTCTCTCTGTGGAAAGACACACATCTGCTTTTACAAATGTTGACTATATTGTCTCCAGTTTTGTAGCACGGAAATTTGTCAGCATGGTTAATGTTTTCAAGTGACAGAGGCAATTACCGTTTACATAAAACATTTCTGAAAAGCATTAGAGCTAGTCTGATTTTTGCTGAAAGTATTTTAAAGCCAGGCCCTGCTGGGGTTGGCGTGCAGAGGACACCGCCGTGTGTTCCGCTTCCGAGACGAGCAGGAATGGAAGGGGACGCGTCCCGGTGTGTGCCACGTCTGAGCCTTAGCTTCTGAGCTGCCCTCTGGCTTCTTGTGAAGGAGCATGCGGGTTAAAGCATCGAGGGGGCAGGTAACCAGGAGGGGGCTTTTGCTGCTGCTGTCAAACTCAAATGTTTTTTCCCGCCTGCCTGTGTACATTGTGACAGTAAATCGTAACATCTTAATTCCCTTGGTCAGTTTTGCAAGAAAGGCGAAAAGCCCGAACTGCCGTGAGAAGATACAACTGCCGTGTTGTGTTGCTTTTCCTAAAAGAGCCTGCGGCAGGGGCATGGTCAGAGGGCCACAGGCATCCTGACTCAGATGCTTTTGGCTGTCAGTCTTTGAGAACAAGGAGTGGAGCCAGAGATTATTTTTATACTTTGAGAGATTATCTGCTGAGATCATGTTTGGACCCAACTCTTGATCAATTCTTTTGTAAGCGAGCCTTGTAAACGCTGAAGTATTCACCAGTGACGTGTGAATTAAGTTGTTTTTAAGCTGTCCTCGTGATCACTTTCTCCATGTAAAGCACGAAGCTGTAAACAGGATTTGGGGTTTCTTAGTGTCAGATACTCGAGGCAGCGTAGCCCACGGGTTGGGAGTGACATCTGGGAGCTGGGATATCTTTCGGCTGTTCCAGATGCTGCCTTTGACTTGCTCCCTGACCTTTTCACTGCTCAGTGTTTCGGCTTGAGACTCGCCAGCCGCTCTGCATTTCTTCGTCCATCTTGCATCACTTGACCCTTCAGCTCCCAGCGGCTCTTCTGTCTTGTCTGTTGTTTTGTATGCTCTCCTAGACTGCTACAGCTGATCTGGTGCTGTATGCATGTATGCTGTATCCTCTGCACATTGCCTGTTTTACAGAACAAGACACCCAAAGTGGAAGCCCAGGCAGACACCTGGAAGATGAGGGAGCGCTCTTTTTTCATCACTTCTTTTCCTTCGCTTCTATCACGCTGGCAGCAGCAACCTTGTCTCGCAACTGCGGGCTGCACCGCGAGGCAAAACGTGAGGATGTGATGTGTGCATAACAAACAATGTGCAGAAACAAAACAGAGGCGATGTCATCCTTCTGAGGCCCTCTTTAAACTTTCAAAACCCTTTGTGGTGTGATTTTTCGTAATCGCTGCTAAATCAGAGTGTTCCAGGCCATCTGCGCTTGAGAAGAGGTAGCCAGCCAGATGATATCCAAATGTGTACCAGTTCCCCAGTCTCGTGCAGGTGGAGTCCTTCTTGACTCAGGAACAGGCAGCTGGATTGGGAACTGACACCACTCGGAACCACAGAGGAGATTTATATGCACACACAGAAGGTGATGTTTTCCAGGGTCGTTCCTAAGGGAATTTGGGAAATGACTTCCATTATAATTTGGTAGGAGTTGGGTACCTCCGAGTAGTCTTAAAAAAAATCCTCTAGTGTCATTTTATTTGTGCTATTTATAGTTGCTGGAATTCCTGTAAATAAATTGTATGCTGATAATAAAGGTTTGGCTGGTGGAGGATTATCCGTGGGATGGTTCTGGCATACGCTGAATGCAGCTCAGGTGCTGAAGTGTTGTTCGACCAAGAGCTCCGTGTCTTGGCAATATTGGATCTTGGTTTTGGAAGCGATCCCCAAAGGCACTGAAAGTAATGCAAGTCTTTCTGTTGGCTTCACTGGGCTGTGGATCAGGCCTTCTCTACTCTGATGATGCAGCTTTCACATTTTTTTTTCTTGCCTGAGAAGTAATTATTTAGGCCTTGGAAGTGCAATTCTTTCAAGCAAAGTATCTTCAGCCTGTCCCTGATAGGACAAGAACGGGAAGGGGGAATTGAGAAGGGCCGGATGTGTCTGTGATTAGGAGCGTTACTGCCAGTAGCACTAAAGGTTTCTCAGATGTCTCGGGGATAGAAGTTTCTCAGATGTCTTCTGGATAGAAGTACAACGCCCGCTCCGAAGGCGATTGGTGGAGAGCTGCTGGCAGGAGCTGTGCCGCAGCTTTTGGACGAAGAACCAGGCAGGAAGGCTTCAAAAGCTGTTCTTGCAGAAACGGAACTTGAGAGGTGCTCCTTGCAATGTAAAAGTGGTTACTAAGTGCTAGCAGAATGGCAACTCTTCTTAAAGTTATTTTATTTTTTACCTCTTAGACATGTTTTTTCCTTCTGTGAACACAAGCGCTGAGTAGCCCCGACCCGGAGCTCCCTGACGGCGAGATGCGGGCCGGTCCTCTGCCTCCTGCAGCAGTTGCTCTCACGCGTGCCTGTGTTGCTGCAGAGATTCGGGTCTCTTAGGATCTGTTATGGATAAGTTAACTGCTGACGATGTTTTCAGACACTAAAAGGTATTAGAAAGTTTTTATTCAGGCAGGCTAAATGAAGAGAAATCAAAAGAAAATTGTCTGCTCAGAGGCAGCACTCCATCTCTGAAAGAAACTGATAACCTGAAACTTGGGCACTTACAGTCTGTATAGAGCTCTTGGGAAATAAGCAAAAGGAAGCCAGAATTAGGCATTGCTTGGAAAATGAGTTCTCTCCATGTAAGTGTTGAAGTAGTGAAATCTAATTTCATATAGCACCCTTGTGTCACAGATTGTTATGCATTTGGCATCCACGCAGACACCCAAATAGACGTGTGTATATATAGAAGGCAGATATGTTCGTCAAATAACCAAGTCAATCGCCGATGCAAAATTTTAGCCTTTTGCTGAGCATCTCCTACCGTGCCTGGCTCTGTGCTGCATGGAGGTGCTCGCTGCCGGGGAAGGGGAAGGGGATGGGGCCCGCCTCAGGCTGCAGGAGGATGGCCTGGGGCAAGCACTTTGGTGGCTTTGCGTCTTGGCCTGTTCCCGACCAGGCTGAGCCTGGGCTGCACGAGACCTGGTACGGCATGAGAGGGATGGAGAAGGCTTACTGGAAGCGAAAGCTGCTGCAGCTTTGCGTGCTGGAAACGTGCCACCTTGGCCATGAGAAACTTCAGGGAGAATGAAATCGTACAGAAACCATCAGGGTCCCGTGCCAAACATCTTGGTGCAGTCCTGGGACTGTTCATTGTAACTGCATTTGTTGTGCTTTAATGACTTTCTCTGACGATTTCCTGGCAAAGGGCTGGGACTCGGAGGAGCTGCCCAGTTCCACATTTCCCGATGTGCAGATGAACCCAGGAGAATTTGCCCACGGCCAGCCCTGAGTGAATGGACCGCGCAGGATTCGTTCAGCTCTGGTCATCGCCTAAACTGGAGGCTGGCCAAGTCAGTGGAGTTTACTCTGGCAGAAAGCACGAGTCGTGTTTCCCGTTCAGAAGATGGGTTGGAGGAACATGCTCCTTAGTGCTTGAGAACGTATGGCTTTGTGCCTCGTCTCATGAGAGCGAGAGGGCTCGGGGTATGTTGGTAGAATTCCCCACTCGGCCATGTGTTATTTACATGCTGTTTGCACCTCGCTGTTCTCCGCATCAGCGCCAGCACCCTGATATTTCTGCAGTTTATTTTTATGATCCTGGTGTCGAAGCAGCTGTAAAAACAACTAGTGAAAGTGAGCCAGCTGCTGGAATTTCTGATTCAGTCTGGTTTGTCGTAAGCAGATTCTGAAAGGAAAGGAGATGGAAAACAACAAATAAGCGAAGTCTCATGTCTAGGTATAACAACACATACCAGAAACACGTCAGGTGGCTGAAATTAACTGCTGAAGAGAATCAAATGACTGATAAAAGAAATAATACAGTGGTTGTGTACAGAAAGTGTCCAAGGATATAACATTGCATTAATCTAAAGGAAATCTTACCTCTGCCTGCAAGGACTTAATGGTCATAGAATGGCATTTCCCTCACACCTCGTGTTTTAGCATTATGGAGATGGTTTGATATGTTCTATCAGCAAGGAGGTGTCCGCAGTGCTTTTCCATGCACTGGTGAGCACGGGCAGGGCTCGGGTCGGTGTGGAAAGCCTGCCGCCTGTGCTTGAGCCTGTATCTTGGAGATGATCCGATCGTTGCTTATCAGAAGTAACTTCACTTAACTTCTCCTCCTGGAGAGCTATGATAGTGGGAGGGAGAGCTCGGGCTCCTGGGGGTGAAGGTGTCGGGGTTTCAGAGGCCGCCTGGCCGCTGCCTCGTTGTGTCCACAGGGGATGTGGCAAAAGGCTGCCCGCAGGTCTAACAGGCAGTGGTGGAAACGCTGCAGAGATGGCAGCTGTTCCCAAGGAGGGTAAGTGCAAAGGATGGGAAGAAAACCAAGGAAAAATGTGCTGAAAAACAGTCCTGGCTGGAAGCTGTCATTCTCAGATTTATTTCCTCTTGCTTTATTACACTGCGATTCGTTTCACAATGATGTAATGCTATCCAGACAAAGTACTGGTGCTGGTTGTCAGAGGGATCATCAGCTCTATTAAATTAATGTGTATCCCCATTTCTCATGTCCCGTAAAAGCTGAGCACAAACCTCAGCACCATTGGTACCTGTTAATGAGTTCATTAACAGCATTGTTTCTGTGGGGGACCAGAGCACAAGTGCCGGGCGCGGACTCGCCAATCTCTTCTGCTAAAGTCACAACATGAAGCTTGTGGCTCGGTATTCTTAGTCAGTATGTCTCCTGCTTGCAGGGTCTGGATTATTTTGTTCTTTTCCCACCCTGATGCTTAGAAACAACAAATAAACTTGGGAAGCCAGCCTTCCCAGGCCCTAGCAGCTGGAAAAGGAAAAGCTTTTTGACCATGAAGATTTAGCACATGACTCTGTCGTATGTACAAAACCCGTCTAGAATATCTGCAACTGTCTAGGTCTGGTAAAAAACATAGTTTTAGCAAGTCAAAAAGCCACTTGAAACTGTGTCAGTTCAGTTCCACACTTCAGCACAGTTTTTGACACATCCCACGCCTTGAGTTGATGCACCGAAATTCTGCGTGTGTTGCAAAATGTCTGTAAGAGGCATGGCTGGACACACAGCTTTCAGTCGGGGGTTGGTTATACGATGGGATACACAGGTATTTTTTATGTTCACTGTGCACCATACCAGTGACTTAACTTAAAAAATAAAAAATTAAAATAGAAGCTTGATTATCTGGTGGGATGAAGCCTGTCAGGGGATCTTAAATGGGGAGGTCTGGTAGCAGGAAGCATCCTGCCTTCGTTGGTATGAAGGTGCACTGTCAGTTCAGTCCCTCTTAGCGCCTGTAATCCAGCAGCGCTCACCTTGAGAAACAGACGGTGTCTTCCACAGTGCCAGTGGAGATAGCCTGCGCTGTAGTTGAAACAATTTTTGCCTCTTGCCTGCTTTATCACAACTCATTTCAGTGTTATCACTGTCTCTTGTAGGTGAGTGGTATTCACCCAGCTGATGGGTGCCTGTATGAGAATAAGCAGTCAGATGGTAAATGCCTTTCTAGCACACGCTCGTAGTCGGGGCTCGTAGTGTTTAGTTTTCAGCTGTGTTGAAGGGACATGCTACTGCTTGGCTCATGATCTGATTCTTTTTCCTTTTCCCCTTGGTTTCCCGACAGGAGAGCTGCCCGGGCCCAGTATGGACGAACACGCCGGCTCTGCAGAGACTCCCCCGCCGAGCCACGGGCGGCACGGGGCCGTTAGGTGTGGGTGGCTGCGGAAGCAAGGAGGCTTCGTCAAGACGTGGCACACGCGCTGGTTTGTTCTCAAGGGGGACCAGCTTTACTACTTCAAAGACGAAGATGAAACTAAGCCGCTGGTAAGTGAGAGGAGAAGATAGGATGGGAGGTGAGGGGGAGAAAACTAAGCTAATACGAGTGGAGTTGTGTCACGTTTGAAGAAACCACTCCATCTCTCTGTCATGGACTCGATGCAACTTGAGATTTTGTTTACAACGACCATGGAACCAAGTCAGGCCTGGGCAATTAATATGGCTCCCCACCATGCTTGCTTCTAAAGCTTCCTTTTGCAGGTCAGGTTTTCTCATCACAGCATTCTTAAGGGAGCATAGTACAAATGAAGTTCAAGTAGCAAAAATCGGCCCGATGTGCTTACTTCAGGCAGATGAATAAAATGTATTTTAAAAGGTACAGCTTATTTTTCTGCTACTTAAAATCCTGCAGTATCACTGCTTTGTGCCTTCCCAGATAGGAAATCCCAAAAGACTGTGGCCTGAATATGTTGCCATCTGTAATGTGGAATAGGCTGCTGCCTGGTTCTGTGGTGGTAATTTACTGCTCCTTAATGTTCATCTACTTCCCTATTTATTTAGCTTTTTTACAGGCATGCTTTAGGGCCGTCTATCTCTAGAGTGCCATAAGAACTGAGTAAATAACTCTTGCCTCTCAGCCCAGGGCAGGTCTGAGCTGCTGTGATAATGAGCTGAGAGATCTTGTGCTAGCACCTGCAGGAGTACGGTAGGCGTAGCTGTTAATCATCCTGCGGTGGTAGAAAATGCTCTGTGAATTACATCTGTGCAGATATTCCAATGTATGATCGCACTCATGCTATTGATGCCTGCTAAATTTTTGATGGTATACGATTACGTGGATTTTAATGGTGAGTTCAGAGATGTCAAACCCATCTAATCCAGCTTCCTGCGTGGCACAGGCCATGACAATAAATCCAGTTTACAGCATGCATTATGGAGCACGTGTTAAGAAAACCATTTGGTCTTGAGGTGATTGTTCCCAAAGAAGGTTCTTGTACAAGCTGCTTTCAAAGCGCGAATTTCACGTGGCAGCCTTGGTAGCTGTTGCCCCTTAAAACTATGCTAGGCAGTATAGGATGGTTAAATAACCCATGGCATGTTTATGCTTTATATGTTGGTATCAACAGTTTGTGAATAAGAAATAACTAATAATTTCTGGGAAATCAAATGTATCTTTTACTATTCCTATTCTGATAATCAAGAGTTGGAAAAGCAGCCATCAGAATAAAAGCGTTGATGAGCCAGAGCCTGGAATTCAGGAGGTACGGCGCTCCCTCCTAGCACTTGACATCTGGCAAGATGTTTGCATGCATTTGAGGATTTTGTTGCTTGTTGAGAGGGGACACAATGCTGTATTGCATGGAGCATTGTACAGCAATGCAAAGCCCAAATTGTTTTCATCTCTCTGCCACTGAGCAGTGGGATGACCTCAGAAGATGCTATCAACTTTGCTGCTTTCCTTTTGTGAAATGGAGGTGGTTATTCTGATCTTCTGATTGCTTTGGTAAGTTTGGTAGCAGCTGATGAAATAACTAATACGTTGCTTGAGTTTTCCGCTTCAGTTTCAAGTAATTATAAAGGTTTAAAAAAAAAAAAATTGTCACTGGAAGTATAACTTAAGATATTCCGGTAGGCTTGGAAGCTGAATGGACCAGCCCAAGTGAGGGTCAGTCAGTATCTCAAATCGTGCAAGTATCAGTCGCTGAAATATGTCCCAGGTTTGATGCCAGGTACAGAAGTGTGCTTTTCCCATTAACTATGTAGAAGGATCTGCTGCGTTCACTTTGACAAGAAAATGGCTGTGACCTTCTAGGAACCCTGGTGTTCTTGCAGCGGAGAGCTAGAGCAAAGAAGTCAAGTGACAGCATGAAGTTCCAGTGCATGAGGATGTCATTAGGAGATGGAGAGCAGCATTAAGCCGTTATTGTGTTAGCAGCGTACTGTGGGATCTGTGTTTAGGGCAAGTACCTGTTCCTTCACTACTGGACTGTACAGTCTGCATACAGGACAATGATTCATTTAGACAGTAATGTAATGGAAGAGAGTTCATGCGGTGCTTTTTTTTTTCCCAAATTGGATTGTAGTTTGTATTTTGCTATTTTTGGTTGGTTGTGCTTAGAAGCAGGCAGAGGGCTATGGTTCCACATGCTGGGGAGCACCCTATTTCATGTCTGCATTTGTAGAAGATAGAAGATAGAAGTTGAGCAGGAGCAGACAGGACAAGCCAGTGAGTTTACCTTCATAGCCCCAGCGTGAATTTGGGAAATGCAGATTCCAGTTTGTGGTGTGAATTCAGTGATGCCTGAGAACCAGTCAGCTTTACATTTGGGGCTTGGGTTCTGTCCAGTCTGTACCAAAAGTTACACCATGTGATGTTTGTATGTTTGGAAGTGAAGGAGATGTGAATGGAACTAGAAAAATAGGATTATCTGTCAGATTTTAATCTAGGAGTAACTGTATGATGGGAGTAAAGAAAAATAACATCTGCTTATGTCTAAACCTTTGGTAAATGCTTTCCATTTTCTGAAACATGCTTGTTTGCTGTTAGTAATGTAAGCAGCTACCACGTACTTTAGTGAATATATGTGTATATGTGTTGCCCTTGGTATCAGACTATTAAATTCAAGTCATTAGCTATCGGTGTGAGTGTGGGGAAAGGTCTCTGCCAACCTGTATCAGCTGCCTACGGGGCCACAGAGCTAGTGAAGGAGAGCAGAGGAAAAAGAAGCCATACACAGCTGTTAGTCTTAGAGTCAAGGTCAGTCAATTTTCATTGATTCTTTATTATCATCAGACACAGTCCTACCCTTGTAATACTTTATCAGTAAGAACAGCAGCTGTCTTTTGCTCTGGTATCCTTGAAATGTCTCCGGGGATCCGGCAAAGATGGCATTTCCATTTACTGGCCATGCAGGTAGGGATAGCAAACAGATCTACTTCCAGAAGACAAAGGAGCGAGCAAGCCTGTAGCACATGAAGAAATCTGATTTCTGATAACTGTGTAGTTTCCCTCTTGGAGGTGACAGAGGATTTTGCTTTCATCCTCTCTGCTGACTCTGCTAGTCCCTGAACTTGTTGGCATGCAGTTTTTATCCTCTAGGTCTTATTATGCTCCTTGCTGTTTGGCTTAAGTAGTGCTTAGCAGTGTTCATTTGCTCACAGGATCCTAGCCAAACCCTGGCAAGGGACAGTAGATAGGAATGCTGAGGTGTAAGCTTTAAACTCAGGATTTGAGGTGGTCTTTGATGGAAACTGAATAACTGTCTGCTGGAATCTTAAGTACAGGTAACCACCACCTGTCTGTAAGGGAAAGACTGTCTCTGTACAAACAGAATATTTTAAAGTACCGCTTTCTGGCAAAATACGTGCTTTTCATCTAGTCCAATTTGTGTGGAGGATAAAAAAACATGGGCGGCAAATTCCCTTTAGTGGCATTAATAAGAAACAACTGACAAATTTCAGTTGCATTTTTTTAAATTAAAGCTTTGAATGAACGTGTTAAATAGAAATTAGTATGATAATTACAAAAATAGAAACTGAGTCTGCCAATAGGGGAAACCTTTCAGTATAAGTACTGGATATGATGAAAGATTGAGCATCGTGCCTTTTTACAAGTTAAAAAGGAATGGATAATGTTTCTGGGCAGATGGCAAAACTTGATTGTAAGTGCGTCATGAGAAATGGCCGTCTGTCCTTGTTACCTAGAGGGTTTTCGGTAAGGAAGATGAGTTGTATTTACCCTGGTCCTTGCCTTTGGAACCCCCCAGGAACCAGCTGTTGTGTGAACAGAGAGCAGCAGCTTCTCTGCAGGTCTTGCTTGGACCTCGGCTGCGTGTAGGGAAGGCGGAGGTGGAGCACCCGCGCTCTGCACGCTTGGCTGCGTGGCTCTTGCTCAAAGACCTCTTGCCAACTGCTAAGGAGGAATTCATCAAACAGTTGTGCTGATGTCACAAGAAATGAGGGGTTTTGAGAGTCAGCACACATTGGGGGATTCCCCCAGAAACTCAGTGTGCAGAACTAAATTGTATGGGATTTTCCTGAGATGGCCGGTGATTCTTGCTAATTGAGGGTTCACCAGAAAAGCTTTCTATTACCAGCTACTGGATACTATTTTTGGAGGGTGGTGAATTCAGAACTGTTAAAGAACCCTCCCTAAAAAAAAAAAAAAATCCAAAACGAACAAACAAACCCACACTTGAAACTGTTCACATGAATGGAGTAGAATGGAAGGACACCCAGCTGGATCCTAACTGGAGCTTGAAGAAGGCCAAACGCCCTGGTGTTCTGCAAACACAGAAGCTGCCAGCGGCTTCCTGTAACAGCAACACGCTCTGCAGCGCTCCTGATCAAAGGCTGCCAGCTGGGCTTGCTGAATTTTGTCTCAAATACAAAGGAATAAATAGCAACCCCGTTTTTCAGATGTCTGATGGGGTCTCGTAGCTGGCTCTGCCCCTGCTCCCGTGCTTTCTGCTGGTGGAAGAGCGCTTCTTTTCGGGGACGTGGGCACTGCAGGTTGCAGCAGAGCATTGTGCCCAGCTCCGAGCAGCCACAGCCTGGTCACTCTTGGTATCCCGTTGGTGCTCTGTCAGCCAGAGCGTGACCTCACCTGTGTTTCCTTTCTCTTTGTCACTTTTGACTTTGCTCGCTGCAGAGAGGTACAGCTCATTGCAGCTTTGCATGCCTCGTGCAAACTTGAAACAGATTTGGGGTTAGCTATATGCTCCTGATGTCATGATGTCTCCCGTTTCTTGAAACACTTAGTTGGAGGAAGAGAAGCCTGTCTGTAACATATCTTTCTATTTAGGGCAAGTGCATTTTTTTCCTTCCTCATCATTCTTGGTCTTCATTCACTGAACATAAGGTCGCAAGTTTTAAATCGAAAATTAACTACTTAACCCTATGACTGAATGAGTTTCAGATGAGACGAGAAGAGTTGCATCCTGTCTGATGCGAGCAGCAGAATCTCCTGTTCTCCTGGGCTTCTTTTCTACTTGAGAAAAGCAGATAAGACCTGGCACAGCAGCCGGTAAAGCAATCAAAGACTGTCCCTTTCACACAGCGAATGGCCACGGTGGCTGTTAAATGCTCAAAGTGAAGAGTAAGCCCCAAAACTGCGTGGAGCCTTTCTTATGTGGTGTTTTTTTTTTTTTTTTTTTTTTTTTTTTTTTTTTCTGGGACTGGCTGCACAAGCTGAATATAAGCAGGCTTTTGCAACTTTGGCAGTGAAGTTTCTGGAATACAGAGGTGGGTTTTGAAGGGTAGGTCTTAGCCTTCGTGTACAGCAGAAAGTTCTGCCATTTCTAATGCCTTGAAGTGTGCCTTGGAGTTTGTAAGTTGCCTGTTACTGCAGGTTTCTGCGATTAATTTGTAGAGATGCTTTTTTTCATCGCAATGACTTTCATCAGTGCTGTTAAAGGTATGATACATTCTTGTCAGTAGATACCCATGGGAATTTTGTGCTAACAAGGTTAGGGTGATAAGGCTAAGCATTATGAAACCATGGTGTTTCTGATGCCATCGCTCTGTTGTTTGGGAAAGATTTCTCAAATTGGCAGGATTGAATTTCTGTCCTCGGCCTGAGACAAATATTCCCAAACTCACTGAGGTGCTCAGCTTGGAGCTGATCAGATTCCAGCTTTAATCCCCTCTTCTGCTTCTTTCAGACCAGAAATGTGGATCTGAATTTTCAACAATTCTTGTTGCTGTTCTGTCCCTTTGAACAACTTTGGAGGCCTTGTGTTTGGCCCCGTGGGAACATTAAATATTTTCCCAGGAAGAAACAAGGTGTCTCGTCCAGCACGAGGTCCTGCGTTACTTACAGGAGTGTCACTAACGGCCGTACAGGGGTACGGAGTCTGTGCCAGATTCAGACAGTTCTTGCTCAGTGCTTTGCCCTGACTGATGCTGGCAGAAATTCACTTTTTCCTCGAAGATGCTTTGTAGTGTGTAGTGCAATGCAAGGAGTCTTCAGTCCCTTTCTTGGTCAGCTTGGCACGCGGCTGTTGCGTTAATGTCTGTCGCTGTACTGGTACCATCTACAAACGACAAACCTGGTTGAATCCCTGCGTACCTCATGTTGCAGGGCTTGTAGCTGTTCATTCTCCCTGCGCTTCAGTGGATGTCCAGCACAGGTCGAACGGATGATCCCAGCCGCGAGCCTGCCTGCCTTTGTGGCAGGCACTGCTGCCCAGTTCCTCTCCCAAAGCCCTTTGGGGGAAACTCAAACGCATTGCAAACTTCTCTATTTTTGTTCAAACTGGGAAATGGTGTTTAGTAAATATTGTTACAATAGAACAAAGCAGAAGCCCTCCTGGCATCGGTGGAGAATGCTAGCACCACTGACCCATGTGTGCATTCAGAGCTAAAGCTCTCAAGTATGCTACCATGTGCTGTATAAACTGTATAATTAGATGCAGCCAACAGCTGCTGCTAGATTGGAAAAGGTAGGCACTCTAATAAGATGTAAACTAGCCAACAGCTTATGTTGAGTTCCTGATGGCCAAGGCATCTGTGTCTCCCAAATGTTCACCGAACTGCCCCCGCCGGTCCCTTAGTGGGACCAGGGAGCTAGCTCGGTGCAAACTCCGAGGTAGGGTCAAACCTCGGGGTGCTTCGGTGCACCATGCGGTGCCTCCAGGGGGAAAAGCTGGGACAGAACGGCTTTTCCGTGTTGGGGTCGGCTGCGGGGGGCTGCCCACTTGGGGTCTCCGCAGTCTGGTGTTTCTTTTCCCACTTGTACTGTTGCTGCCTCCGCTTTTCCATCCTGTGCCGATCGGCAGGGGTTGGGGCGGGGATGAGAGCTTAATTTGTGCTTTTATCTCGTGCAGGCCATAGTTAACGTCCCTATTTAAAGAAATTCTAATGTGCTTGCTTATTTGCTCGCATATTGCTAAGGGACCTCTTCCATGCTGTTGCTGTAGTAACCGAGGACCAATTCTAGCGATAATTTTTTAGCAGCATTTGTACACGTCCGCTGGTTTCAGCTCTGCTCAGCTGGACTGCGTAAATGGCACTTGTGTGAACGTTATGGAAGATGACCTGGATCCCATGCAAGCTCACATGCTGCGAAATGGTGAAGGCGTGCTATGTGACATCGATGCTGTGGATGAGAAGCCTCCCTGGATGTCGTGGTTCTTAGGGCCTTTGGGGTGCCACGTGCTCCCTGACAAGCCGGGACAGAGCTTTCAAATCTTCTGGGACAGAACAAGCTCGTGAGAATGGCCGGCCCAGGTGGTATTTGTGTTGGCAGCCTCAGAGCGGGGCCAAGGGCTGAATGGGAACAGAAGCAGCTAAATTAGCTTCCCGTGCTGGAGGGACATCCTTTCAAGCAGACTTAGCGCACAAAAGTTGAGCTAACAAAAGCGCTCTCTGTTACTGCTTGGGCTGCCGAATAAAGCCCATTAAAATCCTTCATTGCCTGTGCAACTACCCACAAAGAGCTCCTGCTCTGAGTAATTGCGGT
This sequence comes from Anseranas semipalmata, assembly GCA_013399115.1. Taxonomy (NCBI): domain Eukaryota; kingdom Metazoa; phylum Chordata; class Aves; order Anseriformes; family Anseranatidae; genus Anseranas; species Anseranas semipalmata. The sequence goes on along the minus strand of VXAA01002706.1, from coordinate 558,691 downwards.
GTCTCCAAGAAAAAGCAAATGCTTTTAGCTCCTGAATAATGACCGCTAGCGAGGAAGCAGTGCTGAGGACTTGCATAGCCACAGGCGTGTGTTCTGGAAGGCTGTTGATGTGAACTGAGCACCACTGCAGTGCTCTGGTCATGCAGGTCGTAGGAAATGGACCCAAGGCTGTGATTTAAGTAACAGGCTGGTGCTTTAGGAGGTCACTGTATGGGCATTTACTAGAATATAGGCGTAGATCTTGCAAGTCATCTGCTGTGATCGCTCACCAGCGTAGACTTTCCCTACCTAAGCCGTAGGTTTGGGTTTGGCCTTAGGTCTTCTCGCCAGTGTCTTCCCTCAGGGTTTCCGTAATGTTTCTCGTTTCAGGCACAGGATTTGCTTTCTTCCATAAGCAAGGGCAAAACTGCCAGTCTCCTTTACTTCTGAGGAGCGGCTGCACCAGCCTAGGAGGGGTACTCGACACTTTAAAGATGAGGCGCAATTAAAAGCCTGCGTGCCGGGGTCCTGTATCAGCTAGAGTAAGTAATGTGTTGGTCATCTTGCTGTGAGGAGCTTGTGCCTTTCCTGGGACCAGTGTCACGAGCATCAGAAGCGCTGCCTCCCCTTGAAATGGAGGCGTGTGACTTCCACAACATCAGAACTCCTCTGTCCCCAGGTATCGTGCCGGGGTGGAGCGCTCCGTGGGGCCGCAGCTGAGCAAGGTTTGTAGTAGCGGGCTCCTGAAGGCATGCTCTTTGCTACGAGAATTCACAGGTTAGTCTGGAAGCAGTCCAGTGTTAGATTTCATTCAGCCTAGGCTGTAAAATGTTAATGTTGTATTTCACTAGGCTCGGATCAACAGAAGATCTTTTTCCTTTTGCTTCCTGGGTTTGATTGTTATTCCAGGTGTGTCTGGTAATTTGCTGTCTGTATTCCCATAATGTCATTTGTGTAACCAGCACTATCTGGGAAAAGGAGGTACTAGCCACAGCTGAAAAATAAAACATACAGAGCCTCTGTGTCAGCCTTTCTGATATACTGAAGTTTTTGGCTTACAATTTTCTGGCTGATTGCCTCATTTTTGAATAGGTTACCCTGAGCTGAGGTGGGAGGTACAGGGAAAAATAAATCTTCAGCACTTATAATGTGACGGTAAGAAGAAATGCTTACAATACATTTCTCCCCACTGGCTCGCACCAGGACCAAGGTAAAATCTCCCATTTTATGAGCAATCAAGCTGCTCTCTCTCAGCCAGTTGCAGTCGGGGCTTCATGTGCCTTGCATTGAGGAGATGCCAGAGAGTAAATGGTGAGCTTTTTTCCCCTAAAATAGCCTCCAAATTCTACTTGTTTCAATAAAGGCTAAGCGGTTAATTGCCTTCTTGAGCAGGCATCAGTGCTGTTGTTGGCTGCTGCGGTTGGTCTCGGGTGAAAGAGCAGGTCCTGTCCTTCTGCCGGCTCTGGGTGACCGGGAGTGTCGCGCTACCCGGAGCGCGCGAGCCCGGCTCTCCCCACATGTGCATTCGGGGTCGGGAGCCCCGCGTTGTGGCCCGTTGTTTTGGGGCTGTTTCTCACAGGGCACGTGGATGTGGTTGCGAGGAACGGATTACATCCCATTTCGGAAACATAAGTGCAGGGCAGCGTTTGGTTTAATGGTGTAATAGCTGGTCCACTGAACAGTGGTTATTTTGATGCCCCTTTGCCACCCTGGGAAGATGTATCCTATTAACTGAGTGAAGAAAACATCTACCGCTCTGAATTCTCAAATGGCTGGCTTGACGTCTAAATCGGAGTATTTAACATGGTGAGTAAAGCTAATTAAGCTATTAAGCTGACACGACGCAAGCACGGAGTAGTAAAACAGAGACACCCACTCTTGGCTTATGTTCACAACACAGCTGTATTCTTGCACTTTTTTGATACGATGGCTTGTTTGCGAAGTAAAGTCGCATTTCTTACAAAGTGTTTAATTAAGCAGAATGAAGACCTGCTAGGTTAAATTGTTGCTACTTTCCACGGTTGCCCGGAAGATGACAGCACTGGGACTTCTCAGTTATTTGGGTCCTGATGAGAACACCAGCGTGGCGTTCAAACTAGCTGTACGTGTGTGCGGCTGCTCTCTGAGCCTGGCTGGAGCAGGGCACGGATGATGGATTTCCATCCCGCTGCGTCTCCGCTGCTGGAGCGGGAGCACTGCTGGAAGGGCAAGAGGAGATGGAGGCTGCCCAGTATTGGGATCCCAGTGGGAAACCGGTTCTGGGGCCAGTAGCGCAAGCGTGAGCTGGTCCAGGTGATGTTCGGCAGTGCCGGGGGGTGCAAGCAGGGAGAATTCGGAGAGGGGTTAAATACACACGTGCAGAGCTACGCAGTCTTTGATGTGGGGCCTGAATGGGATGCTCTGGGGGGTTGGAGGCGGACGTCAGCGTTGGGCCTTAGGAGGGAGGGTGAAGCAGTCGGGGGGCCTGAATGAGGAACACTGGTTGTGCTGCAAAGAAGGTAACGGAGATGGAGAGGAGGAGCGCATGGCTGGAGAACGGGACCAGGGCCTCGCAGCAGGTGTGGGGAGGAAGAGCTGGACTGCAGGACCTGAAGAGCTGGTAGGACATGTGTTAATCTGTTAGCCACCGTTCTTCACCATTTTTTCCCTGTTTTCTTCAGAGGGTAGTTATTTGCTGGCATTATTTTGCCTGGCTCCACTTGTGAGACATAGCGTACATCTGCAAATGGCTTTAACTTCTCAATTTGGCTTGCAGAGCTTTTTCAGAGAAGACTGTAGCCACTATTGTTTTTAAAACCTTAGGCAGCTCACAGTGGAGCTCAGGAAGATATGCTGTGTGGATGGAACAGGGACAAAGGGGCTTTTTTACAGAATGCTCTCAAAGACTCAGTGTGTAGACACTTAAATTAGTGTTTGACAATAGCATAATAATGTTAAATAAACCAGACAGCAAAATGCTAAAGGATTTCTGAGATGCTAAAACAATACATTTGGTTCTTGCCCATCAGGAGTACTGCCAGCAATGGCACAAATGGCTGCTGAGGAATGAAACCAGCTCAAGGGGGGGGAAACGAAATGTATTCCCCTGTGAACTGTCTCCAGCAGGTCCCCAGTGTGTTGCAAACATCCAGGAAGAGCAGAAAGGCTTTTTTATGTGGGGTGGCTGTGAATAATAGGCACTATCCAGGAAGGAACTGCTGCACATGGTGGAGTTGAGTACTGTGTGTGTAGCCAGCGAGAAGGTGGGATGAGAGATTTAAGTGCTTACAGAGAGCTGGGGTCGTGGGCTCTGGGAGATGCTGGGGAGCGAGGTGTCCGCAGGAGCGAGCACTGCGAGGGTATCTCAGGGCTGCAGTTCCCTGCGAAGTTTTGGCAAGCCCGCCTGTGGGCACTGCTGGCACGGAGCTCTGGGGTCACAGCTGGACGTCGGGTGTAGAGCCTGGAAAGAAAACATCAGAAATAACTTCCGAGCAGAGGCTTTGGGAAGCAGGCAGCTATGTGGGGGAGGCTTTGGGCTGGCTGGTTGCAGTGAAAGCAAAGGAGGAGCCTATGCTGTGAGGTTTGTGGATGGGTACATGCATGCAGACCTCTTATGTGCATGCCATGCTGGGCAAGCTTCCGCTGGCATGCACACGGAGCACGGGCTGAAGAGCGCCTTGGGTTTTTTATTATGCTGGGCAGCAGTAGCTGCAGCTGGGGGGGCGAAAACAGATTCTGTAAGGGCTGAGGTCAGGCAGCAGTGTTTGCCAGTCGGAGTGTCCCTTACGGCTCCTTTCCTCTGGATTTCTGCAAAAACCAGCCCGGGGGCAGGGGGACAGAGTGTGGGTGACAACAATTGGGTATGGGGAGTGACAGGTGCTAGTTATTTGCCTTCAGGATTAATTATTCAGACACTGATGTCCTTCAGCTGTGCGCTGGCAAGCCCCCTGCCCCGAGGTGGGTGAGCGGTGCCCTGCGGCTGCTGTGCAGTGCCCGTGTCCCCAGGGCAGCTTATTGGGTATTATTTTGAAAATACCCAAATCTCGCGTGGGGCAGGAGGGTTGTTAGCATTGAGAAGAAAAATCGGATGGCATTGATGCTGATGAATTTAGTTTGCATCTATGGATTCAGGCCACAACAGGATGCACGCTTCTGTGGGCTGAGAGTGACACAGGTTTGTGTCTAAGAAAGCCATGGGCTCCGTCAGGGATGTGAAGTGGCATGCATAAGAGCTTTTCAAAACTGTTAATTGTATAAAAAAAAAATGAGATAAATTAAGTCACCAGTGTTAGACTAGATGGGACACTGATTTTTAGCTTACGTTGAGATTGTCTGTGCAGGAGTGATAGCAAATGCTAGGCTCTTTCATCAGCAAGATGGATAAATAGCACTTGGTTTTAATTTTATACTGAGTTGCAAGAGTTGCCTTTTTTTTTTAGTCGTTGTGTGCCCTGGGCCTGTGTTTTATTGGGAAATAGGGAAAGCATTGCTTCAGAAGGAATGAAAATATTATGCATTCAGCTCTTGCAAGCACCCCAGTGAATCCTGTGAAAATGAGCAGACAAATTAGTTTTTCTGTTCACCTGGAAGAACTTGGTGAAACTGCGGATTCAGGTTCTTAAAGATAATTTTTTTGGCTGTGGAATATGTTTTGTATTGAACAAAGAGCACTGAGCTTCCCGTGACTGCAGGGCCTGAAGGGCAGTGTGTCGTACAGGGAGAGGCTCCGGGGAAGCTGCAGTTACTGCTGCCTGGCTTTCATTAGCCAGGCTCGCAGTGCTGGGAATGGCCTTTTAAACGTGCTTCAGAGCACGGATCTCAGTGCCCCGTCTTGTTTCTGTTCCTCAGTTGCTGTTTGGGTAACAAGCCTGGCCTCCTGCAGCGCTTCCTAGGGAATTGGCTTGTCTGCTCCTGGCTATCAGCTCCTTCAGCTGGTCATTCATCGGCAGGGCATGTTGTGGGGCTCGACCCTTGGTACTCCAACAGAGTTCACCTCCTGGTTGGCTTTTCGTGCTTAAGATGTTGCTCTTGAATGGTGTGTTTCCTGATGGAGAGAAGCTTCTTTGGGAAGAAGGAAGCCTTCTGGTTATTAGGAGTTAGTGTGACCATCAGGAGTTTGCATCTTTGGATGCACAGCCAAAATGTTGCATGTTTTGAATACGTTGCTCTGCGTAGGCATGGAACAGGTTTTTGGGCTGTGGGACAGCTAGCGAGAAGCTGGGTTGTGGATAGGTCTAATGAAGAGCATTGTGACAAAGCCTGTCCCGTGCCTAACGTTTGTCATTGATTGCCATTGCAGCGTGCGATTCAGTAGGTGCTGAATGGTGAAGAGGCAGTGAGCAGAAAATAAAATCACAGCTGTTTGAAACAAAGCTGCTGTGTTACGGTAGCGCTAGGGAGCGCAGTTCAGATGGGCTGGTCTTAGAAAAACGAAACAGCTTTTGTCCAGGATTTCATTACGGTCTGTTTTGCTGGAAGACTCGCGGGAATGGGAATGAGATGAAGGTGCCCGGCACCAGCATCCCCATACAAAATACATGCTGGCTTCCACCTTGCTTTCGAACACCAGCAACGTGTTTCTGCCCTGCGGTAGTTAGCAGCCCCCTTACGTGTGCGGGTTTTTGTGGTGTGAGGGGGGCTTGTGGCAGTGACTCTGCAGGACCGGTGCGGAAGGTGAGGCAGGCAGCCTGCCCAAGTAAAAATTCCCCAACTATTAGGGATGATAAGCAGTTAAGTGATAATTGCTTTTGTCTACAGCTGGACTCTTGCACACTGCTCTGTGTATGGTGATGGGCTTTTTAATGAGCTTTCTCTTTTCCCTGTTTAAAGGGAATTTCAACGCTGTAGGAGGCTGGCGTCCATTAAAAGGGCCCATCCTGGTGACTTTTGTCTCCCTTCTTTTTGTTTACTTGGATCTGGTACAAGTGTGCCTGGCTCCTCAAGTAACAAATGAATAGCTCACAGGAGAGCCTCGTTAGTCTTTAAATGAAAATAATTGGGTTCTTTTAGCCTATTAGTGCTTAAGAATAGCCTCCTCTAAGCCCATTACCTCTGGGATAAAAGCCGTATTTGCAGCTGAACCAGCTGTGTGTACAACACGGCTATGGCTGGGGGAAGAGGCTTCCTTAGTTCTCTGCCAAGCTGAGCGCAGAGCTCGGCTCCTTCGCTGGAGCCCTGGTCTATAGCTGGAAGGGGTGCCCATCCTGCGGCTCCGCGGTCTGGCACTGGCACCGTGGGCCCACCCAGGGGCTTTTCCTGGCTTTGCAAATGGATGGTTAATAGTTTTTAAAAGTCTAAGTGCTGAAAAATGCCTGCTTGTCCTCGCTCTGATATCTGCAGTCTTAACTTTTCCATGTTCCTTTGCTGTAAAGACGTCGCACAGGACAGTGGACGGACCGAAACTTTCCCGACGCTGGCATGATGCTAATAATAATGAGCAGCAGAAGTCCGAAAATCCCGGCAGCGTCTCCAACGTGAGGCTGTGTCCCAGCCTTCACATAGATACTGGAGCTGTCTCCATTTAATAATAGGGACAAGACCCCCCCCAGGCTGATGGCGGCTGTCAGTCGCGTTGAAGAGGCCTCTCGGCCAGGGATATCTTGGGCCTTGAATGCGTGTTACGGAGCAGCTGCGTGTCAGTTAACACGCACCGAAACTCCGTCCCGAGGGCTGCGCGCCCAATGTCAACCGGGAGCGTTGGGAGGCTTTGATGCTTTCATTGCTTCTCCTAGATGATAAAGCCATTGGTGTTTGGAAGTAATTTTCTTGATACTAAATTCCTCTCAGCACTCGATGCTTTTTTAATCTTTGCACAAATGAGAGCGCGAGCCTTTATCTTAGGCTCAGGAGGGGCGTCGTTAAACTGCAGTGCAACTGTCTGTTGGAAATGAAAATCTACTCGATCCCGTAGAGTGGAATAATATCGCATCAGTTTATTTTCTCTCCTTTAAAGGAAGGAAAGAAAGAAAACTTTCCCTGGAGCAGTCATTGGAAGAAACCCTCCTCCTGAGCAGGAAAGGGGGTTGTTTAGAGGTGAGGCTTCTCGTTCGGAGCTGGGGGAAGCAGCCTTTTGTTCCCTCCACACCCCCTGCCAAAAGCAGAGGGATGCTCTTGCTTCAGCTGGGCTTGGTGCTGTCCGTCTGGCTTTGGGTGCCTGCAGCGCTCATCATCGTGTGCCTCCGGGGAGCTCCGCGCCCAGGCTGGGAGCCTTGCTGTTCCCCTTGTGCTGCGTGTGTCCCAGATGAGATGGTTGTCAAAATGGATGCTAATATTTTTCTGACATAATGTGATTGATGCAACAGTTAAAACAGCAGCCTTGAACAGGATGCTTTTGTGTACAAGATAATTTATCGCAGCAAACGCGTTCACATAAACATTTTAAAACGCACTTCATGATGAATCTGGCTAGGGGCTACATGCAGCAGAGCTGCCAAACCTGCCACCTGCTAAAGCTTTTAATGACCTGTTCTTTATTTAACAGAACAAGTCAAATTACTGCTGTCGCTAGCCTTTGCTGAGACTTCCCTCGTCTCAGAAGCTCGGAGAGCATTAGCACGTGCTGTTCCTCTAGCTACGGCTGCAGCAAGCTGGCGAGGCAGGCTGCTCAACGTTGCACGGGGCTTCGCCGCGAGGACGGGCTTTGCGTCCGTCCGTCTGTCCGCAGCGACCAGACCAAAGCTGTCTGATGTTGTAGAAGGGATGCAAGGCAGGAAGGTGCTGCAAAATTAAAGGCAGGAGGTGGAACAGTACAGGAGAAACCTGTGCAGAGTTGTGCGGTACCCAGGCAGACGTGGCTGGAACATCCCCAGAGCTTGGAAATGCAAACAGGGATTAGCTGAGGAGAGGGAGAGTCTGTGCAGGGAGCGGGCATGGGCAAAAACAGCTGCTGGCAGCAGTGCGGGGTTTGCAAAACTGAACCCTTAAAGAATAATATTAATACCTCGTTAAGTACCTTGGGTATTCCAACTTTGTCAGATTTTGAAGCAGTTTTTCCCAAGGGCCCAGGCGTGAGATGGGAATGGAGAAGCTTTCCCATCTTTCTTGTGGCTGGCCACCAGCTCCCATCAGACAGACCAAAGTGACAGTTTTCACGAGCAGCCTCTACATTTGGGACACTCCTTCTCTTCTCTTGCCTCATCCCGATCGGTACGTAGGTTTCCCATGATAATCCCTGTCTCCAGCTGCATCAGCGTGCTCTGACGACTGATAGGAGCTGGTTTTTCCTCTTGGCTGGAGGAAAGAGCCCTTTTCAGCAACAACTCCCGGCAGGGAACAGCCCGGAGGCCAGAGCACCGCTGTGTGTTCGCCAGAAAATCCGCAGTTTTGTTTCTGCTCACCCGCTGCAGGAGCTTTGTCTCCGTTTCTCCGCTCACATAAATTGCGGTTCATCCTCCCTGTTTGTAAGGGATGCTGCAGTCTCTCCCGCTGACCGTGAAGACCTTCATGGTCATTTATATTTTGGTAATTTATTAAAATAGCATCCTGGAATCTAAGCTATTTATATTAATGCTTAATATGGTGTGGAATAGAGCAGCTGCTGCAGTGCAGCTAATTACGCTGGCCTCCAGTCACCCTGAATCCATTTTTACCCGAGGCTGTCTGGCGCTTGGTGAGGTCCCCCAGGGGCTCTGCAGAAAGCTTGTCACCCTCCTGCGGGACGACGTGTCGGCCTTGTTTTGGTGCTTCAACACGCCAAGCCCCAGTAAAGCCCCGTACAGTCGGTGATTCTTGCTGTACCTTCAGTGCTATTAGGAGAAGCGAGTGAAATCCAAACGATGGAAGTCATCTTTATTCTCGCGGAGTGATGCTGTAATGAGACAGGGTCATCTTGAAAATCGCGGTTTCCCGTATGGCCTTGGAGCCAAACTGGTCAGATAGGGGCTGGGCGAGCAGGTGCCTCCTCCCCATGGTTATCTTTTATTTTTGCCATGCAACATGTGTGAACGCAGGAAAGCTTGCCTGCACCTGTGCGAGCAGGTCCCTTGAGACACTGCTTCACCTGCACCAGCTTCCTCTTAACTCGGTGGAGATCCTTAATGATATAAATTAGGGGATATCTGCTGCTCTTGCTTCTTACACAGCTAGTTATCTACATGTTGTCTTTGAAAAACGTATGTTATAGTGCTAGTATTCTGAGCAGACTGATAGAAATGCCATGAAAAACTTCTACCTTTCTGACAGTGAAACCTGCAAAACCTTGCTTGCGTTCCACAAAGCTCTTCCTTCCCTTCTCCAAATAGGAAAGCATTAAGGCAAATCCAGCTACAGCACCATGCAATAACTTCCCAATGACATTCGCGCGTGCTTGATTTATGCCGTCTCTTCAAATTTGCACCTCATGTTGTAAAAATATGTTCCGAGATACCTCTGTAGCGTCTGTTTTGCCCACAAGTCTGGTTTTTAGAACACCTTCTTAGGTTTTGCCGAACACATCTGCTTTCCATGGCAAATTGAGTGAGTTGAAGTACTTCAGTGTTGAAGTCAGTGTTTCGTGTGCTTGTGTTCATCCAGTATCAGAGTTTGCTCCGGTTTGTGAATCTACTTGTAATCAGCCAGAGTTCTCTGCTCAATATTTAAGTTGCCTATTCAAAATGTTTAAGGATGCTTTTCAACACTCAACTACTTGGAGTAAGGAACGACTACATCTCACTGAGCCAGGGCGCTGAGTGGCACGGGTAACGGTCTCCCGGTGCTGTTTGCGGTGCCATAGCATTTCTAAGCTGTGCCTGTGAAACATTTATCATAGACAAAATATAAACAGCGCATAGATGTTAAAACAACAAGCAATGTGGGCATATTAGAAAAAACTTGCAAGAGAAGGATAACCCTTGCTGTTAAGCCCTAATATATTTTCATGTGAAAGTACAGTTCATTCTTCAATGAAAAATTGAAAGATGATAACATATAGGATAGGTAAACTCCGCTGGAATGTGTTTGCTAGTCAAAAGCAAACGAGAATATTTGCACAGGAAAGAGAAGAAACGGGGTCAGTGGAATTGTGTTGTCATTTTCCAGTCTGTCACCTTTCTTAACACTGGCTGAGAAAGTCGTGTGTGTAATTCAAAGGTCAAATGCAGCAATTTCAGCCTCTGATACTTATCGACCTAGAAATGCTTCGTCCGCAAGCAGGGTGCTTGGCAATACATAGCTTGTGTGGAAAGGAGCTGTGTGGGTTGGAATTGTAAATGATTTCACTTATTGAATTCAACATGGAAATCCAGAAAGACAAAAACCAAGCAGACTTGAATCATCCCTTGTCTCCATCTGAGAGCAGTTCCAGGCTACCGATTCCTGATAAATGTGTCTTAACCTGCATTTAAAGTACTTCAGTGCTGAAGACCTTGCAGTTTGGCTCTTCGCTGTTCCGCGTCCCGTTCACGTTGGACCTGCAGAACAGAGGCGGTGGATCCTGGAAGATAAAACCTTGCAGGTGTTCAGTTACTTCTGATGGTCAGCAGCAGCCCGACCTCCACGTGGCGTGGGCCTGGCCAGGGTTGTAGTCGCAGCTGTCTTCCTGGCCGTGTTTGTTAGCTAGCTGTATTTCGGTGACAGCCGAAGGAGGTTCTGCTGGTGCTGCACCTGAGTGACGGCAGGTGAACCTGCACATGTACGGGCTGAGGCTGCCCCGGTCCGGAGGGAACCAGCCCTGTTACTTGTTGCTGTCTTCTGTCCTCCAGGGTGGCATTAGCCCCTGTGATAACTGGGTCATCTGGTGCCTTTCGTGGCGAGCCAGGTCTCAACAGTCTGCTCTGAAAGCCATCTGTGATGTTGCAGCTAGCTATTTTATTTGTTGTTTCATTTTCTGACAAGGGATCGCAGTTAGTGTTTCCACAGATTCTTACTGTTTTCCCCCTAAATTAGTCCTCGCACAGTGTGAACGCGTAATTCAGTACAAGTCCCAGCAAAGCACTTGATTATCATTGGTGTTCTGGGGATTTTAAATGTTTTTCTTTCCATCATGGACTCGATCCTGATCCTTTCAAACAGCCGTGGGTGTTCAGCCCAGGAAAGAGCATAAATTAGATTGGCTTTGCCCTTGGAGGTAAGGCAGCTGCATGCAGTGACTGCTGGATCCCCAGCTTTTCAAATTAAGGTAACAAACTGAGGTGGAATAGAAAGTTCAGTTTTAGGGCTTTTTTGTTTCCTGCCTCTGAATCCTCTTGAAAAATGTTTGGTTCAATATTTAATGACCGACTTGGTTTTAACTCACTCAATCATACGTGCTGCGTTACATCTCTCAGTGCTGCTGGTTCTGTCAAGACTGTCACTGCAGAGCTCCACGTGTAAATGTGAGGCTGTACTTGAAATTTTCTCCTGCCAAATACCAGCCTTTTAGGCAATAATTGCATTGTTTTGGGCCAGATATTCTCAGGACCGCAAGTCAGTAAACTTCCTTTGTGAAAGAGGTCTGCAAAATGAGATGTGATCCTCAGCGTTGTGGTGCAATGAAAGCATTGAGCTTCATTGGCTTTTTGCCTTGGTGATCAGTGCAAAAAAAAACATGCGGGAGAAGAGTTTTTGCTTTTAGGCAAATGTATTTTTTTTTTTACGGTGTTACAGCTTAATTTGGCGTGAGCTTTCTCTTGGGGAACAAAAAGGGGATTTTGGTAGTGGTTGCTGAAGCCAAGATGGTTTCATTCTGCAGGAAAGAGCTTTCTGTCAGGCAGAGAGAGGCGCTGAGCCATAACGCAACATGTGGCAGGACAGAAAGGCAGAAGTATCTTTAAAGGTAATGTAATCGCATCGTAGCAAAATTGTCAGCTCTCTCTGCTTATTCTGTCAGAATAAATGTTTTGGTGCTCGTTGCCAACCAAACGGTACCTGTGGTATTAACCACTGCAGAAGTGAATTTGCTTCTTGGTTAGAAAATGAAGCAATGAGCTTAGATTTTTACCTTTTCTTAGGTAAAAGAAAGGTCTCCTTTATACTCCTCTTCGGGGGATTTCTGGGAACTAAATGGCAGTTCTCATTCTTCAACAGAAATGAACCGGAGTAATGCGTTAGCATAGTGGGAGGAGAAAATGTCAAATGCAATCGAACTTCTGCCAGAAAAATGTATGCTGTCTGACTGACTTTTATCTAGCCAACTCTATTTCTTTTGCAGTCTCTGTCCCCCTCCACCTGTCTCCATTCCTGGCGTGTTACGTCCCCCCCTAAAACCTGCACAGCTCCTTGGCGTGTACCAGAAAAGGTACCAGAAAATTCCTGGGAAGGTTCCCCCGAAACAAGAAAAACCGCAGAGTATGCACAGCACTTGGCTGCAAGAGGGAGTAGAATTTGGGAATCTTTGCTCAATATCTCTGCTAGAAGTTGGAAGGGCAAGGAGAACACCCGATGTGAACGACTGCTGACGGTGTGGGCTTCCAGCAGCTTTCTGTAGGGGGCGGCGGGCCAGGCTGCAAGGCGGCAAACAGCCTGGTTAGGCCTCGTAGAGCTGGGGCAGGATAAGTGCCGAAACCAGGCTGGCGGCCGCGCGGCTCCTGGTGTGATGCTGGTGCACTGGGCACTGCTGCAAGCGCCACGGCTCTGGCAGCGAGGAACCAAATCCCAGAGCCTACCAGGCTATCGGATTGGCTCAGCGGGGCTTTTTTAACCCTGCTGAATGATCCGCCGGCTTTGGGAAACAGCGTGGAACATGCTAATTTTAGAACATGTGCCTTCACTCATACCGAAGTCAAAAACATTGGTTTTCCTCTGGAAATCACCGTCCCGTTTTACGTGCCAACAAGCATCTCGCATCTCATACGGCGTCTAAGGCTGTATAGCCGCTTTTGTCTGATTTTCCCCTGGAAACAGAGACTCAAGGGGAAAAAACGAGCTTTAATTTGTTGAAGGTTCACAGCTCCGACAGCCCGCACTCCTCCATTTATATGTTTAGAAACATATATGTTTAGAAAAACATATATGTATTTCACATTCTTTGATGTTTCCAATAATAGTTCTAAAAGTAGTAAAATAAATGACCATTTGAGTGCCTATTTTCTTTTTAAATAACAGCAGTGTTCTGTATGGTGTTGCTGGGATCCCTTCAGATTAATGTAGCTGTCGTGGGATTTAGGCTTCACGTTTTAGTAGGTGAAATAAGGTTCATCTGTGGAACGAGGGAGCTGAAGTTACAAATACTATGACTGTTTTGTTCTTAGGTTCTTAAAAATCTGTCCTAACGACAGCTCGCTGTGAAGTAAATGTTGAAAGGGTTTTACATCAAAGAGTCGGAAAGCATCGCATCACGTTGTGATGAGACTGTTTGCGGCATGCATACCGCTAATGAGTTCACAGCCAATTTAAGCGCAGGTTTCATTTACTGTCTCATAAACTGATTTTAGGTTACAGTGCTGTAGGCTAGGTCTCCTTAATTTTGTATTTTTGTTTAATTGAATAACATGGTGTATAATTACCCTAAGTATGTTTTATGCATTCACCGACACAAGCTCCTGAGCCACAGAAATTTGCTCCGGAGCGAAGACTCCGTCCCGCTCATCCCGTGATGCGCACAGAGCTTTTTTAGGCAAAAACAGCTCAAGCTGGAAGTTGCAACGGGCAGGAAAATTACACCAGTCATAATGGTTTCTGGTACCTGACATAAAATACATGGAGTTAAAAATGCTTTTTAAAGGTTCCTGTTCCTGGCCTCCTATAATTCTCAAAAAATTATTCCTTTTTTGCTGTTTTTTTTCTCAAGCTGTCATGGGAGGCTGAGCTATTTTGTGACTCTCATCTTTTCCCATTCATATTACATTTTTTTTATGCTTATGGTACTATTCTTGCCTAATAAGCTATTTCACAGAAGGCCGTGGAGCATGACAACTATTGACAGGTGCGGATTTTGGGAAACGTCCATTACGTATTCTTCAGATTAATTTTTCTGGTCGGTTTTTAATGTCTCTGTGAGAAGGCTGTCTCATTTTTCTTATCGTCTTTCCAGAAGCTGTAAATACTGCTCTTAGGGAAGGTCATGGCAGTGAATGCTAGGTGTCAGAGCTGACCTTTTTCCTTGTTTTTACTGCTGTTCAGGTACGGGGTCAGGCAGCTATTTAGAAGCTGAGCTTGGTGAACTACACTGGATAAATGTCCCCTGCAGCACACTTAGGTGTGATTAGCACAAAAATCTGCATGGTATCAAAAACCTTAGAAGTGGGGGGGAAAAAAAAAAAGCTAAAGCCGTTACTGAATGCCTTAGTTAAGGTGCTCTATGATGTTGGCTTCTTGGATCATCCCTCCTCAGTCGTGCTTGGAAGTCAGCTGGCTAGGAGCAACAACACATTCACGTATAGCCCTGTCAAAGGAAAGGAAGCATTTGTCTCTCCGAAGCAAGGTAGCAGTTTTGATCCCATATTTGATGTTGTTTTTTTCCTTAGGGTACCATCTTTCTGCCTGGCAACAGAGTAATTGAGCACCCCTGCAATGAAGAAAGTCCAGGGAAGTTCCTTTTTGAAGTTGTTCCAGGTAGGACATTCTACTCCTTGTAAAAACTGTTTGCACTTGTGTTCTCGGTGACAAATGGCCACATCTTTTCGGCCAGAACAGAAGCTGAAGGTGATTAATGATCGATTTAAGGAAAAAAGAATTGGTTAATTTGTTAATACTTTCATTCATGTATTTTTTTTCACTTACCTCTGGGCAGTGTAGGAAAACAATGTGGTTTTCATTTGTCAGTGTAAATTATGATTGCTCTGCAGCCGGGAGCTGTGGCACCGGGTGGAATACTGGTGGTGCAAGTGTATTGTGTAATTATTTTAAATGGCAGTGGATGGTATGAAATGGAGCTTCCAGTGGTGACAAAGGGATCAGTAACTTGGCATCGATAGCTTCTCAGTACAGCATGTGGGCTGATGGCACCGGTACCATTACCTAACGTTGCTACCCCATTCCTGCAGATGCATAACACCACCAAGCATTGATGCTTTGCAACCCTCAACTTGTTTTCAGCGTGACTTTTTCTGTTTTTGTTTTCCTGGGGGTGGATTTGTCTAAAGAACATGACCCTGCCAACTGAGCGGTACTCCTGACCGCATGCATTACTGGAGTGGTTTGATAAGCATCTCCACGTCTGGTTATTCAATAAGTTATCTTAATCCCCCTATTACCTTCCAGTGTACTTTGCCATTATGGCTATATAAAAGGATAAATTGAGGATAATGTTTATTGAAACCGACCTCTACATTCTTGCTCTTAAACCGGGTAGATGTCAACTTAAGAACTTGTCCTTACCAATATGAGGAGATTTGGGTATGCTGTAGAAGTGCCAGAAATATAGGAAGCAGACTTGCAAGTTAAGGAGACCGGTCACTCAGCAGGTGAGGAGGAGCAGAGCAAAGCGGAATTTGCAGACGCAGCTCAATGCAGAGTGCCTTTATTTTAATTTTTACACACAGTAAGGAATCTGAGTATGAAAGCTATGTGCAATAAGGGGTAAGTATGCAAAGAAAGCAAGCGTGGTATCTGTTTGTGAGGTTTCCTTGACTCTCACCCCAGCTTGAATTGCTCATATTTTAAAAAGTTTTTCACTGTGTTCTCTATCTTTCTCATGCGTTCAAAATACTAAAGTAAACCTGTTAACTTTGCAAGTGTGGGTTTGACTAAAATATAGTAAATAAATAATTTGGAATGTCGGCTGCCATGGGTATTTATCTGGAACCTGGCTGAGGATCGGGTAGGGTTTCCTGGGTTTGTTAGCTTGCTTACAATTCTGAGTACAAGCCTATGAATGTGTTTAGGGTGGCAGTGCTGTGTTTATTGTTTCCCCCCTGCTAATACCTGTGCAGCTGTAGCGACTTGGTACTGGAGTGGTTCTCCTGGTAAGATACTGTGCCTTCGAGTCATGAGACAAAAAGTTCGGTTTTGGGGAGTTCAAAATCAAGGTGTGGACTGACCAGGAGGGCATCCTAGTGCCCATGGAAGCGGTGTCAGCTGTACGGTAAGGAAAGATGAACCGAATTTTCCTCCTGCTGTCGTGTCACCGTTACTACTGAAGGCAGGTACAGTCCGTGGTTCGTAACGGAGCTGCTTGTCATCAGGGTGCTGGGGCGACCCATCGTAAAAGTCAGTTTTAGAGGCAGACGGCAACGATTGGATGTGGTTTATTGGATGTAACGGAGACAAATATATTGTAGCCAAGGTTCTCTTTAGCCTTCGTTAACTTCTGTAGGAGAAAACAGCTATGTAGCAACAAGATCTATTTGCAGGGCTTATTATTTTGTCAGCCTAGCTGAACCGTGTGTTAAATGTATGGCACTGAGGCTCGTCCTTCTTGGAATGATATTTTATAATCCCAAACGCAGTAGTGAAAGTCCTCCTTTTGTCTGTCACATCAGTGGGCGGCCTGAAAACTTGTGTGTGTGTTTGTTTGTTGGTAATACATGCAAATCATTTTGGGAATGTACGTGGGAGTTGGTTTGTACTATGAAACTAATTCTCTGTACGCGGCCATCTCTGAAGATGAATGAAAGAAACATGTGTGGAGACAAATGTCTTGTACTTTGGTGGATGCTGTAATTAAAATACAGATGCTTGAATTTGCATTTTCAAAACATTCTGTTCATTCCTTAAGTCGTGACATGGTTTAACACTTGAGGTTGTTTTTTTTTTTTTTTTTTGCTGTACTGATGAAGGTCCTTTACAGGAGTGAAACCATCTCCTGTACAGCGTGGGGCCAGGCTGCTCTGCTGTGCCGGCGTTTTCTGCACCGAGTCGGCGTGACTGCGAGGTGATTAATGACTTCTGGTTATTAACAGCCTCCCTCGCGCTCGGAGGAATGTTTCATTTCAGTTCTGGTGGTGGCTGCTGAGTAGGAATTAAATTGTGAGTGACTGGATGGGATGGAAATGAGAAGTCCCTGTTGTCTTCAGAAAGAGGTGCGTGGTACAACCCAAGTCCATCCTTGCTCGACAACAGCAGAACAGAGTTTCATTCAACGCCTTCCTAAGGGGAAATATTCACATGGTTCTGCAATGAGACTGTTTTGGGGTCCTCGGGGCTTGCGCAAGGGCTGTTGCCTGAACGTGTTTTGAGCAAGGGCAGCGTGGAAAGCCTTGCTGTGGGAGCCAGGCTGTCTGGGTGCTTGTGGGAACCCCTGGGGCTTGAATCCTGCTCTCCTGATGCACTTGCGAAGCACCAGCACCTCAACATCATCTGGGATGGGGTTATTGCCTGGGAGAGATGGTGGTTACTGAGTGGGGGAAGCACTGTGCTCCATCACGGGCTGGGCTGTGATCCTGGAGGCTGTGACCGAGCAGCTCCTACTCCTGCCTCCCCACTCGCATTTCCAAATGTTGTTCTTAGGTATTGCTTACGGGATCTTTTGCTTTTAAACGTGGCGTAGTTGTGCTGTGACATAGACTGTTGGCAAAGTATCGCCGTCCAGCACCTGTGTCTGCGTGAACGAATTTCTGCTTGGGTAGAACCGAGTTACGGTCACTCGGCTGGGAACAAGGGAGAAAATCAGTCATCTGTATAAAACAGCAACCTCAGTGAAAAATACTTCAGGCTTATATGCTGCCACAGTAATGTTTCTGAAAGTAGTAACTCGTGTGCCCCTCAAATTTTCATTTGTGCTGTGGCTGTATGTCATTTTGGAGGACCTGAGTGGCTGCTGTTCCCAGCGTGTCCGAGTCGCTCTCTCCTGGCTGGAGATCCCGATGCCAGGCTTTCTCGGTAGCACTCCATCAGGTTTCTGGGCTGCCTTTATGGACTTACGAGGCCTTCGAATACAGAGCACTTCCCCAAAGCCTGTGGCATTATCAGAGAATCTCTGCAAGGAAGTGAAATATTAATCGCCAGAACTTTGAAATCATTAAAATGATTTTTTTAGTAGTCAGAAAAAAGAGGTGTCCACAGGCCTTTTTCTTTTTCTGTCATCTTTTTTTAATTGCATACCATCTGGCAAATGAAGTTTCCTGCAGACTGACTGTTCTGGTAGGGAGCATGAAGTGGGTTTGAGGTTTTTTTTAGCTTCCTTTACATAAAAGGATCGGTTAGAAACTTTTGCTTCTGCTGCAGCAGGCTTTCATTCCTCAAAGCTAACGTGGCTTTTTTTCTGCCAGTTCCGAAGGACAGCGCTGTTTGACTCTTGCAGAAGAGCTGCTTTATTTCAGGTCGGCCGAGATGGCACAGGGCTGTGCGCTTGTGGCGGAGGGTCAGGAGGGAGCCGCTTTCCATCTGTGCACGTCGCTCCGATCCCACTGTCCCCAGACAGGCCCTTTGGCCTCCGCCAGCGCGTCCTGAGGTTTCGGAAGATAAGCGGCTGCCAACACGTTGTACCATGATTAAAAACTCTCCGGGTCCCTGTCGATATACAGTGCTTGGCAGGTTAAGCCCTCTGAGAATTTCACCGTGGGTGTCTGGAAGGGGCAGGCTGCGAAGGGGCAGTTCTTGGCACCCGGTGATCTGCAGAGCTGTTCATCAAGGGTCCATCACGTCTGGAGCACCTGGGTTTCACAGGTTCACTTGCTTTTCCTTTTATCCTAAGGGACTCAGGTAAGACAAAACAGGAATTAAAGATGAATTTTTTTTTTTTGGCTAAACAAGCAATTTTTTTGGCAATGCTCCCATGTACCTTAACAGGTTGGTTACTGATTTTTGACTGGATTTTATTAATTTGTTGAGCTGCAGTGCATACTTTGTACATGTTTTGGAAGCACCATACAGTTTCCTTCTGTGAGGTGTGCAAGACCGGTGCAGTTCTCCAGATGTTAAGTGCTGCCTCCAGACCTATAGCTGCAGTTTTTAAGACGTGCTGCTGTTACTAAGACACGTAAAAATTATATTTGTTTTGACTTGCTGTATCCCGTAAACACTTCCTGCAGACCCTGTTTCAGTGCCGTTCTCTTCTGATGTCAGTACTCTGCAGTCCTGGGGGTCAGGGGACAGCAGGATTGTTGTGGGATGGCGAAGGGCGGGCTCTACATGGAGGCACCAAACCGGCCAGGTCATTAGGTGTCATGTTGCAGTGCGACTGGCAAAATTCAGTCTCATGTCTCAGGGGTGGAAATGTTTTGGAGGGTTTTGAACCCCGATGTTTGGAAGAAGAGCTGTTTGTTTTCCATAAGGATGTAGACTTGTGAGAATTAAGGGGCAAGAGTTCTGTGCGTAGTCATCTCGGGAGTAAAGGCTGTGTCCAAGGTGAGGATACATCCACTCATACTGCAGGTAGCTCTCCTGAAGGCTTAGCAGAGGGTTAGGAGCACCGTGCCCTAAGCAAATGCCCTCCTTTTGGCTTCAGGAGAAGACTGGGTACAGAGAGGCTTCTCACCCTGTTAAAGAGGGGGGAAAAGAAAAAGCCTTTCCATAGTGCGCACACCCAGAAGCACTGAGGTGCTCTCATGCCAATGCTCTGTTCCCTTCACCATACGCATGGCAAACACACAGTTGATTCCCTTCTCTGCAGGATATAAAAGCCAAAGACTGTGCGTAAAACCAGTGGGCTTTGACTCGTCCCTGCACTGCATTCCTATCTCCTCCTGGTATGACCCCGGTGGATTTAATTGGTGCTGCCACGAAGATGAATGCCTCCCCTGCATGCGCTGACAGCCAGCAGTGCCTCTTCGTTAGTTGTCAGGAGCACGGGACCTCAAGGGCACTGCTGATAGTGCCGGCTGGACTAATTGTGCCTCTGAGATCTTCTGGAGGGCGCAGGCGGGCTGTTTGAGCACACGGGCCCCAGCCCCGCTGCCCGGAGGTATCCGTAGCGGTGTGTTGCGCCAGCGCAGCTCCGAGCATGGTTTGCTTCCCGTTGAAGATCCCCGAGCGCGTTGCCGTCCGTGTTAACGCCGTGAGTTCTCAGAAATGCGTTCTGCGGGGAGCCACCTCTTTGCGTGTCGACACGGTGGCACACTGTCTCGCTCTCGGCCTCCAAAGGAGGCTGTAACAAATCTAAGCTGCTTTTTAAGTGACCCTTGGAAATGCGGGGAGTCAGCGAGGGAAAGAAATGAAGCTGGCTGAGGGTTGATGGTGTTGGCTCCGGGGAGCGCACTCTTTTCCATCCTCAGCAGCAGCTATCGTGATGTGCAATACTTGACGTGAATGTAATAGGTTTGCCTTCTTCGTAGTCTTCAGGGAAACAAAACTCAAACCCTCCCCAGTCCTACAGCCCTGTGAAATGAGGTGGGTCGTACCATCAAGCTGCTGTGCTGGTGTCATAACATCTGCTAACTTCAAGCGTGGTTCCTACAGGTCAATGCATAGAATATACCTTTTAGCTATGGCTGTTCTGCCGTTGTTGTCATGACCACTGAGCAACACTGGGGGAAGGCAGTGAGCTGAGAATACCCGGTTTCTGTCCTGGGTTCAGCAGTGGACCCAGTTGGTGACATCGTACCAAGTACCTACTCCTCGGTGCCCTCATGTCCACAAAGCTTTGAGATGATACCTGCATGCTTGCAAAAGGTAATAGCCTTGCAAATTAATGATGTTATGGAAATGTAAACCTGAACTAGTGATAGTAAGGCGGAAGGTTTTTTGTCATACTGGGAGGTTAGGGGGAGACGAAAGGCAAGGGCTGTGACATGTACTTGCTGTGCGATGTGACTACTTGCACTCCCTCTCCTTGATATGGAAGATCCCCTCATGATGCCGCATCTGTTTGAAGATTAAGATTGGGGTTACTCAGTCTTGGGCTATTCAAGAATTACAAGGAAAGGTCCTGCTTATCCTACGAGGGGAGATGTGGCACCTTTTCCCATTTGGAAGATGCAGTCCTGTTTTTGGTAGAACTGCAGCACTTGTATCTAGCATAGAAGAGACTGAAATATCTGCTTTATTTATCAGTCTCTCTTTAAATATATAGAATATCATTCCTAGATTTATTGGTTAGCCTTAAAATTCATTTGGTAGAAACTATAGTAGTTCAGTCCATCTGCTTGTAAAACCAGAGGAGTTAAATCTAGATGCAAGAGCTGTTTAGAAGAGGAGAAAGAAGAGTGCCCTTTCTAAATGTCTTCTCTGAAGCGCGCAGTAGGGGCAGAACAGGCAAGTTACCTGCACACGTGTGGCTCGGTGCGTAACTGAAGCTGCTGACCCACGAGCTGTCCCAGGTCTGACTGTATGAAGCCTGCGATCTTGGATCCCTGTGCTCATTGTGAATGGGTACAGATTATAGGTTAAAAGT
Source organism: Anseranas semipalmata (assembly GCA_013399115.1). Classification (NCBI taxonomy): domain Eukaryota; kingdom Metazoa; phylum Chordata; class Aves; order Anseriformes; family Anseranatidae; genus Anseranas; species Anseranas semipalmata. Next base: position 537,630 of record VXAA01002706.1, on the reverse strand, counting down.
GTGTGTATTTACAATAGCAGTACTACTGCCTGCTTTCTGAGTGCTATTGCCTTGCTAAGGCCTTTTTTGACAACAGGTGGTGGATGAAGCACTCCTGAACACTTGTAGCTTTCATTGACCTTCCTGCAAAGGTTAATTCACAGTCATCTGTTCTCAGTGGCATTAATTGCACATGGCAGAACACTGCACGGTTGCTCTGAATATGTGCAGATTCTCTGCACTACTATGCCTTGACTGAAAGGTGATATATAAATTGAGGTTAAAAAAAAGCTGATTTTCGATTGCTGCTTGTACTTCAGAAGCATACTGCTTGTATTTCGTCCTGCTCAACGTCTGATGCATGTGATCCGATGCGCTCGTTTCACAGGTGAAGTTAGCAGCATTGCTCACCGGGACACACTTCCCTGCGTGATCCGCTGGGGGCACTCTGGATGTTACCTGCTACGTACAGGAGTTGGGGACGTAAAAGCAGTGACATCTTCAAAAGCCTGTGTGGCATGAAAACAAACTTAGGCATCAGGTTTGTGGTATACGTCTTGCCTTTCAGTGCACCTGTAGGCGGGATTGGCTCTTAGGGGAGGTGCAGCTCGTGTCACAGAAGTCCTATTTGCGGACACCGCTTATTCCTACTCCGTTTCGTACGGCGCAGCAGGGCTGAGTTTCTCCACCTCAGCACTGCAGCTGGCACTCAAGCTTGACCAGAAGTGGCTCTTGGTAGGCCTGTGTGGGGCTGACGATATATGAGGCCCCAGCTGCACAGCTTGAATGGGCTGTGAAGCTACAGATATTCAGTGATGTCTGTTTTGTTTATTAACTATATACCACAGACACAGCTTTTTGTTTGCCAATACAAAACCATGTATTTTGGTACTTCTGGGATTTCCAGGTGTGCAAAGACAAACCTTATGTCTCAAAAGAAACACAATTACTTTTATCTTCCGAGCTGCAAAGGCAGGCTGAACAGCTACTCGCTTCATTTTTTTGAAGCTTCAAGCATCACGAAATGGGCTCATGGAAACGGGCTCACGTTCCTGAAGCTGACAGGTCTTAAAGCAGATCATAGAATCATAGAATCACAAAATATCCCCAGTTGGAAGGGACCCATAAGGATCATCGAGTCCAACTCCTGGCACTGCACAGGTCTACCCAAAATTTTAGACCATGTGACTAAGTGCACAGTCCAAATGCCTCCAATTCAGTCAGGCTTGGTGCAGTGACTACTTCACTGGGGAGCCTGTTCCAGTGTGCAACCACCCTCTCAGTGAAGAACCTCTTCCTAATGTCCAACCTAAACCTCCCCTGCCTCAGCTTGACACCATTGCCACGGTTTCTACCACTGGTGATTAAGGAGAATAGGTCGGCGCCTGGCCCTCCACTCCCCCTCGCAAGGAAGTTGTAGACTGCGATGAGGTCTCCCCTCAGCCTCCTCTTGTCCAGGCTGAAGATGTGCTTCTTGTTCTCTCGTGTGCTTGGATGTTGCTGCCTGGCCTCATCTTCTGCCCCGCGGCTGCAAGAGGCTCGGAGGTCTTGTGGTCTTCACCCAGCCCTTCTGCAGCCTGTTTCATCTTCCCTGTCCCACTGCTGGTGCTGTGGGGACACCGATCCTCATTTAAAACAAAATAGTTTCTTTCTGCTCTTTCAGCCGTGCTTTAGAGAAGCGGAACAAAACTTTTAAGCCCGCGGTGAGTGCAAGGCCATTGCTATCTTAGTTTCTTGAGTGCAGCTGTCAAAATTAAGGCTGAAAACAGAATTTCTACTTCACATCTGCCAGTTTCACATTGTTTTCACATTGTATCCTGTACTGGTACTTGGTGTTGATGTGCTGTGCAGGGTGGTGAAAGCCGGGCTAGCCCAACTCATTCCTTTCAACAGCCAAGGGAAACCTTCCTCTAGGACGTGAATGTCCCAGCACGGGGGGACAACATTCACCTCTCCCCATGCAGCCACAGCCTGAGCTGCTTCCTCTGGGGATGTAAATCTCTGCTCATCCAGTTGTGTGTCCTTTATAAAGCTAACGGGTGTAACTAGTGGCGAGATCTTCATCTTCTGTGCAGTGTTTCAGCTCACCGCGACATGGAGCGAGCGGTTAGCTGCTGTTTTCTGGCAGAAATAGCACGGAGGAGCATGTGATTGACGTGCGCCTGTGAAGAGAGAGCTTCAAACCAGAAGCACAAGGTTGACCGTTGGGTCTTAATGAAGCCTTATGCAATGATTAACACAGGAGTAACGTCAAGGAGCAGCGCCGGATGGCCTCGCATCAACTTCTGCTTCGGATCCAGCGGGAGGAGGTGAGGGCTGCTCGCGGGGCAGGACCCGCTCCCTTCAGGGCTCCTTCCAGGGGCAGTTAGGGAAAGCGTGACAGCCTCGGCAGCCTGCTGGTGGGGAGCGCGTGGGCAAGGCTGATCTTTGCGGCTTGCCAGCTGCGGCGGGGCCCGCGGGGAGATGACATCTGCTGCCGTACGGCACGGCCGGAGCACAGAGCGCGCCTTTGTCCTCGGCCTCGGCGGGAGGAGCTGGCGCCGAGCCCCACGGGTGCTCCGAGGGCGCCTTGCTCCTGGGGCTGAAGGAGGAAGCTCGGGCCAAGTGCTGAAGGTGTCAGGTAGAGCTTTGCTCAGCTGGGTGAATTAATGCTGCGTGAGGGGGAGAGAGTTCTTGTGCAGCAGGCAAGCTGGACCCGAAAGTCAAGGTCTGAGAGACGAGAATGGTTGGAGCTAAGGGGAACAAATAATGGAAAGAAACTCAGGGCTACCAAAAAGGCGTTTAGAGTGGGTGTCTGGAAGAAATGAAATAATTTCTTATTTCCTTATTGATGGAAAGTCGAGTCAGGCTGTGCTGAAAGACAAAAGAACCACCAGGGTATAAAAGTCATTGACAAAAGCTGCGTGCGTCTGCGTGCTGTCCTTCTTTTTGCAGCGTTGCAGAGGAGCACTTGAGAGGTGGCGGAAGAGAACTCCGGCAGGAAGAGCAGCCTGCAATTTATTATGGGCCCGTGATGGATAAAAGCACACTTTGCTTCCATCTGCTCCGTTTGGATGATGGCTACAGAGCGCTCATAGCCTTGGCAGCGATGGATGTTTGAAACCAAGGCCGTTTTTAGCTGTTCCAAAATGTTTTCCCATTCCGTGTGTTGGACACCCGTTTCTCTGAATGATCCCGAGGGCCCGCAGGTGCTGGTGAGCTACAGGTGTCGCTAACACGAGGCTCTCCTCCCTGCCTCGGCCCCTGGCTGCTGAGCTCCCTGCAGAAGGGAAGGGGAATGGGAATGGTTAGATGTTCTCGCTCACGTCAGGTCGCTTTAATTTCGTGTTCCTGGAAATGTATGCATAATTTCGTTGCGTTTTGTATATGTGAATTATTTCTATTACACAGAGTGTAGCTTGAATGATAAAGAACCCAGATGTTCAGCTACACTGTAATACGAGAAACAGGTTACTTGCCCAGTACGCCATTTCCTATGGTGACTGAAGTGCAAGCACCTCATTTTTGTATATTTGTGCTACCTTGCAATCAAACGCAGACACCCAAGTGTGCCTTTTATACTTCTGCTTTAATTAACAATAAAAATGACGTGGGCGTATGTGAACCCGTGCCCCAGGCACGGCAGCAGCGCTCAGTAAATCTTGTGAGCAAGAGGTAAGCCCCGCGGGCGGGAGGAGAGGCCAGGCTGCCGCCTGGGCAAGCTGTCACGGTGGCACAAGCCGGGCTGGGGGGCAAGTGGGGCTTCCCCCAGGGGCTTGTTCCTTCTGCGCATCTCGAGAGGCACTTGTTACGCAGCCGTGAGTGGAGTTTTTGCACAAACGACTGCGATTCCATTTATTGTGGTTCCGTGTTAATCACTGTAGATTTTTTTCGGATACTGAACCAGCATTTATTTAAAATGCTGTAATTCCTCTGTTTGCTCCAAATGCAGATTTGGGATTGTCCTTTAAAAGCCTTGTCAGACTTCAGTGCAAGAAACCCATTTAAAGAATCCCCAAAGGCTTTTTACGTGTCAGTCCTTTTAAAGCCACGTAGATTTGCTGAGAAGTGAGGTCTTGTACAGAAGGTGCTGCAATACGTGTGCGTGTTGATGGATTGTGTTTTGGGTACAGCTTTGTCCACACATGCAGATGGTGGGAGAAGAAAAATGTGAAAGTCATTATCCACTTGACAGTGCTTTTGATCTCATGGGACTCCTACGTACCTCCATGATAAAACCACACTTCAAATAGGTTTGGCAGAGCGTGTCAGCACCGGAGCTGGGATAACGTAGGTTTAGCGTCCTCAGAGTACCATTAAGTACTGTTAGATCTGCAGCTTTTTTTCTGATGCATCAGCTCTTTTAATTCCTTTTCTGTTTTGACAGCATCAGTTACATATCAACACGGTATTTAAAATAAATAGCCGGGAATACTCCCTTGCAAATGCCCTGAAGATGCAGTCATGTTCGTAAGTTGCCTTGCTCTGACAAAGGCTGGGGAGAGATTTAATAAGGCTTTTATTCCTTAGTAATTAAATAACGTCTGACTGATGACACCGTAACTCAACAGATTAAATTGCAGCGTGAAAATATACAGTCTGTCATGCCGAGATGCACGTCACTAATTAGTGGAGCTGGGTGGCATGTGACACCCTTGCCGGGTGGCTGGGCTGCAGTGTCCCCCGTCTGACCTGGAGGCAGTCACGTACCGCGCCGTCTGAGGGGTTCTGTGTTTGTCGGTCTGCAAGCAGAGCCGAGACAAACGCGATGCCACCGAGCTATGTGAATTTGAACAGAAAACTGTCATGTCAGTTGGGCACCATCCTCATTCCTTTGTTTTTTTTTTTTATTTGTTCTCATACAAATGTTTATTTTCTGAAGCAGGCAGTGCATACAGTTCAGAATCCAACTAAAATCTTGACCAAAAGCACCTGGAGGATTGCAGCCTTGATGTAGGCAGAGTTTGTCCTTGGAGGTCTCTTGTACTTAACCCGTTTCTGAGGAGGAAAGGTAACGATTAACGACTGCCCCTAGCTCTCCTTCTTGCCCTTTCCTCTTGCAGTGGCGCAGCTTGCTGCAAAGAAAAATCCCAAGGCTTTGCACAGCCCTGTTGCTCAGCAGAATCCACGTTCCCTTTACTAGACATGTGGAAATGGCTTTTTGTGAGGCGGTGGCGAGATCTATGCTGCGTGGCTGCGTCGCGGGCAGTTGAGCAGTCACTGTAATTTATGCACTGAAGTGCCTGACCTTGGCCAGCTCTGAAACAAAATGAGGTTGAAGGCCAGGCCGGATTTCTGTGCATCAGAGACAGCGATGCCTGACCTCTTGCGGCGCTCCACAGCAGTATTTGTTCTGCAGCGTGACAGAGAGCCCCCTCCTAATTGGCACAGCTAAACAGGCTTATCTAATGGTCTTATCTAATGGTCTCTCGGCACCTACTTGTGGATGGCAGCGATCGTGGAGTCCAGTGCTTCGTCTGCAATAAACCCATCCTGGGAAAGCGGGCAGGGTGTCCGTTTGTCTGGACCTCGCATCAGGGTGACATTTTGAAGAGGTTGGATCGCAATGTACTTCCCGCAGCAGTAACTTTGAACGGGCTGAAGAACAGGGGTTAGATCTCTTGAGATTGCCTACCACAGACAAAACCCTCCCTGCTCTATTTATGTTCCCACGTAGGGCAGTCAATTTAATTTAGTGTCTCGCATGCACCAAGAAGGTGGTGCTCTGCCACAAGGCACACTTGGTTTCCTCACCTGTGTTTTCTGTTGTTGGTTCTTGTGGTGTGTATCTGTCCTACGAGGTTCGTTGGGCATCGCTCAGGTTTTCCAGCAGAGCCCTATTACCGAGTTCATTGTCAATTAGGCAAACCTCACACAACCGCGAGGGCTCCCGAGAAGGTGATCCGTGTCACAGCAGCGATTTCCGTCAGCACAGGCAGAACTGGTTGGTGTGGTGTGTGCGTGAGGATCACGCCTAACTCTCCGTGCTGGTTTCTCGTTGAAAACCTGCCTTTTGTGGCGAGATACGCAGCGTTGGAGAAGGGTCCTTCCTCGGGGTGCTCTAAACATGGGACTGATCCCATTTAATATCAGCTGTGTTAAATTCAGTGAGTTTCGGTGAGTCGTCCCATCAAAGCCTCCACGCAGTGAGGGGTAGCCTGAACAGCCGGGGGGGTCCATCAGCATCCCTGGGTACTGTGGCACGTCCTGGAGCAAAGCTGACAGGAACATAAAGGCGATGAACGCTTAATAGGATTTCCCACGAGTGTAATGTCAGAGCCGACCAGTTGTGACAGGTGGCAGGTGAACGTATACTTGTGGATAGATTGGTCTGAGTCTCCTTTGGCAGGCATCTAATTCTGTCTGGAATTAAAAACAAAAAAAAAAGTGTTGTAGGAAGAGAAAGGAAATATATAAACAATTTCTTCAATTTGCATTTAAATTAAAAGTTAGTTTAAAATTATAAAAACCACTGATTTATGCAAGCAACAGATTTTCGTATATGAAAGTGAGGATAAAGGTAATTTTCAGAGGGCTGCTCACTCTCTCGTTTGGTTTATGTGAAATGCTTTCCAGCTATGTCCTTCGTAGCCGGCTGTGCCCTAAAATGCTGCCCGCGGTAACTGGTCCCTAAAACACCCCAAGGTGCAGGGCCGCTCCGGTCTGGGGTGCTGCTCCTGCCTCGCTGCCCTCATTGTGCCAGCGCGGGGAAAAGGCGAGGCGTGCCGTTCTGCAGGCGCGGGCACGAGGGAGGTGCCGCACGCCGCGGTTACGGTGTTTCTGTGGCCGCCGAATAGAGGGTTGTTACCCAGGGCGTGCTTTGACTCGTACAGCGGTTTCAGAAAGGCTGCCTTGAATACCTGTGGATTGCATCAAAAAAGAAAAAGTGTTTTACCTGGTATTAACGTATTGCAAAACTAGCTTATGCTGAGGAGGGGTGAGTCACCCTGCCTTCAGCAGAGAGGCGCCCACGTGCAGTTATTCGAGGTTGCTGAGTGCCAAGTGCTTGCTGGGACAGTTGACCTTAATCTCTGTGTAACTGGGAGCACTTGGAAATCGGGCCCCAGATGGCTTCTGTCCATTCAGGAAGTAGTTTGGGTTTTGATCCTTTGCCCGTTCCACAACTGAAGGTTTGAATGTTCCGTGGCTGGGGTACAGTGTTGCAGACAGCAGGCTAGCTAGTGTTTCACCTGTATGATGTAAGGAAGACAGCCAGAGTTCTTAACCTGAGGCTATTGAAATCATGTTTTGCAGAACATTTACAGGGGCTCCTTTACTTTTCTTCAGCTTGGTTTAATGTTCTGGTTACTAATGCTGTCTTGGGAAATCCCGGAGTGCTGCAGTCCGGCCTGACTCCCACTGCACGGGGAGGTTCAGCACGGAACAGCATGGCAGTGAAGATGCCTCTTCCCACGGGAGAACTGCCCTGCAGGCACGCGGCCTGGGAGAGGGCAGCGCGGCGGGATCCCAGTCCACCTCGCGCCGATTGCCCAAGGGTAATTAAAAAGAAGCCGAGAGGACCGGGGGGAGAACACCCGGTTATGATGTGCCAATATGCAGCTGTGTTGGGCTGTGCTGCTGTGAAATGTCTTGAAAACATATCAAAATGCTTACCAAAAGTGACTCCTTGGTGGAGGAGGATTGATGTTCATATCGGTGCACTGAAGCATGTTAGTATCGACATGAATTTGCCCCAGAAAGGAAGAGATTTATGATAAATTACTCTTGCTGCCAAGCAGTTGTGCGCTGTCGCACCGATGTATGGCATGCTTGTTCCCATCCTTAGCTAGCAGCGTTCTCTTATTAGCTAAGAGGCAATGGTATATAGTTAAAACACAGTTCCCCTAATATAAAGGGGAAATAGTCAGTTCATCTGTGTTGATCGTACTTGTGCCTGGCTCACTGATTCCAGCAACCATTTCCAAGAAGCAAGCTCCTAAAGACTTAAAAATATTTTAATGTATTTTTTCTTTTCTTTTTTTGGATCTATCGGAAACATTTTATGACCTCTGTCTGGCAAACCACCCCACTTACTCGGAATTCTGCAGCGGTACATTTGACTCCTGATCCTGGTGGCAAAATTCCCAGCAGCTTCAATATAAACAAGATTGCAGCCTAATGATGACAGGATGTTATGGAAAATACCGTAACGCACTGACATTGGGAAGAGGATTTTAGGTTGAAAATTCCTAAGCCTCAAATTGGAATTTAGCCGTAATAGCCGTATTTAAACATCCTCTCTCCCCTGTGNGGGGGGGGGGGGTCATCACAAGGACTTGAATAACCGCACGTGGTCGGGAACTCTGTTCCAGATTTCATCCAAACGCCCTATATGTAATAAGATACGCCGCAGCTCTGGGAGTATGTTCTCAAGTGGAAAATCAAACAATAACATGCAAAGTTAGTCTTTTGTTCTTTGCAGATCTCATTGCATTACAGAACTACGTGAAAAGAATACAAAGCCCACAGTTTGTTATAGAGTTAAATAAAAAAAGACGGTGAGGCTGAGTTACCTCTGAAACGTGCTGACCTTTAAATAAGAACAATATCTGTAATTTGACTTTTGCTGGCTCCATAAATTGACTTAGAGCCCTTTTTGCAAAGATCACATCCTGTGTCACTGATAAGCAATTAAATAATGAAAGCAGCTACAGAGCATGTTTTTGCTGTGTAGAGGGGTGTCTGTGTAAATGCAAGGATGTATACTGGGAATTGCGTGTTTATATACACGTGGACATGTTTTAAAACAAACTTTCTCCTTTGTGAGGCCAGAACTTATGCTTCGTACCAATAAAAACCACCTACAGAGTGACAGTTTTCAGAAACTTCAGACAAACCACGCAGCACAGGAACTCTTTCAGTCCTGCCCTTATCTTCTACACAGAAATCCTGCTGGGGAAGCTCTTCTGCCTGTCACGTACACGTTTTTTTCTTTAAAACGTGGACTTTTGAAATACCTATTTGATAGAACATCATCTCAGTTTAAGATAAAGAAGCCAGTGATGTTTGACCTTAATAAAGCGTTTGTCAGTTAGGGAAATGCCACCTAAAAGTTGATGTAGCTTCCCTCGTTTGCCTGTGCCCCAAAATTTGACACCATTCTGGCTTTGGGATTATTTCATAAAATGTTTAGAGCTTGCAGGTTTCCCTGCAGTACGAGCAGCTGGGATTTTTCAGGGGGTCAATGTGAAACCGCAGGTGCTCAGGTCCTGTGTCCAAGCAGCCAGTGCCTTCGGTGTTCTGCGCTCCATGAACTCCTGTCAGTAGACCGACTGAAGAGGGCACGTTTGCCACTGTGAAACTCACAGAAATCGCTTCTGTGGTTCTCCTAAGCAGATGGGAAGTGCTTTTTTTTCCCTACTGAGAAGCAGAAACTTGGCCACAGGACGCTGCGGTACCTGCGTGCCGGGGCCGGAATTGTCAGCGCAGCGCTGGGACGCGGGACGAGCCCCCAGGAACGGCTGCTCCAAGCTGCCCGCCGCTCCTGGGCGTTGTGCGGCTGCTGTCGTCTTGTGCTTGGTGGAAGCAGGTAGGCGGAAAGAAACCCAGCGGATGCTTCGTTGAATTATTTTGCTGTGAACTTATGTAGCGGTTTGTTCCAGAAAGAACAGGCAAAGCCCCAGCTAACTTGCTGTCTCTGTGGCCACTGACACTGACCAGAAGTGTACCACAGCCATTCAGTGGGGCCATTATCTGATCTTTTGATGCTCTCAACTGCATCTGCTTGTTATTTCTCCCTGGGAGATGGGTATGAAGCCACGTTTTGTTTCTGGGCTAAGAACGTAGGCTAAAGATCTAGCGGGGAGAACGTACTTGTCTTCACTGCCGTGTAAACGCCAGCTCGGTCCCTCCTGAGACAAGGATTTCTTGACAAATGGAAGTAGCAGTGCTCGAGCATAGGAGATGCTCCTAGGGAAGTTCAGATTTACAAAAAGATACTCTAATTTTGGGGAGAGGAAGTCCACATCTGCAAGCTGTGGTGGCAAATGGCCACTTGGATTTCCCCAAAGCTGAAATTCTTGGAGGCTGTTCAGAGGTTTTTGATTAACTTGGAAAGCAAATAAAAGTGGAATTTAACTCATGTTGCTAGCTGGAAAGTTAATTCCTTCAAAGTTTTAATGAGCAGTGACTGTGAGCCCAGTCGTATGTGTGGGACATTTGCACACGCAGCTGATATGTCTGCAGAGAGCAGTTGCACGGCGCAGTCAAGCTCAGATGTGTGTGACGGGTACTGCAGGGACAAGAGCCAAAGCAGCGTCCTGTGGCTTCGTCTTCCAGGCTGGCACTGACACAGTCGAAGCACAGCAATAGGAAGCGCTCGCGCAGGGTGGGTAGCGCCGGCCTCAGCTGCGGTACCAGGACCGTAGGAGAACTGGCTTGTGTCAGTTGGTTTATTAGAACGTTTTTAAAGAACTAAAGGTTCGGACAGATGTTGTCATGCCACCTACGTCACCTGTGAGCAAGCAGGCTGAGGGGTTTGTGTAATTGCAGGTTCTGGGTGCAGCAAGAGCTTTGGTTTCTGCCCGTGAAGGGTGTGATCGAGCCTCACGTGCATGACTGCTAGCTGGGTTGCGCTGGGTTAGTACGGCCTGGGAGGGAAGACTTAGGAATTGCATTCCTCCTGGAGCGTGACTTGGACATGTTTTGTGTAGGTGCCAGTGTGTAGAGAGAGAGATTGCTGCCTGTTAAGCCAAATGAAGGGGTTTATGTATGAAACGTGGGAACCTCCCAGAACTGAACACATCTGCACCGGAGGCCGCATGCTCCCAAATCCCACCCCGGTGTCTGTGGCCCGTGCGGAGCAATTTCCTGTGGCAGCCTGCTGCGCTCCTCCTTTCAGCTTGACTGGCTCTCCAGATCAGCGTGTCCCAGGGCAGGACGCGTTCCTCGGAGCACTTCAGGGTCATCATCTGTATGCTTATGTCGTTAGGGGTCTGGATGGCACGGATAAGTAGGTATGGCGTTTGTGCGTACGTGAGCGTGCCTGCCCTTGGACCAGGTTGCTCCTGCAGGAGTGCCAAAATGCACGGACCCATGGTCAGGGCACTGGGAGGAGATGTGGCGCCAACTAAAGCAGAATTAATAAATCCGCCAGGAAATCTGCGTGAGGACGGTCAGCACGGAACGGGCGCTTCTCCCAGAAGCAGCTAGGAATTTGTGAAAGGCAGAACAAGCCCACTCCTGTAACTGGAGCGCTGGGACCTAAAACCTGGGAGGTAATGTAATTTGTAGCTTGCTTGAGAACTCCAAGTCAATAGAGAGCAAGCCAAGATGGGAGATTGAATTATCTATAAAACTGCCTGTGTGAAGTGATTTCCTTTCTCCTTCCAAAAATGGAACAAACGTATGTTAAAAATACAATTTTTCTTCCATTCCCGAATCATCAGTGACTGAAACAAATTGCATAAAAATCCACAGTAACGGGGAGACAGTATTGTTGTGGGGCTGCTGCTTGAATTAACCAGGCTTGGTCTGTTCAAGGAAACAGGGAAGCCAGGAAGCTGGGCAGGAGACGCAAAGCCAGCATCGTCTTGGTTCCTGTTCAGAGGAGTGGTTGCTCTTTGCAGCTCTGAGACAGGGTCCAGTGCATCAGCTGTGCAGTTACCATCTGAACAGATGGGCAGTTACTAGTTGGTGAGCTTGAACTGTGAAGAGGCGATGAGATAAAATCATCCAACGATGCTGATAGGGTTATTTCTTCCCATTTATGTGTTCAGTTTATATTTGCTGTAGTGCATGAAGACAGGAGTTCATATGTGTTTCTAAAGACATCCAAATATGTGCTAGAATGTAGAAGATGATAAAATATTAGACTTTGTTCCTTACTAGACTAGCTAGTCCAGTCTACTCAGTATTGCCAAAGCCCTCATGGAGATTTATGGGATGCTTTTAATAAGGTTGTTGTGAAAATGCCAAGTGGGAAAGTCAAAATTAAATATTTCAGTAATGAACGTGTTTTCAAGTCATACTCAGAAAAAGAATGATGCACTGCATTTCTCTGTAAGACTGAGAGAACTTTGTGTTTTGTAAACACTTCCATAATGCCTGAAACCCTCGTTCCGCTGGTGCTCCCAGTGGAGGACAAGAACCGCAAGCCGTTCCTCTGTCCCTCCTCTGCTCTGCCGGGACTGCCCGCTGAAACCCGGGAGGTACTGTTGCTCTGCGTTTCCTGGATGAATAACTAAGAAAAATAGCGTCCATCTGTTGTTTGTGAAAAATTTGGATGGGAAAACGCTGATTTACAGACGGTCCGAGAACGGATAAACTCAGTTTGGCGAGGGCTGGTAAGGAGCAGCGTGCCCTAGGCCTCCAGCTGCCCGGGGAAGCTTCCACCTGCCTTGTTTCCCTTGGCTGTGGCAGGCAGCAGCTCGTCCCCAGGTGCTTGCCTTTCCAGAGCAGCGGTGGCAAGCCTGTCTTTACAGAGGGTGGCTTTTCTTTTGTTCCAGTGCTTGCCCTCCGTGCAATTCCGTTGCCCAGTGTTTTGACCGCTCTCTCCTTCAGGATGGCCAGGGAGTGGGAACCCCGGGGACACGGCTGCGTAATTCTGAAAATGGTTAACATTTCTCTGGCCATACGGCATGGTTATCGTGCCGGGAGGCACGAAGAGATGCAATTCAACGAGCCTGTTCTCCAGAAAGGTCACAAAATCAGCGCGGGCTTTCACTGCACGCTCGAGGAGCGAGGGACAGAAATGCAAGTAGCTCTCCAATTCTCCCATGGGGTGAACTCCTCCTTTTTTTGAGGCTGTCCCTGCACAGTGAGGTAACTTGCTGTGGACGGCATCTAGGAATTTTTTTCCTTGGCAAATTCTGCCAAGGCTGCCTAAGCGCGCTCCAAATTCTGCCTTCCGTCAAACTGACTTACTGTGGTTCAAGACGGAAAGTAGTTGAACATTTTTTCCATGAGCTGCTGGAGAACATCTACCAAGTCATCCTCATAGCATCCAGTCAACTCTTAGGAAGAATTAACAAGGTTGATGATTTTTTTGTTTTGTGGTTTATTTTTTGAGGAACATATTTCTTATTTTAATTAAATGGAAAAATACCTTTGTGTAAGAAGAGCTTGTTCCCAGGGCTGCAAGGACATTTCCATTCATCCTTGTGCAAAAATGAAGACAGACAAACTTAAAAACAGCAAACGCTAAGGTTAGAGCCACTGCAAACTGTACACATCTGCCTTTGGTTATTTGGCTTTGCTCCTCCGGGAAGCACTGGAGCCGCCTGCATGTGTGCTGCTGCAGGGGTCGGGAGGAGGCAGTGTGCCCTTGGGGACGAGTGCTCCTCCGTGTCATTGCATTTTGGGGAAAAGAATGGGTACTTCAGTCCCTTGGCTGTATGAACCAGATGAAATGGTACAGCTTAGTAACAGCACCCGCAGGACAGTGCAGGTTTTTCTGCTGAGGAATCCCTGGGGACGGAGAGTATTCAGGATTGACTATGTTCAGAAGGAGCGTTTCCCTCGTGACCTGCAGTGCTTCTCGTTTTGGCCATGGCATTTCGGAAACTTGGTTTGAGGTCACGGGGGTTCCTGAGCGCTGCCTGCTCGTGATGGCCGAATTGTTCTGGGGTGCAACAGCCGCGGCCATCCATCGCTGTGCGGGGCTGGGCTCGTGCCCTCCAACGAGAGCAGAACCAGAAGCGCGTTGATCCGAGATGGAAAGAGTTTGGGCTTTGTACTACACTCTCTCTGTATATGCATCTAAAAATCCCATTGTAATTAGGACTTGAGTGTAAAAGGGCATTCTGAAGCGGCGTAATGCCTTGCAGATGTCTGGGCGGCAGAGCTGGTAACAGTTCTGCTTACAAAGTTAATTGTGTTCGCTCCCAGGAAAAGGGGCTCTCGCCTGCCCAGCCCAACAGCTGGCTGAGCTCGGCACATCTGGCTGCAAGCCATTATGTGTGCGGGGAGCAGGGTGCTCCAGCTGGGCAGGGTTAGCTGCCTGTGCCTGCGTCGCTGCAAAGCGCGTCAGCCTGTGTTTGGGCTGGCCGTGCGGATCACGGGACTGAAAGAAAGTCACCAAAAAGCTGAGTACCTCTTGCGCATACATGCACTAAACTTGATGCTTTCCGAAGCCAATGAACATGGGGACCAGGCCAGAGGCACTGGCATGCTCTCTGATGTGGCGTGTCTGTTTGCCGCGCTGCTTCCGCTCTTGACGTGTTGTAGATGGAGCCATGGCTGCCCGTACAAAACTGGCCCAAAAAAGGGGAAGTCATCCACTTTGGAACGCATTTTTCCCATAAGCCCTCGACCTTTAATACTAATAACTGTAAACAACCCCTGACCTGGAAAAATCTTTTCATTTTCTTTTTTTTTTCCCCCTTCAAGTGTGGGAAGAGTGCTCCTTAACCTTTGCACAACCACAGATTAATCTCATTTCCTACCCATCATGACCTACTGATTCAGAAATTACAGCTACGCTTAATTTGATTTTTCTTCCTAGGTTTCTGTGTTATGTTTTTGTTGTTAGCCCGTTGGCATTTTTGGTTGGGTGCTGGTTCATTAAACCTGAGTCACAAGCACCAGCTGCAGGTAGCACCGGCACAGCAGAGGCACTGTACGTTTCGCTGGGTTCTCAGACAGCAGATATAATCCTAGCATCGCATCTGGGACGTGAGACAGCCAGCAGATCCGTGCTTAGTCACGCCTTTAGCTTTCATCTTCAATCTTCTAATTGAAAAAATTAAGATGGAATTAAATTGATGATGTGAGAAGAGAAGTGTTTTACATTCCTGCAAGAAGCGCCGCAAGCTGCGGTGAAGCTGTCAGACGATGTGGCAGTAGGTGGGGTGAGCAGCAGCTGCTACTGGGTTTGCTTTAAACCAGGGAGAGCAAATGTTCAGATTTCAAGAGGTGTTTAAGAGATGTTGTTAGGAGAAATGCCCTAGGAAAACCAGAAGTTTGTGTGCTCGAAATTTGAAGGTCCAGAGTAGTGCACCTCTGTGAAGAGGGGAAAAAGGCTGACTTCTTTTCTTCAGTACCTTCCATTTGCTAAAGGCTCGATCAAAAATGTTTGTTTAGAGCATAATCCTAGCAAGCCTTGGATTAGCACGATACCTTGAACTCCCCGTCGCCGCGGAGCATAACATCTTTTCCCATGCCTATGTTTAATTGCTGCAA
This sequence comes from Anseranas semipalmata, assembly GCA_013399115.1. Classification (NCBI taxonomy): domain Eukaryota; kingdom Metazoa; phylum Chordata; class Aves; order Anseriformes; family Anseranatidae; genus Anseranas; species Anseranas semipalmata. The sequence continues at coordinate 522,552 of VXAA01002706.1, read as the reverse complement.
ATCCAGCAGTTCCCACGGCTTGCAATGAATTCTTTCCAGTAAAACTGCTGAATCTCAGAATGAAAGCCATCAGAAACTGCATCTGTGAAAGTAATGACTCCTACGTCATAATAAATCCTAAGTGATTTGAGGTTGCTTCTTTAACTGTTTTCCATCTTCTACCTTGCTTTGCATGTTTTTTTTATTTTTTTTTACCTTGTTTTATAGCAGTCTGCTATCTAATCTGCGAGGAATAATCTTTTTCTGAAGACTTTATCGTTTAGTTTATAAGGAGAGTATCAACACAAAGACAGGCTGTCTTGTGCTTGCATTAGAAGTGTGTCTCTTTCTTCAAAAGCTATCACGAGTCAAAGTATTTCTATAACTCTTCTCAAAATCCTAGTGGAGAAATGTGAAATTATGCAATTCTCATGACCGCCGAGCGCAGCCCAGCTGTGCTGACCCCATGGTATGGGTGAGCAGATTGCCTTCAGTAAGCTTCACCGGCTAAATCTGAAGAGAAGCAAATGTGAGTGAGAAGTTTTAAATAGCTAACTGGATATTAAAATGTATCTTTAATCATATCTGACATAAGGAAATTTTGCCAAAGGGTCGATTTTAATAACAGGATAGGTGCTAATTTAGAGGATGATTTCTTCACGGTTGCATTGTTGCAAATAGAAATCTATACAGAAAATTCAGCAGCATTGAATTGACTCCATAAGCAGATCACCGCACAGCCGAGCAGGCTCTACAAAGCAAGGTCCTGTAGATGCCTTGCATGAAAAAGGGACAGTGGGGAAGCTGAGCTGTGCTCCTTCAGAGAAGAACGGCGGTGTGGGGATATGTTTGTTCCTGCTCTGAAGCGAAACAACGTCCCTGAGGGGTTGCTCTGTCCCCTCTTGATTTTTTTTCCTTAAAGAAAGAGCAACTCGTGTTTCCTAAAACTGCTATTGGAAATGGTGCAGAAGATCCTTTCAGTTTGTTCTTTTCTCTTCCTTTTGCACCTTTCCCAGTGCTGTAAAGCATAACTCCGCAGCATGCGCGTCAACAGAGCGTGGACCCAGGTTGTTTTTCAGCCCCTTCTACTCTTTTAATATTCGCGTGAAATGAAGTGAGCCACTTGCTGCCTAATTGCTTTAATTTGCATGCTGATCAACTGAAGTGGCGGTAACCGAGTTGGAAAAGCACTCTGAGCAGCTGAGATGGAAGACAGGTAACGTCTGTGTTAACACTACTTTCACGATGCACAGTCACTGTCTCGGAGCACCTCGGATTAAGAGCTTTTCCTCAGAATCACAAAATCGGGACAATTTACTGGCTGTGCACGCTAAGCGCGGATTGCGCTCCGCACGGTGCCGCCGCTGCGCTTGCCGGCCCCGGCTGAGGGCCTCGCAGGGCTGGGCCCCTCCTCGCTGGGGACTGATCCTGCGCCCTCGGAACGGTGCCTGGGATAAAGCCGGCCGCTGTGGCACTTTGCACGCTGCAAGCTCCGGCAGGGTTGTTTCCCTGGCTGGGACAGGAAGCGGCACCCCATCGGAACGGCGTGTCTCCTTACGCCCGTTAAGATGAACTGCTCCATCAGCAGAGTATAAGGTCACATCTGCTTTGAACAGTTGTGTCAGCCCCTTAATGTTGCTGGCAGCTAGTTGTCTTCGTGGGCACAGGGACAGCTTTTTGTAACGTAGCCGTTTCGGGGCGCGCGGGGGCCTCCTGCCCACCCGCAGCGTTCGCTTTGCCCCGATGCCGCTGCAGTGGGGACTGTGGCATGGGCCTCCCCTCGTCCGAGCCAAGGCTGCCTCCAGCTTCTCTTTTCCTCTCTTAAATCACGACTGTAGTTTTTCATGGGAATCCTGAAGAGATAAGATGAAAGGCAATGCGGACAAAGGCCTATTTAAAAATAAGGCATGCTTTTCATCATCGAAGGTTTTTCTCCTGAAATGTTAAAAACGGCTGCCTGTAATCATGCGGTGTGTTCTCAAAGCAGACGACTTTCACCAACAAATTTGGCTGGGGCTGTCTTGTGGAGCAGCCAGAGGAGAGGTAATATTTACCAGATTTGACATGGGAGGTCAGTGGGAACGTAAATAGAGTAGTGCTTCAAAAGACACCGAAGTCAGAGCAATCATCCTGCAGCTTCGACAAATTCACTAACATCTGTTCTGGTTCCATTTCTGCTGCACAGACCTGCCATTAACCGTGGAGAGGAGAGGGTTTTAATTAACTGAGCAGATTGACATGCGAAACTTTGATAAGCTCGTGCCATCTGGGTGGGTTAGATGTGCAATTCTCTGCACAGCTCCTTGGACCGGCGTCTACCTGGGCGATGCCCCGGTGAGTCTCGGGAAGATGCACCGACGAGATTAATGAGGGCAAAAGAAAACCCACGCTGCTGATGGATGAATTCCCTGCTAGCAATGTGTCACGGGGGTCGTACAAATTCAGCAGCTCAGGAGATCGCTCTTAATTCAGGTGGAAATTGATAAGGAAAATTTTGCAGTGTTTTAAATGCATCATGCGTGGAGTGTATTCAGCTTATGGTTTAGTGTTTGTCATCTCGTCAGCTTGTAATAGATTAGAGCAGGGTGTTTAATATGGTGAGATGCAGCTATAAATAAGAGGCTTTTAGAGGTTCAGAGAAAATCTTTATGCACTTTAATTGTGCAGACAGGTTCCATTCCCAGGAAGGCCACGAGGGAAATGAATTGATAATTTCAATCCAAAATCCATTTGATTTAGGTTTTGGAAACGTGCTGAGCCAACTTTTCCACGTGGCAAGGTTTCTGCTGAAGCAGCAGGTGTGTTGCGGCTGGCGCGGGCTCCTCGGGGCTCCCCCTTGTAGGCTGTCGAAGTAGCTGGTGAACAGCCGGAGCCTTTTGGATGCCACTGCTGCTGCACTGGTACTTGATTACAGCAGCGAGGGGCCAGGGGGCTGCGCTAGCACATTTCAGTCCTGCCCTTTGGAAGATGCTGACAACTTTTTCTCTCCAGGCAGGGGGCTATGGAGTAGCTGCTAGTGGCCATGCAGCGAGCGCATCGCGCACGCAGGCGTGGGCTGCATGGGTTGGGGGCTGTTGGGGCGGTGAATTTGTGCCCCGTGCCGCAGCCGTGCAAAGCAGGCTGGAACGAGCCCGCGGCCGTGCCCTGCTTCGCTGCGGGACGGGGCTCGTCTGGCGGGGGGACCTCTGCACTGGGCCACTGCTGGCCTTGAGCCCAGTGGCCAGGGAGCAGCAGCGGCCAGGGAACGCACGTGTTGAACTTCTGTTCTGCAGCTGCCTCTCTCAGGTCTCTTGTAGGTGTTTCGCTGTTGCCTCGGTACATTTGTTTTGCTACCTGTGGAAAGGAGAGAAAAATATTAATCTGCTTGTTGCAGCCCGCAGGAATAATCTGTTTGTTTTTATAAGTCCTTTCTCAAAAATATTTTATTGGCATTAGCTGCAGGAATGTCTGTTCTCTTGTTTTGGTCCCTGAAGACAGTAGTTAATACCCAGTTGACCCTTCTTATTTTAGCTATGAGGGATATGGAAAATGAGTGAGTATTCGCTGCTACTCTCCTGTGTCTGCTTACAAACTAAACAAAAGCACTTCTGTGCACGATGGTGAGATTGCTGCCTTCTTACCCTGTTTTTCCCCTGGCCCTCTCTCAAGGTTGGATCAGTGTGAAGCACAGAAATTTAACTTTGCCTTCCAGCCTGCTGTAGAGCCCATGCTTCTGGGACGCCCTCGTGATCCCGGCTGGCAGGTTGCAGCTGACGTCTGCGTGTGAGCTGGGAGGTGGCAGCGTGCAGCTCGTTCTTGGCCCGCCGCTGCTCTGCTCTCCTGGAAGCCCTGGGGTATAAAGGAGCGTGTGGAAGAGCTCAGTGTGCCTCTTCTCCTCTAACACTTCTGTCTCGAGCAAGGCGCGATCTCGGGACAAAGCCAGAGTCCGTCCCCACGCACGCCCTGCCCTTGCCTCGGGCACCCAGCTGGCTGCACTGTGGTACAGAGGGAGACAGGCAGAACAAGCCTATGGGCACTTTTCAGCATGTAATTGTCTTTATTTGGGTTCATCACCTAGCATACCCACGTCTACACTCGATGTCAAACAAGGTCCCCATGGCACATGTACGTAAAGTGTCGAGCTGTTCCTTTTGAGAATGTACTGGAGGATCCATCAGGCTCCTGTGCTCTCCTTGACTCCAAGTTGATGTGATTGTGTAATAAGTTTTGAATCCACATCTAAGCTTTCAGAATTCCCTATTTAATTTATAAATATGTGCTTGCTTTTTTTAAAACAAGTAAATAACAGCTGGTGTTGGCTTATGTCAGGACGACAAACGCCTCACACAAACACCATACTTTCCCAGCATCAGAACTGAAAATGAGTTCATGTCTGAAGGGCCATTTGCGTACTGGTATGTGTTTATAAACCTGTGCATTTCCAAGTAACAGATACAAGAAGAAAGAAAAGATGTAACAGATTACAGCAGAAAAAAAAATTTCTTCCAGACCTGCTATAACATTTCTCATGTTTCCTGCTTCCCTTAGGAATAAGCTCTTTGAGAAGTAGCATATTTTGGCAATTTCTGCTTGTGACCTCGCTCCTGGAGAGGGTCTGTGTAAGCTGCAAGGCAGGAGGGCAGCCAAAAATGTACTCGGGCAAGTTAAACGGTTGTGCAGCTGAGAGCCCTTCACGTGGTACAGCCGACCGAAGCTTCCACGAGAGGACCTTGGTATGACGTACTCCGAGTTATTTGGGCATCCCGTGGGTTGCAAACACAAAACCCCCAAATGCACACACGTGCAGAGGAAGGCTCATTGCTCACCTACCAGCTGAACGGGATTTGGATTGCGGTGAAGTTGGAAGGCAGTGGAGGAAAGAGCTTGGGAAGACTTATTCCTGTGTTACAATGTGCAAAGCCAGATGCTGCATCTGCATCTCACAGGAAATCGTTTCTGTGCCCAATTCTCATTTTCCAGGATAGCAATCTCATCTCCCTCTTGGTATGTCCTTTAGCTTGCTGTTCACGTCCTGCATGTGGCTGACTTTTCACCCACCTGTGGAATGCGTATTGCATGGCTGTATCCTGCGGTGTAACAGAAATACAGCTGGGCTTCTCATAGGAACTGCTTGTAATGCCTGTCGTCATAATGCCTTATTTTTAGTGATTTTGAGGGCCGGGCTGTCAGCTCTACTTTCAACAGAGATTATATTTCATTGACAGTGAGAGACTTCCTGATCAATAGAGGGCAGATCCAAATCTGGACCTCCCCACATTAGTTAGGAGCCCTTTAACAAGGTACCTGGAGTGTTCTTGTCGCATGAAATTCACAAAGCAGTTGGGGAATACAGTGTATTTTTAAGATTCCTCCTTAGCATTCTTCTATGAATACCTACTTGGCTTAGCTGTCCTCCTTCATACCTCCTTCTTTGATGTATGTGCTCGTATTATTAACCATATGCCATAAGCACAAGGGAGCCACTGGACAGCCAGATGTGCAGTCGTGTAAGATGCGTATGATTTGCGTTTCTGGGTGTTGCTGTCTTCACACGTGGGTGCAGCCCTGCTGGCACCTCTGAAGACATTCCAGCCTTAAATCCCACTTCAGCATGCACAATGAAAAAATTGCTTTCTGAGGTTACATGAAGTATTAAAAATAATCCCCGACTGCCCAGTTACAGTCTCTCCAGTAATAACGAAGGATCTTGTCATTGGGATGTTGGGTACTTGAAGCAAACGTTTTAGGCAGCGGACCCCGGACCGAAGAGGCAGAGCAGAAGTGACTAGCCAGTTCGTGTGATCAGGTAGCCATGTGGAGCTACGTTCTGTGTTGTGCTCCACACGTTTCACGGGTGATGAATCTTCATTCCTGGTGCTGTTATCTTCCCTACGTCACGCTCCCAGCGTATCTGCCCTGTTCCCTGTGCGTACACGTGCTGCTGGGCTCCCCACCACGAGGGGATCGCGGTGCTCTGCGGCGTTTAGATGGGTGTTCAGAAGGAGCTGTCTCAGGGGCACACGGAGGGCTTTGGCAGCAGCACTTCAATGGCACATCCCTAATTCTGGCTGTGATGTGGTTCAGCTTGGCTGCAGGGCAGCAGCAGTAGCGATCTTGTGGCGAGTTCAGTACTGAACTTCTCCAAATCTTGGCAAACGCAGTCCTGCATTTCCAGTCTTCTTTGCCTACGTAGCGTGAGCCAACGTTTGACTTCTCGGGCAGCGGCTGCCTGCTGGATGCTTGTGGCACTCCAGCCACCGAAGCAGCTGCCGAAAGCTGGCTGCAGGGGCCGGGTAACGCTTGGAGCTCTCCCACTGCCCCCTGTCCGGGCAGGCAGAGCCGTGAATCACCAGGAAAAGCAACATCAGGCGGGATACTTGCTCGGCATGGCTGCAGGAGGCTCTGACCTGGACGGACGGGAGCATGCCCCCTGACTGCGGTAGGGTAGGAGCAGGGGTGTAGCATTGGAGGATGATGTACTGGGAGGGGAATGATTCCCTCCTCTGGTGGCTTTACTGGGTGCAGCTGGGCCTCAAGTGTGTTTTAAAGTAGTATCTCATTAGGATCAACTTATGGGAAGTAGCAGATGGCAGAGTGAGGCTAAATTAGTGAGAGATGTGTGCTCTGTTAACGCTCTTTCTCTGTATAAACAATAGCTGGAGAGTGGAGGAGGACTGGAGACGCTGTTATGTTTGTGGCTGCCTCCGCTGCTGTGTAGATGCAGAGCTCTGCAGCATGTTTGGTCAGCAATAAAAAAGAGTAGCAGGAAGTTGCCAGTCCTCTCACGAGGGAGAAAATATTGCAGTTCTCCTCTCCTTGCGACACAAATACAATTGAAGCTATGTTCAAAAGCACATGAGGGAAAGAAAAATGCAGAGACAATTTTGCACTAACAGCCAAACGGGCCACGTAACCTTGATCTCGTACGTTTCAGCTTCTTTGTATGAAAATCAGTAAAACAAAGAATATTAAAAGCGGCGTCTCTCCTTTGGTATTCCCAGAAACTCTCTAGCTTTCTGGTGTTTGCATCTGTCCTAAAATCTTGCTTTTAAATACGTGTATCTCTCTCTCGTAGGGGTGTGTGTGTGTATATATGTGTGTGTGTATATATATATATATATACATTTATAAAAAAAAATGTGAACTTACATGTATGTATAGTGCTACTCTGGAGAGCTACTTCTGGAAGGCCCCTCTGCCAGTGGCAGTTTCTTTAAGCAAGTGAAGAAATAATTTTTCTTGCGAATTTGTCATGACTTAGGAGGTCACTGAGTATAGGCCAGACTAAAGCTACAGCTGCCACCTTGTCGGCGGGGTGTATTATGGCAGAGCCGGGAATGCTCGATGCTTTTGCAGAGTCATGTCCACTGGGCAGCCATCGGACCCGACTCCCGGCGTGGTTTAGATCCCTGGCTCGCTGTCAGGTGCACTCTGGTGTCTGCCTCACAACTGAAGCAACTACCAGGCCGTGGATTAGAGCTTCACCAGCCTTCTGTAATGCCACAAGCAACTGTTGCCAGCAACCGCCTGCATCTTGTCGCTCCTCAGCTTATTTGCCACATCCGTCTGTGCGCAGCGGTGTAAAGGGGTGTGAGCCCGGTGTGCGCTGACGGGAAGCTTTGCATCTGAACATGCTTTTGGGATCCCTGCCGGGACGTCGGCAGCAGCGCTGGTGTCGGTGTCAAGAATGACATTTTTTGCAACCTTTGTCTTCAGTGATTCTTTTCAAGCCATGGTAATGAGAATCTTTGCAAGATAATTCCCTCAGACTTTTGTTTTGCAGTTTGCAGCCTGGGCCATGAACTTCGGTGTGCAGTGTCCCTGCGGGTCCCTTTCTGCTTACTGACAGCCCTGCAGGACAGACGCCTCTGTTACCGTCCTCCCGATGCATTAGCTGGTACGAAACCCTGCTCCGTTTCCCATGCTGGCGTTAACTCAGCAGTGGAAGCGAGTGTTGGGGCTATTAAAATAAACACAAAAGTGAAAAACCCAGCAATGTGAAAGTTTGTTTTTCAGCAGGGCACACAGATCCCTGAACAACTCAGGGACTACTGACTAAGGAGATACACTTCCTCCAGGGATCTTTTATCATAAAAGCAGCTTAAGTGACTCACTCTTTCCCTGAGGACATTCTTAAAACAACTGCACTCATTTTGTCTTTGAGTGGTCAGAAGCAGGATTTATTTTGTGCTGTCCTACAAAAAAAAGAAAAAAAAAGTCTGTTTAAAAAGTCAGCGGCCATATTTCCAGGAGGATTTGGACTGTATTTGACATTAACGGTCTGTACGCAGCTTGCTAACGCATGGGCTGACTGGCACTATGTTCACTCGAGCAAGTGCTTCAGCGAAAAATTCGGCACTATTTTTAGTTCTCTTACAACAAACCAATTGATTGTAAGGCCCGGCGAGCTGCGACGTCGTGATCGCGAGGGGTCTGCTGGAACCGGCAGGAGGACGCGGCGCGGCGGCGCGTTGACTATGCCGAGGAGTCCTGGCTGATGTGGAGAAGCCCCCACCGAGAGCAGGTAGAAGCTTGTAACCTCGCTGTGCCCGTGAAAGGAGTCAGCTGGTCGGAGACAGGGCATGAAAGCGTTAGCTGGCTGGCTCTATCTGCTCCTGCCCTTAAAGATTTCATTCCATGAATTCCTGTCCTGACCGTCAGCTTTTAAATCCTCTCTTCTTTTTTTCCTAGCCTTTTCTGGGATTTTACGGTATCTTGGGGAAGTTAGCAAATGACAGTAGTGAAAAAGAAGTTTCCAAAGTGAAGGCATTCTGCTTTAAAAAAAAAAAAAACACACACAGCCATTCCAGTGCCTGGGTGAGTAGCCTGTAACCAAGTCCTACAATCCATTCGGCTCTGCTAACTTTATTAACTCGCAGAAGAAAACACCCTGCCTTTGACCGGCAGTCTGGCTGAGGAGGATCGGACCAGACGGCGGGGGGGCTCCTGGCAGACCGTGAGTGCGTGTCCACGGGTACGCGCGGTGCCTGGCGCGGGTCGGCTCTGCTCGGGGCCGCGGCCTCCCTCCGGCAGCAATCCCGACCTCCCTTTGTCCCTGCGGTGCTCGGCGCAGCTCAGTCCCATGCGGAGGAAGCGGGTCCCGGGAGGTCCGTGCCCGCAGCCCCGGGGGCGAGCTGGTTGCCATTCCCGGGCGATGGAGTCACGGCAGGGACCGCCGCCAGCCAGCCGATAGCGGGAGCGCGGGCAGGGCTGCCCGGGGCTGGCGGCAGCCCCAGTGCCGCTGGCTGTCGCACCGGAGGTGCCCGCGCCGTTGCCGACTCCACTGCCAGCGCGCGCTCATGCCGGGTGAGGCTCAAAGCGTCAGGTTTATTTCCTGGAGGGTCGTCGGTCTGTGCCACAGCCACGCGTGATGCTGCCAGATTTCGGCAGCACCCTGCCCGCCTCCTCGCCGGTTCACGGGAGCTGATGCCGTGCAACAGCTTCTTAGAGCGTGCTTTGTTCGGGGAGAGGATTGCAGCCTGCTGGTCGCGCAGCAGCTCCCGGCTTCCGCAGGGCGCTGGAACAGCAGCGGGGCTTAGGCAAGGAAACTTGTGCACGTGTGATATACCCTGGATAGCTGGCTGGTGCTTTGCTGTTCTGTGTTTTCAACCTTTTGTTTTAATTCGGTTGTGCAATGTTTGCCAGTTCCTTGCTTTGGTCAGTCTCGGACTTCAGGGTGAGCCTTGAAGTTTAGCTGCTTTTTAAAACAACTGCCTGTGTTCTATCCTGTATGATAATATTATCTTAAAATAGCACGGCGTGCCTCTTTTCTGATGTGTGTGGTGGAACGCACAAGGAGGGGGCACAGCTGAATTCCCACGAGCTCTGCGCTGAACGCGCTTGTCTCGCTATCCGCTGGCTGAGCTGCTGCCTCTGCGTGCTGGGAGCATGCGGTACCGACACGCGCTGCTCTCCGAGCTGCTGCGGTCTCCGACTGCGCTCTTGGGGCATTTGAAGCGAGGAGGAGAAGGAGCAAAGAAGGAGCAACTTCGTGGCCCAGCTTTCTGTGTGTTCCTGGTAGACGTGTGCGTTTGTGTGTGCGTGGTGCGGATGGCACGAGCGGAGCAGCGATAGGATGTGTTCGCCTTCAGCTTGTATGGACCAAGTTGAGATAATTGGCTAATGATCAGTCATGTTCATGTGAGATGAGATTTTTAAGGATGTTTCAGGGTTTGCTTAAAAACATATTCAAATATCAGAATTGAAATCCACTGATTTGTTCTCATTGATGCTGGCAAATCCAGACTTACCTCCTCCAGAAATAGTTTTTAACGCTGATTGCTGAGTTGCCAGTCACAACACTGATTACTAAAATGAAGGCACTTGGAATGAAGAGTCAATTACTCCATGACCTGAATTCAGCAAACTGAGTTCCCATAGTCTAGAACTCATTATACACTCTGAATAATTAAGATTATAATTAGTTGGATTAATTCTGGAAAAAGGAGCAGATGAGATTTCACAGCAATTTCAATGACAACTGTTGAGTGCTATTGCAAGTAGCACATCTCCGGGAGATGCTGTACATCTCCGCGTAGCTTGAAGCTGTGTGCTCGTGGAGATCAAATGCACAAATGTTAGCACCCACTCTGAAGGTGGGCTGCAAATTTCCCAACCAGTGCTGTGTGCTGGGCTACCTCCTCCTGTTATCCCAAGCGTTTTTTTGTTATCCCTGCGTGGCCTGAGAAGCTCCGTGTTGCTTTCTGGGTGCTCTGCTGGGCTTGTGGTACCTCAGCCGTCCACAGAAGCATCCCACATCTCTAGAGACATCTTGCTCCTGCCCAATTCTGAGCCTTCAAGTTCAGTTTTCTACACAGACACAGGTTGGACAGCGTTATGGCAGGGGAGATATTTATGGTTCTGCGGAAAGGGGAAGCTGTGCCCAAGCGGATAACACCGTTTCTGCTGGAGAATCTTTGCTGTAGCTCTTCTGCCGTTAGCTCAAGAGCGTAACAGCAGGCTGTTAGCACAGGGCAGCACGTAGCCTTTCAACTGGCGTGCTTCGCAGACCGGCTGAACAGAAAGGGAGTTATCTGAGGAGTTGTTCTGATGTGCAAAGGGCAGAAAAGGTGAAATAACAAAACAGTTCAGAGAGCTGCGCGGCAAAGGAGAGGAGCTGGAGCCATCAACAAAGCCATAGGTGGTGGCAAAGGTGAAATCCCGGAGCGTGCCAGTCACAAATTTCATGTGACAGATGAAGGCAAGCCAGCTCTGAGGTTCAAAAAGAGGGGGGTGCTGGCAGCGTGCCCCGACAGAGCAGGAGGAGGCTTGGCCAGGACGTGGCAGGAGAGGGGAGAGGGGGATGCAGTGGCATGGAGAGGCTGGTTAACGACCAGGGATGGATTGCACAGCAGTACTGCACCCTGCAGCTCCTGCAGGCTGTAAGGGCAAGCAGTACAGCTCAGAAGCAAATTGTGAAGTCCGGTCTGCGTTTAGGCATTTAATCATCAGTTCAAAGAAATAATGGTTTCCAAGCTATTGTGGGAGATGAGCAGTTATCACCCTGTCTTTTTTCACATACTGTAATTGCAGAGCTGTAAATCAGTTACATGCTGTGGTTTAAAACTGCTTTCTGATTTTTTTTCTGAACTTCATTAGCTAATTATAACTTGAAGTAATCTATTAATTAAACTTCATTTTCTAATGAATGCAGCTCATCCTTCTTAAGCTAAGTCTGATACAAAACCAAACTGGTTCTAATCCTTAAATGAAGCCATTGACTTTTCTGTCTGTGAATGTCAGATGGTAGCAGATGACTGCAGTGCTTAGCCTGGCCGTTATCCCCAGACCCTGCAGCTCCCTGTTCTTCCAAGACAGAGTTTGCTGAGTTACGAGGTGCTGTGATACAGCGCACGTAACCAGCTGCAGGTTCTCACTGTTCATTCCTGCTGCCAGAGCAGCAGTTACAGCCTTTTGATGCTGATTTTTCAAGAACACACCTGCTCTTGGGAACAGATCTTGTGAGAAATGTGTTGTTGATTTTAAGCATGGCAATAAGCATCAGGCTTTCCCCACCGCCAGGAAGATGGGGTTGTTCAGGCTGGGACAAGAGCCGCTCTGCGTGATGCTCCTGATGACCTGCCCCTTCTCCAGGTGTGCAGACAGATCCTGCTGAAAACCTGACCCCGTCGGTGAATGGCACTCTTGAAAAGATGGCCGGGTCACAGGCGTCTAAGCTCCGGGCATGTTGATGTTGTTACTCACCTTCCTGGTGCTCTTCTTGCACGATGCCATCTTGGCATGTCGCGGATTTGAGCAGTGCACTTCTCAGCCCTTCTGGCGGCAGGGTGAAGAGGCAGCCTCACCTGTCAAAAACAATAAAAAGCCCAGCTTTTGCGGATGGGAAGGATGTCAATTAATACCCGAATGAACATTTCACACTCAGCAATGAATAAAAGGCAGCCAGAAGCAGAAGAGAGTGCTTATTAAAAACAGGTGTCATATGCTCGGGGAGAATACAGACAACACTCGTCTATCTTAGTGCTTAGGACTGTTGCCTGAAAACGCATGGAAGAGCTAACGACACCCAGCAGTTGTTCCAGCTTCCTTGTTTGCGTTCTGCTTCGGGCTTTGCTTAGCTCACTTTATTCTACGCATGGGATACTGGCATTGCAAGTGAGCTGGACTTTTAATGAGCAAGCACTAACTTCCTGATACGAAGTGGCCGAAAGCCAAAAACATTCCCTCTAGCAGCAGAAAGCCACCACGCTCGTGTGTGGATTATGACCACCCCCCTCCTGGGGAGCTGACGGCTGGCACTGTGCTACCAGTGGAAGGAGGTGCTGTGCTGGGGCGCCGCTTGGGCATGGCCTCCCGTCGCCTGCCGTTGAGATCTCTGCTTTGGTGTAAAGGAAAAGGCGGAAATAATGCTCAGGACATAATGTTTGCATTTAAACTTTAAGGAGGCTTGAAAGTAGAAGTCATTCTTGTGGACTCCTTCATTTTTATATTTTCCTCTTCTGCATCAACTTTTCTGTCTGAGATCCACAAGCAGGTTTTTCATCCTGGTTGCTATCGGCAGAAACCTGTAAATCCGATTTTTGGACGCCTGCTAGCGAATCAGAAATGCTGCAGGTGGGAAGTTCTGTAGTCGATAGAAGTAGTCACTGAAGCGACTCAAGGTCAGCTGGCCAGTTTTAAGCACATTCTGTGTTTTTTCAGAAAGATCGTGGTGATGACTTAGTGCCAGCAACCTTACTGCTGGGTCACAACGTTACCTGCAGCCTGTGCGAGCGCGCTCCTTCTGCAGAGATCAAGTAGCACGCCTGACGCACATCAGACGTGCCCGCCCCAGTGAGCGCTGCTGGCACTAATAAATCTTGAAGGAGAACCTCATGGCATCCTGAGGGGAACGGATGAACTCGGGTTTATCTTTGCCTTTTTGCTGCATCTCCAGAAGACGTGGTGATAGAGCGGGCAGGACGCAGCTCACCCGGCCCTTCCCCCAGGTTACCCCGCTGTACGGCAGTCCCGCTGTGTATTACACCAAGGGCTGCAGAGTATTTGCACCCATCCACGACCTGCAGGTCGGGCAGGCAGCCGGCGGGATTTTAAGCCAGCGTGTGGTCCCTCGCTTTGCAGCAGCGTGCGTGAAGTGCCCCGGTGGCAAAACCCCTGCCTGACCGTGCAGCTTGCTGTGTCACCTGCCCTGGGCACACCTTGTTCTGCCCCGGTCTGCCTTGTTTGCTGCCCTCGCAGCTCAGGGCGTCCTGTCCTTCAGTGCTGTAAGAACCCGTTCAGGTTTTAAGTACTGAAAGGGGCTGATGCCTTTTTTTAACACAAAAAATGAAGGAGGCTTTTGCTTAAGCCAGTGATATGTAGTAGTGAGGGGCATTTTTACCTGTGCTTGCGTGGGCCCTCCCTGTGTCTTTTTACGGCTTACAGCAGTTAGGACACCAACGTTTATAGGTAGCAGTTTGTGTTGGGTGTCTCTGATTGCAGGCTGCCTTTAAATACATTCCTTGCGGGTCACCAGCTAGCACGTGAACTCACGTTGTAAAATCCCAGTTAAGCTACAGTGGGAAAGCATGTTGTAGTAATTTAAATGACAACTTTTTTGTTTAAATCTAAATGAGGTGTTTACTTGACACACTTCACTTCAGGTAGGACCTTTGTGTCTCTGCTGGGTCATTTTCTGGGTTTATTACACACTGCATCCCTGTAAAGCCCTTCACTGGGTGATCTTAAAGTCTTTACAAGCTTTAATTAACTGAAGCAGTGTGTCTTCTCTGTGAGGGCAGTAAATATTCTTAATTGCTTTTTGCAGAAGGAGGAAAATGTGGCAGAGAAATTTTAAAGGAATTCACCAATGCTGTGTAAAAAGCTACTGAAGAGGCACAAGCAGAAGCCCTAATCCTGAACCCCCCTTTATGTGCAACGTTTTGCTTTATTCCATAAGCAGGCGAAGGAAGGATATAATGCCACTGGGTAAGGCAAGATACAGGTCATGTCGCCTTTGTCAGGAAACTTTCTGCTTTTTGACCTGTAAGTTGCTAAAAGCGACAAAAGTGTATGGATGCGGAAATCTTTTCAAAACCGGGTAAAAAAGAAACGAGTAAACCCAGAAAGCTAAAACCCAAAGAGCTATTTTTAGGAAGCTAAAGCAAAGAATACCCTGGGGGGGTGCACAGAGTTTCTGTACGTCTGGGGCCCAGACAGAGCGGAGCACAGTAAGGGTACAGCACCGCTGCTGGAGGGCGGGGACGGATCCTGCTTTGGGGTTGCTGGCGCAAAGCCTGCTAACTTGAGCTGCTGTGGAGGGGCAGCGCGCACTCTTGAGATGGCCGTCGTTCCCATATTGCTCATGGGATGCTGCTGACTCTGACCTGAGCAGAAGGAAAAGACGACTCCAACTGTGTTGCTGTGAAGTGCTTTGTCGCAACAGCGCGTGGTGCCCTTCGTTTACTGAAGTCCTCGGTGGTTGTTTTGTTTTCTCGACCAAGCACAGGATAAGCAGGTGTACTAGCAAGTGCAGTCATGCAACGACAAAATGGGATGAGCTGGTTTGGGTGAAATGAGAATCAATGAGGAGTTAACTCCAGCTTATTATTACTTTGATGTTTGCAGCTCACAGTTTTCTCCTTCTGATCTTCCTGGAAAATAGACCTCTTTTTTTTCCAGAGGGTCAGCAGAAGGAAGGCCTGGACACAACTGGATTTTCTTTCCACTCTGACAGCAGATAAGGAATAAAAGCACATCTGTTTTGGGAGAACAGAGCTGCGCAGCTCCCGTGAGCTCTTACCTGTCCCCCAAGTCCCAGAGAAAGCTGCACTTGAGCGAGGCAGGCTGGAGACGTGGCAACAGGTTTCTGTGGCCTTGAACTCTGCTGCCGCAGGACAGTGGTGCAGTTTTGAAACAGCAGTCACTGGTTGTAAATTGCTGTGAATTCCTGCCTCGGGGCTTCAACAGGGGAGTTAACACGCAACGGGCTGACAGAGAGGGTCTGTGCTAGATCATGATGGGATGGGTTAAGACAATATAAACAAGAGCAGGTGATAGCAGTGATCGTATAAAAACAAACAAAAATGGCATCGAAGTGAAGAGGGACAGAGCCGCAATCTGGTACGGGAATACTGGGAACCAGTTCACTACCAAATACACAAACCCAGTCATCCAGACTGCAGGGAGGCTTGAGGGGAGTGTATTTAGGGCTTGGGAAGGTGCTGCAAGGTGAAGCCTTCAGCCTCTCAGTCTGCAGACACCCGAAGAGGATGTGTGTTCGGTAGGTATCGTTCGCTACGACAAACTGGAGCGGGGCTTGGCACTGGGGACTCTCTCCTCCTGCGGTTATTGCTGCTGAAATGGGAATGGGAGGGCGGTGTAGTTGTTTCAGTGAAATTGAACTGATAGAGCTGAAGTGACTCTTGCTCTGCTGTAAGACTGTGCATCCGCATTTATCTGACGATTTGTCCACGTAGAAGATCATTCTGCAAGATGCTTTAGGGACTCATCCGTGTGTCGTGTATTGGACACTCAGTACTTCCACGTGCAGGTTCACAGCTGCAGCTGAGTGGTTACAACCTGTCAGCACCCCACAGCAGACATCAGGCAGCAGCCTTGTACTCATGCCTCCTCGTTTAGATTGGGTGCCTGTTAGGAAAAGCCCTGGCTGCTGACCCGATGTGTGCTCTCTCTCCCATGTGCGCTGCAGTGTCCCCTCCGCTGCCCGTCCTCCCGATAGAAACGACCCCGACAGGAGGCAAACAGGCACCAGAACAAGGCATGGCAAGCTGGGGCCTCGTGCCTGGCTTTGGCTTCTTTGGATGCTAAGCATGTAGGGCGTGATTTATTTTTAGCCAGGGAAATGCCTGGATGTTTATCAGCAAAGGAAGCTTTTTTTTTCCAGGTATTGACTATTTTGAAAGTATCAGAAAGTTTGAAATGACCTCAGTCCTGACAGCACTGAGTTACTAACACTGGTAGATGACTTCAGTGTCAGAACTCTCCAACATTTGAAAGCTTGCTTTCTTTAGGAAGAAAAAAAAACCCACAACCCCTTGTGTTTCTTATCCCTTTTTCCTGTTGTCTGCCTGTGTTGTGTCTGCTGTGTTGCAGATGGAACCAGTGATTCTCCTGCACCTTACTATGAACTAGAATCAGTCCATTTCCTTAAACAGGCAGGAAAGGCTTCGGGAGGACAGAGTGGACCTGACCTTTAGTTCTGACAGCCTGTCTTCAGAGTTCGTGGTAGGACTCCCAGTGGTGGAGCAGCTGTGCAGGGACGAGTGTGAGTGTTTGCCTGTTGTGCTGTTGTCTAACTAACGGGACCAAAGTCACCGAGCAGCCGCAGTGTAGGCCAGGAAGCGCCTCTTGGCCGTGAGCAGGCAAGAAGCAGTACAGCACTGGGCATCGGTTCCTGGATCTGGAAGACAAAACGCTGAGATGTCACTGCTGGAAACTGTCTTTGGTGCAGTGCTAGCTTCTAGCTTGGGGAGAACAAAAGTGACAGGCGCTTGCTGGCTGTGTGCACACCTCGTAATAGCAGCTTGAGGGTAAAAGTGTAGCTTTAGTCTCGGAAATGCAGAGCACTAAACAACAACTTGTTTGTGGTCGGTACCTGAGCATTTTTAGTACAGAGATACCAGCATCACAAAAGCAGATGACAAGCATGTTGCTCTCCTGTAATCTATAGGAGCAATGTCACTTGCCGTCATTGCAAAATCCGTGCTGTGCTGTCCAACCCTTTTGTTATGTGTGCCGTGGGGCTTCGGACACGTTTATTCTGGTTCAGTGCCTCCCAGCTCACTGGTGTATTGGATCAGTGTTTTGGCTAATTCTGAGCGTGGTGTAGGCATGCTCAGTATAAAAGAAATAAGCGATTGTATCTGAAGCTGTATAACAGTGTGCATTTGAGCAGCCCCCTCTCCTGCTCCCCCCCCACAGGTCACTTCTACACCAGGTGAATCAAACCCTGGCTTTCCAAAGCCAGTTGTTAGCACGCCGGGAGCAGCCACCCCGCAGCAAAGCTTGTCCCCAGCCTCTGTCCAGGCGGCCCCGTCTCGCTCCCCCCGCCAACTGGGGGTCACAGGGTGGCGAGGAGCCCCTTGGCGCTGCTGCGGGCACGGCAGGCGGGAACGGGGAATGGCTCCTCCGTGTAGAAACCGCTGCGGCAGCGTAATCTTTGTCTGGGCTGTTTGGGCAGCAGCCTGAGCTGCCCTAATGGAAATAAAACACGCGTTGGGCCGGTGGTGGAGAGCCACGCAGACACGGCCTGTTAGCAGCGCAAGGTGGGACAAAGCAGCGTGTCTCGTCTTCCTGGAGAACTGGCACGGAGGCCGGGAGCTGAGAGGAGCAGCAGCAGCAAGGAGCAGAGGTACTCCGTGTGCGCTTTGCTTTGGTCGTGGGCGAGAATAAAGGAGGCACGGCGGTTAAGAGGGACGTCGTGTGTGTGACGAAGGGGACAAGTCCCTTTTTCAAATGACGCTGAAAGCTGCAGGTTGTCCCGGGGTAAACTGCAGGTGAAGTTTGTTGCATTTCTGGCTGAATGTGTTTGCCAACACTGCAATCTGTGGTGGTATAAAGACACTAACATCTACACAGCATGTACTGGAATTTGTTAGTACACACTGGAATCTGCTTGTAGAAGCCTGCATCCACTGCAGCTTTCTGTAGTGTGCAAATTTCAACTTCTTTCAGTTGCTCAGAGTGAGCACAGAAGCCTCCAGCTGGAGGGCAGAGAAATCTCTCCCGATGAGAGATTTCCATTGTGTCAGTAGTAGGAAAGCCCGCGTGCATGTCAGCATGTGCTATGAATAACTCCCAGCGCTCCTGATAGAAGAGAGAGCTTGGCTTTAGGTAATGTAAATAGAAATGATTTTTCTTTCCTGGAGAGAATGGTTTCAGTAAATCCTACAACAAAAAGGCAGGATTATTTGTGGGTGTGGGTTTTCCTGCCATCAAAAATGACTGGAGACTGAGGAAGAAATGCTATTCCTCAAAATAAGATCAGAATTAATATGTATTAAGAATGTGCTGCAGCCGTGTCAGCTGTAGAATTGTAGCTGTTGCACACTGCAGTGATAGAGAACTGTGGTATTTTTGGAAGTGTTGAGCAAACAGCAGCATTAATATCACCATTGTGCTTCTCTCCCATGTCATGTTGGCAGCCGTTTCCAGTAGAAGCCAACAGGGAAGTTGGTCTTGTCATCCATCAGCCAGGGAAGCGTTTACGTGTAAATGCAAGTTGAGGGGGCACTCGAAATGGATCCACACTGATCTTGAGGAGCGCAGTGTTGTACTGCTGTTCGGTGGTGCACAGTGTTGTTTTCTCTGAAGGCAGTTAGCTGAATGGTTTGGCTTTGTTTTGGTTTGTTTTGGCACAAAATTGTAAACTTGCTCTTGAGGGCATGAAGTCCAAAAGGATAAAATGAGGATCAAGTCCGTTTCATTGTGAGCAAAGTGTGACAGTAAGCTCTGATCGCTAACACTAACATTCAAATTGAGATTAGGCTGGAAGTGGAGGCAGAAGAAAAATTGCAAAAATCCCCAGCTTCTCATGTCAGGCACTTCATAAAAATCACTGCATTTTTTTTTTTTTATGTAAGCCTACTATGAGAGAGATTTTTAATGCAGCAGAAATAGAGATGCTCAGATTGGAAATGAATGAGGTAAAGAAGAATTATAGGGTAAAGAGCTATTCTAGTAAATATACAGGGGAAATGCCATACTAAAATATCGAAGTACTCAAGGGTATCCTGAAATACAGCTCTGAGGAAAAAGCTAGCAATGTAATTCAGGAGAGAAATTTGGATTTATTGTGATTGTCTCTCAGAATATGACCCATGAAATACTGGATGGTTTATTTGTGCCACGTCTTTCTTACAGTGCTGTCAATCTTTTTATCAGAGTAGAGCAGTTCAAGAGCTTGGAGCTGCTGGAGGACAAGCCCAGGAGAACAAGCTGGAAGGAATGGCTGCATCTGTATGGCTTCTGGCCCGCCTGTACCAAGGGCTGGGAAAGCTGCAAGTGGCAGGCTGCTTTGCAGGGATTGCAGATGAGGTATTTTGTCTAACTTGAGCAAAACTGGCATGCTGTGGGCAGGAAGAAGTTAGAGGCAATGCTCATTCAATGCTTGATGTAACTTTCTCTAGTTCTGGACAGAAAAATGACTCCTTACTTGCAATGATAAAGTTCCTTTATTTTCCCCTCCTGACTTCCTAGTCAAGGCAGCATCCTTCTGCTGGCTTTGGTACTGGCTGCACAGCAGCTGGCACCCTGACACCCAGGTGTCCCGTCTCCACGCGGCCGTCTCATCCCTAATTTCGTAACTATTGCAAGGCTGAGCTTCAATGTGTGGTGTATGGGCCAGCAAATGTACTGCTTTGTCACAGAGCTGCTCACAAAAGGTGCTTCCCTTTCCATTTTCTGGGCCCTTCGAGCACGTAAACCATGTGTCCACCAAATGCATTTGTTCAGAGGCTCACACTCAGGACCTTACTGTTCACTGTGGTTTTCCAGGAGAAATGTGAAGTTGATGAGCGTCTGTGACCTTTCTGTCCTTGGCCATAAAACCTCTGCATTGTATGCAGCCACATGTACGGCAGCTTGGCGTTTGCCTCCCCGAAACATGTCAGGGATTAACCTTTTGCAGAAGCCAATTCCAGAAACGAAACCTGCCAGCCAGCACAGGCTGCCCCTTGCCACTGTTCTTCCTGGGGTGCGCGCTTGCCTCTGGCCTGGGACTCCGTTTGTTTTTTTGCAAATAAAAACATCTGCTTTTCCCCAGTGAAAGGAGCACTTGAATGAGGTTCTTGGAGACCTGCACTTTCCCTTGAAATCTAAATTTACCCAGGGACAGAGATTATTTTGGAAGAGCAGGAGCAAGAAAATGATGCCTTTGTTCTGAAGACTGAGAGAGCAGTCTGGTGATTGTGTTAAAATGCCTGCGCCTTTAATTAATATTGACTGACATCGCTTGGAACAGAATGGTTACATTATGTGCTGTGGCTGAGGGGATGTTGAAAAACAGTCATGAGTTATCAGGTAGGTTGCAGACCCGGCTGTCATCACTGTTGTGTTTCTCTCTGGCTTCGAAACCCTTTCCCTGTTTGTTAAAAGAGCGATTCATAAAACAGCTTTCCGCCTGGAAGCTTGTTCTATAGTTGTAAAAGCTGGCTTTCCATTCTCAGCTGAAGAACTTTGGGAAAACACAGGAGAGGGAAGACTGCGATAATACCCAAGTGTAAACTAGTTGGAAACAAACATTTTGCCCTTTTGGCTCCTGTAACCTCCAAGAAGCGTCCCCGCAGACAGACAGGGTGGCAGCGCTGGCCCCTGGAGCTCAGCTGGCGAGAGATGCTGAAGCGAAGCTTAGGGTAAGGGAATGATGGGGGTATTTTCTGTATTGGCAAGTTTTGATTTTTGTGCCTTTTCTGTGCAACTTTTTGAGTTGGACTAATTTTAGTGATTAATTTGGTGCGTGGAGCATGGAAAGCAGGCCTGCTTTGTATAGAGGAGAGGTCTCAGCACAGGGCTGCTGCTCAGAGGCATAGCCAGGCGATGGACTGGCCCTGCTGGCTGCGAGCAAATGCTTTACAGCACGGTAGCATTTCAGAAGGCATCACTTGCTTTCTACGTGTTTTAGCTAAGCGTAAGGATGAAGGAAACGTGCATGCAGCTGGGTACCAGCTCGGGCAGAGGTACTGCCTTGGAAGCATCCAAGCATAAGACTTCCAAATAAAAATTGCCAGTTTGGGGATTGAACAGAAGTTCGCGATTATTCTTTTTCCACCCCAGAGATCATGCATCTCTTTTCAGTTTGGTTATTGGGTGTACACTGAGATCAAAGCTGTGAGGGCAGAAACATTTGTTTGCATTATGAACAAAAAGATCTTAAATCGTTGTTTGGAAACATGCAGGATTCAGCTCAGCTTTCATGCTGGCAGTTAACTTACCGACCCAGGTCAAGAAACCAGGTTGCATTTTACGGGCTTGAGGCCAGGCACAATCTGCTGGCCAGGGAGGCGGCCATCACCATCCCCTGCTGTCGGGATTCTTCCCTAAAACCCAACAACACGAAAACGTCTGCCTGGATCTGCGCAGTGAAGGACCGCAGAAATTGCTGCTGCTCTTTGCGCCTTATATTTAATTGCCTATATTTTATATTTAATTGCCCGTCTTAATGATTTGTTACTAAAATCACAAAACGCCAGCTAAGAAAATGAGCGAAATGCTGCAGTTGGCATTACCCCAGGTAATGTATTGCTATGGCATCCAGTGGAACCGGCAGCCATCAGTGTGCCCACACACAGGTCACCAGCGTGATGCTGAACGTTGACGTGACGGGTTTACGCTCGTTTTACTCTGCTCAGTGACACTGGCGTACCTGGAGGAGAGCCGAGAGGAGCAGTGCATGTGCCGCCAGCGCTGCCCGCGGCCAGGGAGAGGTTTCAGCGATGCCTGTGATGGCGCGGTCATCGCAGGCAGCGTAGGTCAAATTTCCAGCACTGAAAAGGGAGAAAAAGCATCTTCTGTTAATTGATGTTGTGCTAAAATAGGGATGGAAGACTGGTTTGGTATTCTTAGTTGACTGAAGCTATACATGACGTTCAGTTGAATTCATCAAATGGTTCAGGTAAAAATAAAAAAAAAAAAAAGTAGATTTTGCTTGATGTTGTCAAGAAATAATTGGTTTGGAGGTTCTTTTCCTTCTGAAAGAACCTTATCTTGCTTTTAAAATCATCAAGAATGCTATTGAAATATGGCATAATGAGAGCAAAATAATTTCATATTGGGTTACTATATATTTTTGTTGCTCTGAAAAGAACCTTTCCAGTTTTGTTTTACCCAGAAAGCCAAAAACCTTGTCATCTTGAGTCACTGAAATAACTTTTTTGTTTTCTTTGGCCAGCACTCCACAAACTCACTCATGTAGCTATAAATAAGGATACCTTAATATTTTCATATCTACACGCTTTGATTTATAGCAGCAGCTAAAGAAAACAACTGCTTTTCTAGTCCATGGCAAACTGCCGAAAAATATGCTCACATATGCATCTTTTCCTTTCTTAATTGACTTACACACATGACAGAAAAATCCTGATGTTATGAAAACGTGTATTGCCTTTGGGCCACAGCCTGTGATAGACACTCAAAAAAAAAAAAAAAAAAGATGTGTGTGGGGATCAGAAGCATTTGTTTAGAAGGGTTTTCACGGGCAACGGTAACGCAAGCAGAGGTCCCTTGGACTTCCATCGGAAGCAGACCTGGGTGCTGCCGCTGTCGGCGTTCCTATCTGAACCACGGCATCCCTCACCTTTCCCGTTCTCGCCTGCCTGTGGGACAGGCGCGCGTGTCCCCTCCTAGAGGCTCCCTCTGCGTTCCCTTTGTGGCAACGTGTTGCAGGGCTCGCTGACTGTGTTCACCCTTCTGCCTGACCGAAGGGGCCTGGTGCTTTGTGCTGGCTGGCTGCAACGCCGAGGCGTTGCGAAAAATATGAACGTAAACTTCTTGTGTGTCACAGGTCACATCTTGTCCGTGGAGAATTAACTCACAGAGCCCGGGGCAGGCTGTTGACGCAGGCTGAAGGCACGTGCTGCTGAATGGCATGGATAGAGCAGGGGGCTGTGCTAGGGGAGGGCTGTTTTTATTTTGTTTTGCTTTGTTTTCAGGAAAGCGGAGGTTTGTTTCTTGACTCTCCTTCTGAAGCAGCAGATGTGATTTGATGAAAATGAGGTGGCAGTGTTTCAAGGACAGCACAGATGTGATGCATTCCTTTAATCTGTGTGCCCCTGCAGGGAAGGAACAGCTTCTCCAGTAGGTGTACGGCTGCTGGGCAGTGTTGCCACTGGGCAGAGGCTTCTGCCATCCAGAAACGGCCGCAGCTGCTTCTGCTGCCTCCCCTCCTGCTGCTCCAGGAGCCCCGATGGCATCTGCCGAGGCCGTTGGGCGAGCCCTGGCTCTGCTTTCATCTTTGTGTGACTGGCGGTTTGGCATCTGCCAGCAGCTGGAGTCCTCGCCTTGTCGTAACTGGCTTTTATTAACCTTCCACAGTTACCACGGCCTCTCATAAGGAGGGCTCCACGTGTGCATTGCAAAAGGTAGCTGGGAGCCAAACTGCACTGAGGCAGCCTTGGCTATTTAACCAGCTTTAGGGGTCCGTGTTTAGGAGCAACGTGTCCAGCGAAAGCCCCTCAAGCTGCAGGAAAACATGGCTGCGGATGGGAGCAGCAGTCTGCCCACTTGTTGTGACTGGGGGTACCTCCTTGGGGCGTCTCTGGAACACGCGGTGCCGTATAGCTGCCGTTGGCACGGGAGAGGAGAAGGCTGCTTCCTACAAAAGCTGTTGCCATAGCAGCTGTGTGCTTTAAGAACTGCTTCTAATACGACCTAGGTATTTATGCCACACGGGTTAAATGCAGGACAAAACGTTCAGTGTAAGAGCCAACATACCTGGCCTTATGCTAGGCCATGAGCGTAACTGGGATCAAGCCTTTGGGGCCAGCTCTCCTTGGCCAAGCATCTCCATGCCCTTCACATCCTCAGCAGATGTCATGTTTGGAATTGCACGTTGTAAGCTGATTTATGTACCTGTGTTTAAAAACCAAAACAAAACACAACGCCACAGGTGACTTACTGCAGTGTAGGAGAGTGTGCGAGTCTGCACTTACTATTCATCACTGGGCAGATTTTAACCTGAAGAAGAACCTAGGAAGTTTTAATGACAAAATTAGGTCAAGTTGAAGAATGAGCCACCTGAGCCGATGGAAATGGTGGTACCAGAAATAGGGCTGAGGAAGCCCGGGTAGAGGCTGGTTGGCATGCTTACCTCTGCACACATATGAAAGTACGTACGTGCAAAAGCAAGGAGGCTCAAAGTGCGGGTGTCAGGCTGTGGCATGGTTAACTTCACAATAGTTTTTTTTTTTTTTTAATTCTATGCCTCTTCTGATAACCAATTTCTGCTTATTGGGACAAAGAATTTCAGTTCAAACTGTGTTTTCATTCTCCTCTTGCTGCATTAGCATGAAAAATGGTAAAATGTCATTTGCTTGAACAAATATTTTACATTCTCATTCTCTATGCATATTGTCTAAACAAATCAAAAACTCTTAGGGTTGTAATAGCCTAATTTTCCTGAAGTCCTTCTGTGAATCTGGAATGAGAGGCTAAGCGAGCAGGGAGGAGGGGAAATGCGAGTTTTTTCAGAAACTTGCAGCTCTTGGCATGAATTGCAAAATCCAAGCTCAGGACCATAAATCCTGCTGGGACCTGCATTGCACTGAGAGCTGGGGGGCCGGGTGCAGGGCTGGGCTACGTGAGGAGTAAGGTGCTTGCCAGAACACCAGTGTCACCTGTAGCTGGCTACCGGGGCAGAGCACTCCTTGGTGTGCCTGGGCCCGCTTTGGGCTGGGGACCACACGCGCTGCCTCCTTTAGCCTCAGGGACCGTGAAAATGGGAATTCAGCTCAACCGTGGCTATCGGAGACGCACAGAGCAGGCGATAAGCAAAGGGTTGCCTTGCAGAGCCACACAGCCTGCTTCCCACCACAGCCTTGTACGGTTTTTAGGGGACTCGTGCAATACTTAGGGCTGCTTATATTTTCCCAGAGGCTTTAAATGCCTGGTAGAAATTGCAGCTGCCAGTTCATGTTTTTCTGTTGTATCCTGAAGAGTAAAAAGAAGGGTATTTCCCTAATCCCTTAGTCTCCTCCCCTCATTCATGGTGGTTTTCAGGCAAATACATGGTGTGCAGGCGCTGTCTGTAGGTCCTGAGCAGGGCCCCGTATCCTGTTTGCTGTAGCATGGACCTGCGAGAAGTCCCGGAGGACGAGCCGGTGCGTACGGACCCGCACACGAGCGCGCACCACCTGCGGGTTCGCACCAGGAGCTGAGAGACGGTGTACGCTGTGGCACCGCCAGCCATGGGCTTGCCATCTCTCCTCCTCCTCTCATCTCGCAATTTACCAGCCGTATTAGCTATAGGTTTTATTTCCAAATATGTCCAAGGAAATTAAGTTCCTAATTCCATCTCATTCTTCAGTCATTATGCTACGGCACGCTCAAGGTTATATGTTCCCAAGTCCCGGTCCTCAGTTATAGGCACGGTATTTCGAGTTGGAGGCATCAGCCTTGATAGGTACTGCAGTCACTGTGCCATAATGCTAATAAACCCATCACATCAATATCTAGGGAAGCCTTCTAATCTGTGTTCTTCCTACAAGAATGTAGCGTGGCAATTGGAATAATTACAACTAATGGTAAAATGTTTTTTAACGTAAAGCCTTGAAAGACAACTGCACCCCCACTGCTAATGCCGTCTTGGTATGTTTTAAGATGTGCGTTAGATGGACTGAAGACTGGAGCTGCATCTAAAAGAACGAGCTCTGAAGGAATGCAAGAGGCAAGCTCCTCTTTAATGAATTATGGTCTAAATTCAGCTTTCTTACGTTATGAGTTGTGGATGTCAGTGCTGTCTTCATAGCTGGATCCCTGCTGCCCTCTAGGAATTTTGGTAATGAAATATTGTCAGCAGTACTGCTATACCTGTATCACTAGCTGTGGATTTCTTTATTAATGTTCAGTCATAATGTTATTGAAAATCCTTCAGATTTCTGCAGGGACTGCTGAATTACCATATCCTATTTTTATAAAGACCTTCAGGATTTCTGCAAAGCCTCTCTATTACTGCTGAGTTCTTTAAGGCATTGGCAAGGAAAGGACAAAGTTCCTTGAAAATAAACTAAGAATTAAATAAGCTTTTCATCTGGGCTTACTCTTGCCTGTTGGCAGAGTAGAGGTGATAGCACTGAATGACTCTCGGCTTCAGATTTCCAGTAGAGAGATGGTATGCAGCGAGTCTAATAGAAACGTAATTTCTGCCATTACAACGGTTTTGTACTCTAAAGAGCCCTTAGGCAGGATATTTAGCAGGTGGTGGGCTTACCTGCTCCGTATGATATAATGAGAGGTAGATACACAGCAAATCCCAAACTATGAACAAAGCTTTATGAAGAACTGGCATTTTGTAACTCTGATGGCAATTAGGATCAATATTCATTCCCTAGTATCTTTTCTTTTACATCTTTTTAATTATTAAGTAATTGTGGTGGTTGAATGCAGCTTGATTAGTTAGGGTTAGTCTAGAGATTAATGCAATGAAAATACCTAAGCCTGAACAGCGGAATATCCTGAAAGGTCCTTTTTAAAGGATTAAAAGTTTCAGCTTAAATTAATAACGTTTGTATATGTTTCTAATCAATGAAAGGGTGTCAGAGGTGAAATACAGAGTTTAAGATCATGGTCGGTGGAAGCTCCCTCTAGTGAAATTAGGGATTCAATTTGCTGCAGACTGATTTGCACAAAGGAAAACGTTAGCGCCTACCCTGAGTGCTGGTAAAACACAAAATAAATGCATGCTTCTTGCTGTCACTGGATGTCCCTGGAAGCTGTTGATGCATCTCACTTCCATCGGCAGGTTCAGTCTGCATGTAAGGTTGTTACAGTGAGGAGCAGAAACCCCAGCACCTTTCTGAGCAGCTGGGCCAAGTCCTCCACAAGGCACGTGGTGTTTTGCACAGCTCAGCAGTTCTCTGCCTGGTCCTAGATGTCCTAGAAAGTCCCGCGCCTGGCTTACTCTTTCAGACTTCACGTGCTAACATCAGTAGGCGCCTGCCCTTTCTTTGGGTTAGAGGCTGTGGATGGTGCTGCCACATCTCGCAGGTGAGCAGGGATTTCAACGCCTCACGTGCCTGTGCCCTCCCACTGGGGTGTTTCAGTCGTGTTTGTGCTTTTTAGGGGGGCCAAGGACCATTTTCTAGGTTTGGCTAAAAGCAGAGAAGCAAATGGCAGCCCGTTGCTGCTAGGCAGGTACAGCATGCTGGAGTCCTCGAGCGTGTCCTTGGGGAAACACGGGGGTCTAAATGGCACCACTTAGTGCCGGCGCAGGAGCCAGATGCTTATCTTTGCGGGGCCGATACCTGAGGCTTTTGTTCTCAAGGATGAAGTTAATGCTGCCCCTGATAAGCAGCGTTCCCCTTCTGTTGTGTGGCTGCTGGACTCCCCAGCTGGGACGAGATAGGAAGCAGAAAGAGCTCGGCCGCTGTTGTTTTCGGTCAGCCTTCCTGTTGAAACCGGACCCTGGAGCTCAAAATGCAGCTGGGGTTCCCAGTGGGGAACTGAGCGTGCAGTGCCTCCACTGTAAACAAAGAGCGCTCAGGGAGACAGGGAGAACTGCTGAGTCTGCTCTTCGGGTGATTTGCAGGGATATTTGTGCCCACAATTGCATTCATTTCTCTGGTGGAGGGGAGCAGCTATTCTTTGGGTTTAGCCAGGGTTTCTGTTGCTGGTTGGGACTTTTCTATTTTTATGAATGTAATGCTTAATTTTTGATGCTTAATCTCACGTAGAGATTATTTGTATATCATCACAAATGTGGAAAGATTCACAGAAAGATCTTGAATTAAATGTTTCTGATTTTATCTTTGACCCTTTGCAGATGTCACAATAAAAAAAAAGCTCTTGACGTTGTGTGCAGGAGTAGATAAAAGTCTCGTCGTCAGCCTGTACTGCATATCCACGTAACAGCCTCCTTGCTTTTCCAGGACACTGAACTTCTGGTGATGCCACCTGGGGAAACTACTGCAGGTGCGTGCAGCGGTGTGTTCAGCATGCCGGGTGCAGAACGGAGAGCTATTTCTTCGGTAGATGTACTCAAATGTCACCATCTGGTTTACAGGATGGTGGTGTACTTGCTGTTTGTTAGTTACTGTTCCCAAATACTTTATCTTCTGAAATGTTATTAATCTAATTTTCTGTGCTTTGATCAGTCTCTCCTAAATTTCTCATGCAACATAGTTTCCAGGTCCCGGCCTTTACTAATGAACAATAAATTACTGGTTCCCAGAACCTGGCTCAGAGACTTAGCAATTTCTGCTGCATCTCTGCCAAAAGTGAATATTAGTTTGCTTTATGGAGTCAATGGTCAGGATCAGCAACTCCTTTAACCTTAAATTATCAGTTCAGGGACTAAATACAGAGGAAGTGGGTTGGGAAATAGAAAACACATTTGGCTAATTTATTTGTTTGTTTTCTTAAATAAAGGCTCTCTGCACTTGCCCAGGTTAGAAAATGAAAGGTTGTCTTTCAGGACTTGAGCCAGAATGTGTTCTTTCTCCCTTCCCCAAATGCAGCCTGGGAACAATTTCAGCATGGTTTGTTCTCAAAGAGCATTTGGTTTTTCAGAATGTTTGGCTGCTGCAAATCCCATGGTTTCTGTGGACTGGTTCCTTTTCACAGGAAGGTTTTTGGGTTTACAGGAAGTTTGTTATATACCTGATACTGCATGCACCGACATAACCAAAATGGGGATAGTATTTCATTCCTTAAAAAAAAACATACACACAAAATACCTAGGGATGATGTTTTAGATGGTAGCTACATTTCCATTCCCAGAGCTGCTTCTTAACCCCAAACAAATGAAGTCCGTGTTGCTCTCAGCTAGTTGAAGTGTTTCACCTCCCCTTGTTACCACCAAAAAATTGGCTTTGCTCTGAATAGCAAATGGCATGAACCTTCTCATTTCTTTTCTAACCCTGTATATGGGATAGGATTTACATTTCGTCCAAGCATGATCAAACAGCATAATTCTTCTCTAGCAGACTTGCCTATTGCTAGCCCAGCACTGCAGTTGGTCTTCCCCCTTTACTTTCCAGTGTGGTTTTTGCATCTCCATGCACCCAACAGAAATCTCTGTTCAGCACTGAGGAATACTTGCAGCCGTTCCATCCTTCCCCATTCTTGTCTAAGGAATGGCTATGTCTGGAAGGTTAAAAATACCTTTCTAAATAATTGAAATACAAGGACATAGAATTCTAAGGCTGGAATGGCAACTGACCTAATCCCTAGCGATAGGATGGCATCCAGGCACTTGAGTCTGAGGACCCTGTCACCTCCTTTCCTTAAGTAACTGGTCAGGATTTATTCCTGTGGATTTACTCTTGGGATGGTTTGTTGTGTGCAGGCAAGATTTCCCTGTGGTAGTGAGGGTGCTTCTTTCTCGCCATGTTAAGTGTCCTTCCAGCTAATCAGATACCCGTGCTGGGAATGAGATAAGATGTAATTTTGCTTTGACTGCTTCCAAGGTCAGAGCTGTTGTTTGCCTGGCTTTGAGCAGATTTGGTAGGCTGCTGATATTCTTGTCTGTCGTCGTTTGATCCTATACCTTGCTTCCCCCTTGCAGGGAGAGGCAGACTGGGAAGACAGATGTGTTTTGCAAGAACCACAGGTGAACTGTTTGGATATCGAAGCAAAAAGCTGTAGAGCTGACCGGAAGATTGCTCGTGACATGAGCTACAGGCGGTGGTCAGTGTTAGCACGTTTTGAGCGGCGCTTCCCTGTCCGCACCTGTAAAATAGTCACGTTTTCTGTGAGAACCACACAGCTAGATTCTGCAAAAGCAAGCATCCAGGTGAGCCAGTCTGCACGGCACGTACAGTGGCTTCTAGTGGTGGGGGTTTTGGTTCCCACCGGTCTCTGAGGGAAATCTGGCAGTCACCAGCCCCTGACACAACAGGCACAGTGCATGGCTGTGGTTTCCCCAGCTGTGTGCTTAAATACCGACACAGAGGCTCGAGTGTTTCTGTTGCTGTCTCTGAGAGGATGGACATGCTGTCTGGGAGGCTTTGCATTGTTTGGGGGCCTCCCGGAGAAACTGAGTTTGTTTTGCAAACAAACTCTTGTTCATATATCTTATTGAGGCCGCTTGAAGCATCCTTTCAAAGTTTAGTGAAAGAAAATAAATGGATGCGTTGCCAAATGTGTCCGTGTCGCAGCTGTCTCACACCAGCAGGCAGTGAAATGGAAGAGTTTGTGCAGTTACACATACAAGCCTGGGCTCTGGGTGACCGTTTTGGTGCCTGTGGTCCATGCGAAATGGATTAGTGGGACCCTTGGACAAGGGTCTGACATCATTTGTCCAAAACGTGGACAAAGAACAGCTGGTATAGGGTGTCTTAGATGATTATTATGTCTGCTCTTTGCTTTCCATCTGTACCTCATTAGAACGTAACCATTTTCTATTGCACAATTTGCCAAATTCATGCAACACACCTCATTACTTCGGGAGCAGGATTACCGTAACAAGCTCTGCATGGCGCTACATCTTAAGACCACTCACAAACTGAAAGTGGTGCAAGAGGCCATGATTTGCTTATTAAGTGGTGTTCGATGAGGCTAACCTGCCCATAGCCCTTTGGGATGTGCGGCGGCAGCATGCTGCTGTTGAAGTGGTAGCACTCTACGTTTTGTGATTAGGGCAGCAGTTACCTGAGGAGCAGATCTCTTCCTGTGCCGGCCTGTTTTATGGAGCTGTAAGGGAGGTCTTCCTTACAGGGAGAAGATGCTGGGAGAAGATGCTCTCCTCCGGTGCAGTGTGCTGCCTTCTGCTGATGCAGCGCAACTGGGCTGTGTGGAGCTCTCAGTCCTTGTGCAAGACGTGGTTTTATGTGAGGATGAGTGAAGCTGTTGTGCACGTGCTGGAGTTGCTTGTTGGGTTTCAATGTGCTTCTTTTAGCCTGGGAGAAGGAATGCAATAGCAAAGTTACATGAAGTGAACTCACTGTGAAATACTGCTGTTGAAATGCCATAGGGTGGCCACCTGTCTACCATTCTGTACTGTTAAAGCTATATTGTTTTTTAAAAAAACTTTGCCATCAAAGCCTGCAGTTGCTTCCTGAGCTTCTGGACAAGGCAGGAGTGGGAGCACTCAACCCATCCCCTAAAAGAGAGGATGGGAAGCTAAGTGGGAATACAGAATATTGCAGACGGCTGGTTTTACAGAGTACCTGTGTCCGAGCAGCTGATGGGGCACAGCCAGTTAGTGGCTGGCTGTTCACAGGAGCACACGTGCAGTGTCAGTACAGAGTCACCTTGAGGGCTGGGTTTGTTGGACAGGGAAAGGTTGGTGCTTGAAATGTCTGGAGCCTGAACAGAAAGAGTCCAGGCACCAGTGTCACCCTCCCCTCTCTGGGCTTTTCTGGGATATGTACATCCTTGTCCTCGGAGCTGAAACTCTCACCCATTATCCTGTCCCCAAAGGTCATTCCTGAGGTCCTATCTGAGCACAAACAAACACAGCCTTCTGTAGGCTTTCTCCACAGGTGATAGCCTTCCAGTTTGTGGGCTACTTCTTCAGACCTGTGAGGTCAGGAGCATTAAACATTTAGAAAAAGAAAAAAGGAAAAAAAAACTGGCTAGACCTTGTGTGGAGTTACTAAGCACACAGTTGTGTTTACTTAGGGATAAAGCACAAGAGATTAGAAATCACCTAAATGAGCAGGATTCCTGAAAGCATTGTTTTTGTTTGGTCTGTCCTTCACGTGCACGCCGCCCACCCATGGAGTTCGGGACGGCCGCCGGGCGGGCTGCTCTGGGCGAGCCGGCTCTGCCACGCGCCCTGCGGACGCCACTTCCCTCTCGCCTGAAGGTTTGGTCCCTGCATCCCTCTGAGAACTCCTCAAGCCTTCCTCTGCCCCTTGTCCCGTTGTCGCAGCTCTCCCTTCTGTTCATTTTTCCGCATTTCCGCTTTGCAAGGGTGGGAAATACTTCCTTCTTGCTCAAGCGAACATGTAGTCCAAGGAAAATCCCAAAGCGGCAGCAGCTGCTGAATGTAATGACTCATGTAATGAATGTAATGGCTCATGAGCATTTCTGGGTTGGCGTGGACGGATCCCAGTCTCGTTGGTCTCAGGTGGATACACAAACGGAGGCATTAGATGAGAAAACAGTTTTCAGACTAGCTATTCATATTCCCAGACAGATTCCACAAAGTGCTCCAACGGATTTCACAGCTCATCACGTGAGTATATGTGGTGTGGATCTATTCCTGAGAGGTAAAACCAGGCAGGATGATGGATCAAAGAAAAACGTGAATGAAGGATCAGGGTCATGTGCCTAGGGAGACGTGAAGCACGCAGGAAAAGTAGGGAGAAAATAAACAGTTAAATGCTAGGTGAAATGAGAGTTTATGTTTACCTGCCACCAGATTAATGTGGGTTGATAAGCCCTAGCTGTTTTCTTATTTCCTTAGCGAAACAAGGGTTAATCGGTCAGCATGTTTATAGACTTCAATTTGCAAGCTGAACTGTAGCAAGTTAGTTCGTGAATATCCTCTTTTACTCTGTCACCCTGTATCTTAATATGGAATCATAACAAGTTTGAGCACTTGTGCTTTATTTTCTCATCATCCAGCATTCCTCAGCAATCGCTTAGGAGCTCCTTTGCACTGTAAACCAAGCGGGATCTTTGCTTTGCAGCACAGGGTTGCAAATGAGGATGCAGACGTGCACTTTACAATACCAGAGCTGAGACCACTGCACTGTGCTGTGGTGGAGACGTCATGGTTTGTGGGGACAGGCTTGAGCTGTGTGTCGGGATGCCTTGTAGCCAATTAATCCCTTATCACCAACAGAGCCTTCTCATGACTGGTCACTTGATGTCTATGAAAAATAAGAAAAGTACCCTTGAGAACGCATCTTCTCTTAACATGTTGCTCACTTTCAAAGAAATAACTAATTTGTGTTGCAGCTGGAAACATCTTCTGAACGTGGCAGTATTTTCCCCCATTTCAGCGCTGTAAGAGTGTGATTTTTCCCGAGGACTTGGGCTTCAAGAGCACCATGCAGTAGGAAAACTTCCTGTATTTCTGGGAGTCGTCTTTCTCGTGCAAGCCTCAAGCGTTGCTGCAGTAGCAGCCTAGATGGGTCTGTTAGGATTTCACCCCAGAAACAGGGCTTCATTCCGAGCCACCCGTTTATGGCTAAACACACACCTCCCCGTTGTATCACTGCACGCTGGAGCAGAGCTGCTGGACCTTAGAGCTGAGTCTGGCTGAGAAATGGCTGCTGAAAGAGTAGAGCTTTCAGTGGCCCAGCCTCCGTGGTGAGAGATCCATCTCCCAGCTGTAGCACGGTGTGTGTTTTAGTACAGTCATGGAAGTTGCACTAAAACGTTGAGAGAAGAGTTCTGTGAGTTTAGTTATGTGTCTAAGCAAAATCTGCTTTCAGGGAGAAAAGCTATTAAGCTGCAGAAATCTTATTAGCAGTCCTGAGCGGTAGACTTTGCTATTAGATTTTAAATTGCAATCTTGGTGTGTTTCAGTTCATCAGAGTTATTCAAGGCATTCTTGTGAGAATTATGCCTACATGGTAAGAATGCATAGTGACATTTAGTTTAATATAGTAATTCATTACGTCTAGATTTGTTTACCACTCTAACTGTATCATTATATTTCCACCATCGTTTTGAATTAACCTAGTCTCTCCCCGCAGATCCTGCTGCCTTTTTCATTTTCTTTTCCCTGGCATGTTGTCCCTTTATAATTACTTTATCAGCATTTAAACAGAGCATTTCATCTCAGAAAAACGAGCAGAGAAAGGTGCAAGGCAGTTGTCCCCATTTTGCTAACAGAGCATCCGAAGCTGAGGAAAATGGCAGGACTTTGCTCAGCCTCCTTGGTAAGTCTGTGGCAAAGACCAGCTCCCAGCTGGCACGCGCGCTGCGTGACGCTGGAAAACGAGAGGTGGTTGTCCCTCCTTCAGTGGGCCCTGACCTCGCGGAGGTTCGGACATACCCAGTGTGATTACTGCAGCAGGGGGCTAGCAGAGAAGAGGACCCACATCCTCTTCCCCCCAGCATCTCTCTCTCAGGCTGACTAGTGCCAGTACTTGAAGGACTACTTCGGACGTGTTGTCCCTGCAGTGTCACATAGCTCTAAGCCAGTGAGTTTTGACTCGGGTCCCTCAGCAGCCTGGCCACAGCCAGCACACACCTCAGTGCCGCCTGGTTCTCCTGTTACACACCCTGCTTCCCAGGAGGGGCTTTTAGCCTGTTTGGAGTTGCTCCCTCCCACTGCCAGGTCAGTTCTTTCTCCATCGCAGGGTACCACAGCAGCTCCAGACAGGTAAGCTGTGGAGTAATGTGGCTTCTTGTCTTTTTAGCAGGGTGTCCTTTAGTCATTGCATTCATCTGAACAAGCCTTTTCTCAAAAAACAGCCAGCCACTTTGCAGTTGAGCATAATTCCTTCCACTTCGGTGCTGTGTAGTCAGAGAGTAATTTGTATTGCTGGGCATCAGCTGACATTGTATTTCATATATAAGGAGCACAGTGATCTTTCTTTGTTTAATTAGCCATAAGCAACTTGTTTTTCTCCTCTGTGAGATTTTAATTTGGGATAAAGAGTTACAGCATAATTCCTCTGGGAATATTTGTACTCACTGCTTCAAAATGTAGCGTGTGGTGAAACTGTGTTCCTGTTCACCTTGCTATCAATAAATGTATACACTGTAGAATATTCACACGAGACGCAAGAACACAGTTCCAGGGATTTTGTTTAAAAGGAACAAAAGGAAAAAAAAAAAAAGAACATTCAAAGTGATTTTGTATCCAATTATTTATTTTCTTGATAGTTATTATCAAGAAAAAGGCAGGGGAAGAAGAAAGTGGCAGGGGAGAAAAATTCCCGCAAAGGAAACACAGCCTTTGAGATTAGATCATGGTGCTTTTTCCAGAGCTGTACAACAGATTTTTCTGTAAAGCTTTGAACAAATTACTTACATTTTAGGTGCTTTTATTGTTTTATTCATAGTTTAAAGATGCTATATCTCTGACCACAGGAGTGTTTCAAAGATTAATTCTTTGCAAGAAAGTGAAAATTGTGCTGCAAGTGCAAGACGTAGTTGGGTCTTACCTAAACATCGTCTTTGAAGTACTTTTGCTCTCTTCAGTTTTTCATTTTGTTCCTTTCCAGCCTCTCTCTCTCTACCCTAAGCAGACGCTGGTAGGTAGGCAGGCACCTCTCCTCCTGCAGAGAAGGGCTGGGTGATGCTTGTTGCACCCGACTGCTGTGTGGGAGCAGTCATCCCCACAGCCTGCTCTAAGGCTGCTGCACCCCACTGTACCCCCTGCTGTTGCTGGCCTGGGGCTGGATAGCAAATTTGCGATTTAGCCCTGTACAAGTACATAAAACAATGCTAAAATCAGTATTTTGTTCTGGAGAGAGAACTGCAAGGGAGGAAATGATTTCGAACTGGTGACTAATTGGGTTGCATCTGATGGACTGACCCTAGAATCCAGTAAAGTCTGAGGCTGTTCTCTGGCACGTGGGAGAAGTGACTCGGCTCTTATCACAACAGAGAACTCAGCTTTGTCTGGCAGCTCCTGCCTAGTCTGTATAAGACCGGGAGAAGTCATTTTAAACTGCTGTGTCTGGCTTCCTGGGATTTCTGCTGAGCTGCCCAGAGCGCGGCTCTGTCGGTGCGTTGTTTGTGTCACTTAAACAGCCTCCCTCTCCCCCGGCGAGTGCCTTGGCACACTTCAGATGGGCTCAGCAGTCAGGTTTGGGTAAGCATCAGGGCATTTGCGTCCTAATCGGGAAAACTTGGGTTCTAGAAATGATGTGGGAAACCTTGTGAGAGGCAGTGCCCTCATGTGCTTTCTGATACTTGCCAGTTCAAGCTGTGCCATTGATTCTGGGAGAGTGTTTCTGAGATATCAGAGACACCTTTCCAAAATATCCCCCGGATTTTGGCCACTTCCACGTATGACACAATATGAGATCCTCCAGTTCCCGCTATATTTGGAATAGGAGGTTTTGGTGATAAATTTAATCATCTCACTGGCAAATATTTATCTCTCACCAACTTCTACCTTATCGTATAATTTCTGTTCCTGTTCTTATAAAAATACTTTGACACATATGCTGCAGGGTTTAAGGTCAGTTACTTGCTGTGTCTGTCTGCAGTGCACATAACAAAAATAGTCCATACCCTCCACTTGGAATTAGCACCCATAGTATATAGTAACCTGACAGTGAGCAGTAACCCTTTGAATTTACAAGCTTTGTCAGCGCACGACAGAATTTAAGAATTCCCCAAAAGAACATAATTTGCCACTGAATGATTTTGTAGCTTTCAGTGCAGCTAGAGAATCCTGTTAACCATCACTGAAATCTTTTTCCTTAACTCCAAACTACCATTAGCATGCTCTTGTATTAGGCAGTGAGTGCATCAGAAAGCTGCACCACCTTTGTATGGAGGTTTCAGCTTACGCTGCACGTGGTGTTTATGAACGGTAAATTTTACAGAGTGCAGTGTTTTACAATAGCAGTTAAATTCCTGTCTCTTGTTCTGTCAGCAGCACATATTTGCATGCCATCTTTAGGTACATGTCCTAGGTTTCTAACTTTTCCCTGGCTCGGGCTCTGTGCTTCACGAGAAGGTCAGTGATTACCTGAAGGACAGATGCTGCCTCTCCTGTACTAGCTGGTGTCTGCTGGCCGCGTGGCTGCTTTGGGTAATACTTTGCTGGTGCCACGTTGTCACTGATTTTTGTCGCCTTTCCCATTGTCAGAGTTTAGCTCCTTCCACAGATCTACAGAAACATGCCAAAAATAGATCAGGAATGCCTAACGGTTACATCTCATGTTTGTCATGCGCTGTCATGACTTTATTATATAAACTTTCTTTCCTAGTAGGAAAAACAATCATCTTGAATAACTTTTTCTTAATTAAGGAATATTTACTTTGTATGGTCAGTGATATTTCTTAATAAATAAATAGTTTGGAGACACTTCAGGGATATGTTTTCAACCATTAGCTGGTTCACAAATTGCTAATAATGATCATATGCCTGTGCATGTCTGGAAGTTGCTATGCAGTCCAGAACAGCCAGGGAACAAGGAGCTAGCATTTGCGTGTAGACACGGACCCTCAAAGCACATGCACAGACGCGCTCTCACGTCAGTGAACTTGCATGGAAAGCTGATGCGAGTGTGCCTGCATGAACGGCGCAGAAGAGAACTGGTACTTCCAGTGTGATTCATCTCATCCTAGAAGAGGCTCCAAAGATAGCTCAGATGAATCACCCTCTGGCAGTTCTTGGCCATAAAAAAAGCTCGTGGCGGTTAGTTCAAATGTAAAGACCTGACCTCTTTTTTAAACTGCATCGTAGCAGCGTATTTGTGGGTTGTTCCCGAATGGAATGAGGATCTGGGGGCAAAGCCCCTGGTATGAGAAGCTGAAGCTCTGCTGGTCACAACAGCACTGAAACCACCCAAGCCTACGAGCAGCTGGGCCCAGAGGCTCTGATAGCACTCTGACTAGCCCAGAGACGTACCTCTGAGGGGGGGATGTAGGAAACAACAGACAGGATCCCTTTAAGCAAAGAAGCTAGTGTTGGAGGTACATGTGGAGATTAACAGGACACTGAGCACTCTGTGCTCTGCAGATAGCTGGTGCTTGGTGACTCTTCCTTGAGGAAAGCTGCACTTGAATTAGAAATCTCAGGAACATTTAAAGGGCTGAGGAGCTGAGCTGATAATTCACGAAGTGGCGCTGCTTCTGTCTGAGTTCATGTTGAACTGATATCCCCAAATGGTGCTAAGAGGCACAGTGTTCCTGGAGACTTTGATTTCAGAGGAGCTGAGGAACAAATGTCCTCAACTGATAACTAGAACCTCCTGCTGCTTCGGATGAGCAAGATGGTCATATGCAGAGGCATAACTCCCTATTAGCTAACTGCCTTCTGTGTATGTCAATTAGCCCTTGAGTTTTATGGAATAACTTACTGTTTTATTTTGTAAACTGCTAAAACATGGCTTTGCATTATTAAACAAGTATATTGTGATGAAATGATGTGTATGCATAATACATACTTGCTCAGTTAGCATATTTGTATCCTTTGGGTTGTGTATGCATGTCACAAGGAGCTATTATTTTTATCTGTGATCTAATTAGAAGCTAGATAACAGATGAAATAACTAGTTGCTCTGTAGAGAAATTAAGTACCTGTAAGTTGAGCATAATTCAGGGCAAACTGGAAAGCACCATGCCCAGAATGTGGGGGAGAGTCTGTGCAGTTTCCAGTGGAGAAGTGAAACCGCTTTTCCTGGAAGTTGTTGGAAGCACAGCATCTTTACTGCCAGATGTTTACAAAACCATTGTGCCCGTTAAGTTAGAAGAAAAACAACATTTCTGTGTAGCAAAACAGCTTTGTTATCTAAGAACAAACAATAACACTGTCTGCTTGTCTGTGTGGAGCAATGACCCCAGCTGTTGTATGAGACAGAATTGCAAGGACTGGATCAATATATGGCTGAGCAACAGCAATTTCACCATCCTGCGGTACCGGACAGTTACCTCCTAAGCAAAGCTGTACTTTTTGGCTTGCTTTCTTAAGCAGGTACACAAGAATTTAGCTGCTCAACTTAGTTTTTGCGATGTGCAAGTCCCCACCACCCTTCTGTTGTGCACACGGGCGTGTGTTTAGAGTGACAAAAGAGCGTCTGGATCTGTGGCTGCGGACGGCTCAGGGTACTCCGTGTTCGTGAGGAACAGAGCGCTTAATGCACGCGTGCTGAGAGCCGAGGTGAGCGTGTGCTCCGAGTGTCGTTCTCATTAGACTCTGGGGATGACATAGCTGTGGGATCTTGGCATCCTGGGTTTGCAACCTAAAGTTCGTGTGCCAATGGGTACAGGTAGGCCCCCCCAGTCTGGGGTGATTTTACACACGAGAACTTCTATGCCAGTATCGATCATTCCTTTCTTAACATCATAAGAAGTTTTAACTTCCTTCGAGGTTAACTGCCAAACAAGTAAGTGCTAAGGAATTGACCTTTCAAAATAATCCATTTCAAGTTAGCTCTCTGCACTTCAGTGCAATTCATGATGCGAGGCTGAAAGGCAAGAAGTCACTTGGTAGCACAGGGCAGCCGTCCCTCCAGCAGCAGCTCTAGGATCTTGCTTTTGGCCAAAGCAGAGTCCTCCCGGTCTACTTCTGATGCAGCTTTCTGTATTGTTGACTGTCCGGACCAGCAAATGCACGTGTGGTTTGTTTCCTCTCTCTTTAGAAGTACAGATGGATATTTGCTTGTGGAGATTTTCTCCTTATCTGGCGGATCTCCGTGTTTATTTTAAAGTTACCCAGTGGTCATTTTGGGTGTCCAACATGAGAAACTTCAAAGAAGGTTTTATTGTCGATTGATAGGAGTACAGTAAGCTACCTTTAACATGTGTCACCTAAGTCAGAGAAAATTGTAATTTGGCTGTCATTGGTGTTCTCTCAGGATAAATCAGTTATGGCAGGTAANCAATTGAATATATTGATGTCATCTTGGCAAGCCCTGCCAGAAGCCTGATTTCTTC
The DNA here is from genome assembly GCA_013399115.1 of Anseranas semipalmata. Taxonomy (NCBI): domain Eukaryota; kingdom Metazoa; phylum Chordata; class Aves; order Anseriformes; family Anseranatidae; genus Anseranas; species Anseranas semipalmata. The sequence continues at coordinate 482,958 of VXAA01002706.1, read as the reverse complement.
ACAAACTTTAAGTTACTGGAAGGAGCAAGTAAAATAGTAATTTTGGGACAGGGGGGCAGAAAATTAAGTTTGGGAAATTGTCTGTAGACACTGTAGTAGTATCCAACAACCAGATGGCAGCCAGTGTGCAGATGCAGCAGTGACATGCAGAGCCATTTCTGTCGTTTTGTCCTCCTGCATTCCTAACCAATATGCATAACAGTATTTGAAAATGGTTTTAATTGCCTGGTGAAGCCTTCACGATAAAGAGAGTCCTTCTTGTTGGTGGGACCCTTCAGCATGGAGGACACTGGACATCTGACTGATTAATGTCTCTCTGCCTGGAGGTCTTTTGCATTCCTCCTTAAAATCAGCTACCCTATATGCATAGCATCAAATACTACCCTTTGCAGTTCGTGGCTGGCTAAAAAGCTGTGCCGAGGAGCTGAGACGTGGCTGCAGCAATCCACTCCTCTCTTGGTTATTGCAGATGAGATGTCGAAATGACGTAGCCTGACATGAAGGTAGTATAAATAAAGCAGTAAATCACTTGAGCAGCACAGGCCATTCAAAAAAGCATGTTTCCTCTGTGTGATGTTTCTTCTGGGAAGTCACAAGCAAATTCTGCTGTCTGTAGGCATCCAAGCGATAGTTCAGAAAGGAAGCCTCTCCTGTTGTCTGTCTCCCCAGGAAACAATAGACCAAAGTCAGAAGAATAGGGGAAAAAAAACTCAGAAAGATGGATATAGTCTAATTTATTTGTCCAAAAAATAAGGACTTGACAATCTGATTTTATATCCTCTGTGTTTCCAAATTTTCACTAAAAAGCCACAATATGTTTTTAATTGTTTATGGAATTTGGCAAGACTCCCTGCTTTAATCTTTACTTTCTTGAACTTATTATGTCGTAGGATGGCTCTTTATGGTACATGTTTTGAAAGCGATGGCAGCGTACATACAGACACACGAGTGGGTCCTGCAGTGCTTTTTCTATAACTGGGTCAATACTGGGTATCTCTCAAATCCTAGTGGTAAGGAAGAATGTAGAGGAGTGGATTTCTTGTGGCTAATCTCTGCTTTTTCTTTAGTTATATCTTCCACGGCTTGATGCAAAAATATCCACGTGAGATTCCATTACAGGAGACAAGGAGAAGCCTTTTTGAAAAGTGATAGTGCAACCTTCGTGGTTCCATCAAATTATTTCACTGCTTCCCTGCGCTAAGTGTTAATAGTTTGTCAAGACCAGGTAACACTGTAATATGTGTTTTGTAAGTGTTAGAAAACTTCACATTAGTGCCAGGGTGTATATTTGCAGTCATCTGCACTGAAGAAATTTATTTTCTTTAAAAGTTTGACTTGCATCCTGGAAATCTGTCCTTTTTTTCCCATCTACCTGGTTCTGTGAGTTCATCTCCAATATTGACTGTACAGGCAAAAGAATGTGAATTCATCTCAGCATGGCTGAAAAAGATGTAGAGAAGTGTTTTTTGTTGTTGCAGTTTCACAGAACTTCAACATAAGTGGATTCTCTAACGGCTGCAAAAAATGTTACCAACAACTCTGAAAACAGCTGAAAGTCACAATAGGACAGCAAACATGACAGTTCAGGCAGCATTTTATGTCACAGGGATGCTGACAACATTGAAAAATTCTTTCTGAAAGCTGAAAACTATCATCAGCAGTGCAAAACAAGCATGCCTCTGACTTCCACGTGGCACTGATTAACTGGGAAGGCAGCGATGTGTGCCGCTGCTCAGGGGCTGGTGGAGTGCAGAGCCGTGAAGGGGCCGACACGATGCGATGGCCTTGTAACGCAGCCTGTAAACAAAATGTTCTGGGCGGTGTGCCTCGAGCAAGAAGAGGGATGAGATTTTCAAGTGGGAATGGCACGAGGGCAGGGCGAGATGCAGAAGTTAACTGTGCTGGCACCAGCATCTTAGTTAAAGGGAAGGGCAGGAGGAACAGACACGGTGAAGTAGGTGGGATGTGTGTCTGAGGATGAGGTGGATAACTGAGAAATCCACCTGAAGCAGAGGAGAATTTTAAACTGGGAATAATGGAAGGGCAGCAAAAGTAGGGGAGAGAGTCAGAATGAGATGCATGCCTGAAAAGATAAAGTGCTCTGGAAAAATAAGAGCTCTTACATGTACGAGCGATGATTTGAATTCACAGCTTTCTTTTCCCTCGTTACTTCCATTTCTCTAACACGATTATGACTGCTGATAAGCAAGCATCACAGCTTGCTGCTCAGGTATTTATGCAATAATTAGGTTAGGAGAAAGACTTTTGGTAGCTGTGCAATGCACAAAACACTCGTATATGCCACTGTTTCATGCTCTTATTATGTGAGACGCTTTTCTGTAAAACCTTTATAGGCATGCAGTGCAGTTGTAGCCCTGCAGCACAGCTGAAAGCTGCTGGTCCAGGCTATTCATCATGTTACAGATGGTGAATAAATTTCCTGAGCCTGATTTCAGGTATCCAACAGCAGCTGATTCAGAGCTTCATGCAAGCACCTCCTCCTCTTGAAAACCTCCTGCTGTCTTCCAAGCTTATACTGCAAGTGGGGAAATTGTGATGGAGCACAATGCCCACCAGGGAATGTACTCGTGTTAGCAGTCTTTTGCCATTTAGCCACTTAAATTAGTCTGCAGCCCTTATGCTTAAAAGCTAACGTGCACAAAAACCAATACACCTTCAATGCAAAGAACTGTTATTCAAGATGATTAACACAAAGATCAGGTTGGACGCTATCAGCAGAAAATATTTTTTGTTCTCAAGTATTTAAAAAGCAATATCTTCAGTATTGACTTGTTTGCCGTTTCTTAATTCCTCTCTTGAGGAAAATGTATTAGTTCTTTGTGGAAAGAGAAATTAAATAGTACTTCTGATATGGTTTGGAAGTAAAACAACGGCGAGGTTGATAACTGTGTATTTCAAAGCCAAGGTTCTCAGAGGTGGTGATATTAGTCATTTAAAACATACAGGTGATATGAGTGTATCTACAGGCCAGCTCCCTTCAGATGACAGAGCAGCACTGAGCTGAACAAGAACACTGGATAAACAGGGTAGCCCTGGGTAAATAACTGAAATTGTCATTTGTATATCTTTCTCAACCTAGTCTGTTACTTGTCATCAAGGCTGCAGAGGCGTCATGGCACTCCAAATAACACAGTGGCTCTGATACCTCCTCTGGTTTTAACTGAACAAGCCACAGAGTATTTGCCAAGTTTTATGGAATACATTTTGGAAAATGCTTAGAAATTAAGTCCTAGCAGTGTCCCCTACTGTGGTGTAACACTTAGCCATCTAGATAGATTTATCTGTCTAAAGATTAGTGGAATACCAGTCAACATATTTCACCTAATATAGTGAAGTATTAATATGAGAATTTTTTCTTAGTATCTCTTTGATCTTTGCAGTCTGGTTGGTCATATATTATGGCATAGGGCCAGCCAAAAGTTCCTTGTTTCAATTATTGGTATGACTCAACTGTATTCTTTTTCATAGGGAAGTGAAATGTTTCTCCTTCGTTTCGAACATCTCTTATGATAGCATTCGAACAAATGCTGCAGTAGTGACAGTATGTTAATATATTAGCTTCTGTTTTCTCTAAAAACAAGGTTTTTGCTCTCAGTTTTGTTATGTAGGTCTTCAAAACATAAATCCTGAAATCTCAGGAATCATCAAATATTAAGCTAAGATGCATGATTCACTAAATCTCTTTGTTTCATTGTTTAGCTCTCAAAGAGTCTAACTTCCTCAGTGCAGCCTAGCTTAGGCTATTTTTCTATTCCCTTTGGCTCTCGGAGTTTCCATCCCTGATGGCTCTGATAATGTCCCTTAAATAGAGACCCTTCCAGAGTGCCCTCTTTTACTCCAAGTTCAAGCCCCCCCGTGCCTCCCTTAGCCTCCCTGGTTGCTTTTTAGCACGACAAAGTCCAACATCACCTTTTCACTCAATGGACACCTTTCCTCCTCCATGATACAGACAGGTTTTAGAGAAACTGTGCCATGAAAGACATAAATAAGTTAAGCCTTGTCAGAAAATCCAAGGCTCTGGGTAGAGTTTCCATGGAGCAGGTTTCCCTGATGAGAAAATACAGCATGCATTATCTAATAATCACTTCAGAAGTAATGCTGAAGCTCCTGTAAGTACGGAGTATTTCTCTCTGATATTTGTACAGTTTGTTTTTTTTTTTTTAACATGAGCTTTTGCATGAATATGAAGAACTTAGTTCTCCAGACCATCTTAATCGTGTGGTAAAAGAAAAAGAGGGCAGTGACTTGGACTCAGGCTGTATACTCCTTTTTCCATCCTAGATGAGGGAAGTGGGTACTCTAAATTCTTGGTAGAGCTTTACGTAGTCGAGAAGAGTAGAAGCAATACCAGGTATATGCAGAATAATCAAGATTTTGAGAATTGAAAATTAAAATTAAAAAAACAAATCAGCTCTTGTCTGCAAGCCCCATGTTATATCTGCATCAGCAGCAGTTAGTCCTCAGCTGATCTGCAGAAATTCATTGGTCCCTGCTCCCCCTCCACCACAACACATCTGTAAGAACATATGCTTGGCTGCTTAGCAAGCAGTATGTGCGGTTCAGCAATGCTGCAAGATTCAAGTAGCCGTGTCTCTTTCTGTTATTAAACCAGTCATCTCAGATGCAGCCATTGCTAAGTCCATCCTACTATAATAGAAGCCTTGAGGATATTCGCACTTGCCATGAGGAAAGGTTTCTCAATGAATCGCGGAGCCAGTAAGATATTAAAATCCTGTTAAAATGCAATTACATCCAGGTGCTTAGCTCCTTCATTTTGCTTTGCAAATTTCAACCCATGTTATAATGAAGCTTTCTGCAGTTAGATTTTTCTACTGGCCCAGTTGGAATGACCATAAAATGTTTTAGTGCTCGAACTGCCCTAACAGTTCAAGGGCAGTTTGAAGGGCAAATTGTCCCATATCAACTTAGTGTGAGTTGACATCGAACAGTCTTTTAGTAGCTCATCACTGTGTCAAGTCAGACAGCTTTGCTTAAAGCAGCAGTGATTAGTGTTAACAACAAGGTTGGGTAATCATTATTTGTTTTTTCTTAAGGAGTTTCATTAAAAAAAAAAAAGGAGAATAGGGCTGTTCATCTTGGTCCGTGATACTCTAGTATTTTCTGCCATTTGCAGAGATGATTACGGCTTTGGATTAAAAAGTCTGAATGCAAATGATGTAAAGTGAAAGTTGATGAAGTAAACGCACATGGGTTTTTCCAGAGAACCACATTAAATACCATGCACTTCATTTGCAACACGGGGAAGATTTAAGGACACAAAGTATATTGGGAGAGTGTCACGAATTGTGTGGTAATTATTGCTGTTTTGCTCGTGAAGAAATACTGACTGGAGTCCTGAGCAGGAACTATAAATTACTTAGTGTCATCCACTTAATGGAAAGGAGCATGCCTGCTTTGTTGCACCAAGGGTTGGCACTCATTTCTACAGGGAGCTAGACTCAGCAGATTTATGCAAAACACAGATCATGTGTACTGTTCTGATTTGCAAACTATTTGTAGGGAATATCAGCTGTACAAGATGAGGTCTTCTACCTTAAAGGCTGGTAAAGCTACGAGGCTTCAGCTGATGCAGGATATTTGGGGAGAAGAGAAGGGCATTATTTAGTGCACGTGCGCAGAAGTGGTGATGGACAGCAGCAGCTACAAGAGAATGCCAGTCCACACAGTGGCCAGAACTACCTGAAAGATAGACAATCTACAAAAAAATAACAAAAAATAAAGTGAAAACAGAGGGTGCAGTGAAAAGAAACAAAGGAACCCTCAGGCAAGATTTTCAGAAATCTGTCTGAATATCAGCTCCTAAATCTTTCTGTATGTATATATGGCTTATAAGTGGCTTGATTTTTTTTTTTTCTGAGTTGATGAGTAGCTAGGAGCTTCTGTTTCAATACCATATAGAGGTACATTCAGTATATTCATTGAAAATATTACCAGACTAAAACGGTACTATTCAGCATTTTCCTGAGAAACAAAAAATTTAGAGAACAAATGTGAGGAATCCAAGCAGGAGGTTGTTTCTGAAGAGAACCCAGCGGGTTCTGCTGTAATGCCAATCTGCTTTTCACCATCTTTCAGTTCCCAAGCTGAGAATGTGGGTTTCAGAATCTGTGGCTTAAAGAAATGCACAAGGGGGTTGGGAACCGTTTCACTTTGAAATTGGCCTCCATTTTTTTTTATTGGAATGTGAATATTCTTTTGAGGTTGGCCATGACATTCTCAGCTCAGAAAAATCAGATTAATCCTACTTTTTGATGTTCCTCTTGGGAGAAAATTCTCTTTTAAACAGATGGTATGAATTTAATCCCTTTACATTCCATTCTCAAGGATGCTGGAACTACTGTTTGTAAGAAATTCAAGATGCTTTTAAAATGACAAGCAAATATCTGATTCCGGGTTTAGCTTCTGTATGTTCGGGTAGGAGAAAGGTGTTGGGTTAGACAGGAAGAGACTCCAAAGACAAAGCACCGTGCCTGACTTTTTTTCCCCAGCTGAATGCAAAATGTCTGTGCACATTGGCATTTAATCAACAGATGATTAAAAGCAGGTGAGCTGTTGAGCCTGATACTTCAGGAAACTATCACCCTTAAATTCAGTCGCCACCTCTTTATGCTTTGCCGAGTGTGTGTGGTGTGGTGCTGCATGAGCGAACGCAGGCTGTTCCCTTTCTTTTCCCCTGTGGAGTGGATCCCTGCAGGAACTGGCCTCTCTGTCTTTTAATTGTTTTTTTCCGGTTGCTGGCAGGAGTTCTTAAAATACCTCGCCTCGCTTGTATCAAAGCGGCGCTCGCTCTGTGCACAGAGCTGCACCCAGCATGGGGCTGAGTGGTCTCAGGCTGCCCTGATCAGGAAGCGCAGCAGCAGTCTGTATTTACTAGCTACTGAGCTGCTGGAGGAGGCAGGAGGTGGCATTTGGGAACCTGTAAGTCATTGCTAGTGCAGAAGGAGGGGCGGGGGAGAAATCTGACTTGTTGGAACTGGAAGATTCACCGTGGCATTGTGTGGTTTCACTGTTTCCACTCCAAATGGATGCTCTGGATTGATTTGTTCAATAAGTGTAATTCATTCCTGATGCTGCCAAGAAAACAAAACAGATTATGGATTGGTTGGGGCTGTAGGAATAAGAATGGGATATTACACTGTAGTTTTGAGAAGCAGACTGGCTCCACTTATGTTTGGCAATTACCAGAGGATGGAAGGAACAGGATGTAAACATCAGTTGTGTAAACAGCAGCTTTTCATCTTGAGCATGTCAGAGTCACCTTCTTTGATCAGTGCACTGGGCTCTGCTCCTTCCAGGTCCTGTGACACCTGCAAAGTAATGAGTGGAAAAGATGAAACAAAAGCTGAGTTCGTATTCCAGCCCCTTGAGGTGGCCAGCCACAAGCAGGCCGCAACCTGTGGCATTTTGCGTTCCCTGGTTTTGTTTTTGGACTGCAAATGCAGAAAGGGGAACTTGATGAGGCATAATCTGGAGCTATGCAACAAACCAGGTAAAATATCTTATGATTTGCATGCCTATAGGAAAGGATTAAGGATGCATTCACATCTCCAATGGACTTCATGCTCAGCACCATTTTTAAGTTGAGGCACTTAATGCTGGTATCTATGGCACGAATAGATGTCTCATTTTTGGAGATGGTGATCTAATTATTCTCCATTATAGTAGTAACAATAATATATGGAGAAAAAAAAATGAGTGGAGATTTTAAACAGCACCTTTCAGAGGTGTCCTGTGGACCTTGTGAAGATTTAGAAGGGTCCTTACAATTCTATTTAAGTTTTACTGATACTAGTTATTTGAGGTGACTGTTTACTGAACCATGGGCATTTCTTCTTGTCTGTCCCCATAATCTTGTTTGTTTTGTATTGTAAATACAGTCCCATTAAAAATGTAACAGTTGCAACAATACACAAATCAAACACACACTGCTGTATCCCCCAAAATCTTTTAGCAAGGTTTAAGGCCGGCTGCTGTCAATTCTTGAATAATTAATGCATAAGTAGAAGAATCCTGGTATTGTGGTGTAAAAGAAAGGGGTGTAATTACAAAGTAGACAAATGGAGAATTGATACAAAATGGTGAAGCTCCTTTTGTTAGGAAACCTTTGCTTTCTTACACCAAAAGAAAATCTAACCAAACATTGTTTTCTTTCTCTGTTAAATTAAATACCCATTCAGCTAATACAGAATTAATGTGTTTACTTGAGTTAGCTGTTTGGAGTACTGCTCTGGAATCTCCACTGTAATTGAACTATCTAGACTTCTAAGGCTAATGCTGTTTATCTGGAGAATACTCTCCAATTTGTTAGAAAATGATGACTGAGTAAAGCTCACAGAATCTGCTGAATTTAACTATGCACACTATTAAAAGAATATGGAATGGTCAGACATCCAAGAGGAGGGTCATCACATGGTTATGGTTGTCATCTTTTTTTCTGCTCTCTTTAGAAAGAAAATCAAGTCACCTCTTGTTTTATTGCTAGAGGTGAACTGTATTGTGTATGAACACATCTTTTTGTACAGCAACTTACAGGGTCCTGGTCCTTAAAAAGAAGCCTACACTATGATAATATACATAGATTTTTTAGCGGCAATGTTACAGGCTTTTTCACTATACTACATTTATTATCACTGTATTTAATAGGCATGAAAATATATTGAGGCTTTTTGTTTGTATCTCTTATTTTTGGGTCCTTCCAGGTTGAGAACTCTAGATGATATGTCACGTAGGCCAGATACAGCAGACTGTGTCATGTCTGCTCTTTGTGTTTGCGTGTGAGATCTGTCCTCAGTGTAGGCAGGTTGGCTAGATACAAGGTAGAGATGGGATGTGCATTTCCAGGGCCTGACCATGTGCTTTCTGCTGGATGGGGTTGATGTGGAGTGCTGCTGTTTGGAATCCTGATGCTTCCTCCTCCCCATACCCTCATCCTCCACTTCTGTGAAAGGTAAAATAAAAATGATGGAACATAGCATGAAAGATCCATGTTTTGTACCAGTTACTGTGTTAGTCACTGACAATATTCCAAAAACTAGAACGCATGCTATTTTTCTGTAGTGTTGGCACTTAAACTAGGTTCATTGCTACCTTTAACAATGTCTTAGAAAAAAATGAGTGTTTTTCAACTTTTGAACTGTGATATATTCTAAAATGTATTGTACTTCAGGTTGTTGCATTACTCCTTTGGATGCTGATTGGGGGAACACGTGCTTGCTGTATGAACAGGTGCAGTTTGCAGAAAATGAGTCTCCCTTTGCCTCCGAGTTCAAATTTAAGTTTTGAACGATGATTTAAACCCTAGTAATGAGTTATCAGTCAGATCTGCCTGTGTCTATGAAAATCGGGCTTGTGTGTTGTAAAGTTGTGTTTAAGTTTTTGGCAGTTGTGTGGCTTAATTCTGCAGAACCTGGAGTATACAAGTAGGTTGTGCCAGGAAGTCATGGTTGAACTTGCTCGCCCTTAAGAAATTTCTCTTCAGAAACCTAGCTGCTCCAGTGCCCCACACTGAGCATGGCACTCTGCAGAAGACCAGCTGTGTTCCTGAAGCAAGGAACAGAAATATTTATTTTATATATAACCAGAATCAAAGATAAGGATGGAAGATGTAAAGAGAGAAGCACAGAAACACGTGGGATTTTTAGTTTGTGCATGAAGTATACATGCATGCCATTGGCTCAGTGAAAGGGCTTCGAAATGTCTGGTGCTGTCTTTCTAAGAGGGTTTGCTCCTCCTGCAGTGCAGGAAGGGTGGTTTGAGTCCCCATCTGCTCTCGCACTAACGTAGTGCCCATTCGGATGGAACTGACGCAGTACTAGAGGTGTGAAGACCTGTGGTGAGCCAGGTTCTGACTTTTACATTCGTAGTGTTGGTCCATCCTTTATAAAGGGTAATGAAGCAGTGTGTTCCCTCTTAATCCTCATGAGACCCATCCAAAGCAGTGGGTTGTGCTGTGTCCCCTGCTAGCATCAGCTGCCTTTCCCGGTAGAGATTCCCAGCAATGCTCGGGTGTATCAGATGTCGTTGCTCTGAATGTGACACACTGTGCTCCTGAAAATGAAAATGGAGTCGGCCCCGCTTGTTCAAAGCTCACCTCTCCCTCTCTGAGTTTATTCCCTCTGTCGTGGTGCAGTAACTGCTGCAAAACCTCCAGTGCGTATATCAAGTTACAGACGAGCGCAGGCCCCGTGGCTCTCGGAACAGCATGGGGCTGCTTTTGTTTACCCATGACATTTATCCTCTCATTTCCTTTTGGAAGCATGACAGCTTCTCACTGTCTGATGGGGAATGCACTTACAGGACCTTCTTTTCATGCCGGAGCTGAGGATAAACGCTCCGGTGCACGGTGCCGTGTCTGCTTGCCATGGCACTGCTTCTGCTACTTTCAGCAGTCAGCCTGGCAGGGGCTGGCTTGGCAGGAAAGCAAAAGGGTTTCTAAAGTGCAGTTATCTTCTCTTGCAGGAGCAGACCGAGAGCGGATGACAGCTAATCATGAGACATACCTGCTCATGGCGAGCACGCAGAATGACATGGAGGATTGGGTGAAATCCATTCGCAGGGTTATATGGGCGCCGTTTGGAGGAGGTGAGTCAGTGAGAGAACAGGCAAAGCTCCCGCTTGCACAAAGACATGATTTTGTCATCTCTCGGTCTTTCCAAAAAGTGGAACAGATCCATTGTTTTCACTTGCAATGCAGGTATCAGGCACGTTCCTACACAGAGGGCTCAATTAAAAGGCTTTAAACTGTCTGGAACTACTTCCCTTGATAGGGATAGCGCAGGATAGCATGTTACCGAGGCGAAGGAAGTTTTCACAGAAGATGGGTCTTCTATGAAATCAGCTTTCCTCTGGGAGAACTGGGGAAACTCCTTCGGTCACCAGCTCAAAGACCATCCATGTATTTCACAAATGCCTGTTACAAGAAGCTATCCGTGATTCTCCTGCAAGTGCCACCTAAGGCCAGTGATAATGTTCTGTGAAGCTGTGTGCGCTGATAATGAGCCTTGGAATGTTAGCACCAGCACTGCATGTTAGTCTTTTTCTTTTGATTGGCATACCCAACAATTTTAATAGCACTGAATCAAAATTATGAAAAAGCAACTGTATTCCATCAGTGCTTTTTGCTCTCAGCTGCCAGGTGTTGTTAGACTGGAAAAATAAGGCAGGATTGTCTCTGTTTCATCACAGAGAAGAGCAATTATCACAGAAAGCTGCGATTGGTGACTGCAAATGTCTTTTTTTTCACCTGTCCAATACAGCACAGGAGAGAGGATGGGAAGGACTGAAGGAAACTACCATTTTGATCAAAACTTTTCTTCTAACCCCCTCTCTCCCCCCTTCTGTGCTTTATTCAGGTCACACAGTTCTTAGAAGGCTTTGTCCTCACTGATGGGCTGCCCTGAGGGACTCGGTCAGCTGGGGCTTGCCTGGCACACTTTCAAAGGTGTCTATCTTCTCTTTGGTTCCTCCTGGGGAAATGCATGCTGGAGTGATGCTAAGCAGCCATCCTGCTGAGATGTGGTCTTACGTGTTAAAAAGCTGGTATGGTCCAGAAGTGTATTTTTCACAGAGGGAAGCTATCTGTGTGTGCTGTACCTGGCTTGCACCAAGCAGCGAGTTGAGGCAGCCCTGCAGTACTTAGGCAAACGGAGAGGTGTCACCACTTTGCAGGTGGGGAGCTGACACCTGGTGAAGCTGTTTCCAGCCCAAGGCTGCACACAGAGGCTGATGGGGCTACAAATAGAAACCAAATCTTCTGAGTCCTGACCCCACGCTTTCTTCACCAGCCCCTCATTTGCTTTTATAGGGCAAGAGCTATTTCTGGTTTACAGCCGGGAATCCTTCCAGCCGCCATGGAAACTCGCAGGACACCCTCACTGTTGTAGGAGTGTTTAATGCCAATTACCGAGGGAAGCACCTGGCTGAGGAGTTTGCATGCTCATTTGCATAAAAAAGAGAAGGGTGCAATCCTTAAATTACTATTCAAATTCATTTGTAGTTAACAGACTTACAAACACTTTCTTTTGTTTCCCTATTGGATATCTTGAGCATATACACTGACTTCAGGGTTACTTGTACTGGGAAATAAACAGTTAACTCCTGGAAAACATGAGAATAGATGGGACGTGATTTTGGGTTTAGTGTTTATGGAGAATGTCTGACTGTCAGTACAAGGTAAAAGCAGTATCATGGGAGGTGTCACCATTAAGAACTGTGCCAACAGAATGTCCACAGTTAATTAACTACTGGTTATTTAAGTTGATTTTCTGAGATATCTTGACAAGTCTTATGAACTGTTCGGTAGTTACCTATGGGTGGACACGCTCATATTTTTCTTGCCTCTTCCTATGTGGACATGTCTACAGCTGCTCTGCAGCAGTCTGACCCTTCTGAAGACGGGTTCCTCTGGCTTAAGGTGTTTAAGAGCCTGTCTTGATGAGCTGTAGCCAGCGAAGTTAAAAGCCTTTTTTTAATGTATTACATCAGCTATAAGCAATATATAGAAAAGTTCCAGTCATATAATGATGACTAGCAGTAACAAGTAAATTTCTTGCAACAGAAAACTATTTCAGACAGCTAATTAATCAGAATACCTGTTTTCTAGCTGCTTCCTAAATTTCAGCACTAGATGGTAAACCACAATAGTCTGGTGTCATACAAGTCAAGTGCCACTTTGATGAGCAACATATTTGAATTTTGTGGTTCTTGTAAGCATTGCAAGCATGTTGTGCGCGCGTGTGTGTTCAATGGATGTCTCCGAGCCTTGGTGGGCCACCAGTATTTAAAGTTTGTCTGGCAGTGGGAAAGGACTCCTGGTACCAGAGCAAGGAGCTCTGTAAATGATTAACCGTATCATTAAAATGTTATTTGTTAACCTGTGCTGGAAAGAGAAGAGGGGGGCAGGGAGGCGGGAATCTGCTACGGTGATCAGAAACAGCTTGGTTTTTGCACGAAAAGCGCAAGGTGACTGTGGAAAAAAATCTGACAGGGAAAAGAAACGTAAATGAGCCAGGGCATGTAATGCCTGTTTGCACATGAAATTCCTTTCTGATTAGATTTAAAAAGGCAGTCTTTTGCAGGAGGGGAAGGCCCGAGCTCTAACTGCAGAGCCTGCGACTACGGGGGAGGGAGGAGGCGAGAAGGAGCGCGAGCGCTGAGCAGGGGTCTGGCACCTCCTGCGGTGCCGGGCACAGCGCGCCTGCTGCTCGAGCTGCCGCACGCGACCGCCGCCTGAAGTCAACTCAAAGTCACCCGGCAGAGCGGAGAAATCCGCGCTGCAGCAGCAGCAGCTCCCTCTTCTCCGCCGCTTCCCTGCACCTGCTGCACGCGAGGGGCTGGCGCAGCGGCGCTGGCTGCCATTGCCAGGCGCGGGACCGGGAGGGAGCGAGCGGAGCATCCCCGTGCGGAGGCACGGATTCCTCAGCAGCAGCCCGGGATCCTGCTGGCAGGGATACGCTGCTGCTGCTGCCGCATCTGACGCGTTTTTCCCACGAGAGCTTCTGGTACTTCGAAGGCAATCGAACGAGGAGCCCACGCAAACGTCAGGGAGCTGGGTATATAAAGGGCCTTTTGAGAGGAATCCGTTATGGACAGAGAGCCTTCCGGGCGAAGGGGCTGTTATTTTTGCTCCTCGGGTGCAGAGAGAAAAGGAGCCAGCAAGGAGTATCGTATCCCGGAGGAGCCTTCGGTGGCCTTTTTGGTATTGTTCTCCTCTTTCTCCTTGCGCACCGCAAAGCACTGACCTTTTCCCGTGGAATCGGAGTCTCTGCCACTCCACCCCCTGCTCCAGCTGGGAGGAAGAGGTCTTTCTCCGTCTCTGTCTGTGCAGGCACTTCTGTTTGAATGGAAGATAGATCTTTTTGCTGAAACTCTTTTGTTGTGACATTGCATAATAGACGGTTGTCTCACCGCAGGAAATACAAGAAACGAAAGGAAACGGAGAGACAGAAGGAAATTATTCCCCAAAGCAAAACTGAAGCAGGGAAGAGAACATTAAAATTACTTCAAGCTCTCTCCAAGAGCTAGAAGACCACTAATCTTGTTGCTCCAGAGGAAAACAGACTGTTACACTCCTCCCCAGCAGTCAGTAAGGATGAGCAGTCGTGGTGTTTCATCTGGATGCAGCTGCTAAAGGAAAGCTTTGGAGGGACGTGGGGGCTCTGGCCTGTATGATGCCTGAAGACAGAAATGCTGGAGTCCGCAGCCCAGGTGCCTTAGCGGCGCCTCCTTTCATTCCTAAAACTACTTATAGGAAAATTAAGCGGTGTTTTAGTTTCCGTAAAGGTAGGTCTGTTCTGTCGCTGTGTTCTGCTTTGCTAGTGAAGCCAGGTTTCTGAGAAGTCACGGGGGCTGTGTTGCAGGCAGAGGAGAGCACCGAAACAAAAGGCATGAAACAATGCAGATGCTGTCATTTCATGAATGATTTATTTACTTCTTTGTTCATTTGTTTGTAGCTGGCCAGCTGATACTGTCTCCCCTACATAATAACCCATGAATGGGTTGCCTGAATGAGGTGGCTTGAGACAAGATTATTGCAGAGCCTTTGAGCAAAAATCAGTGAGAAGAACTGGGGAACTGGACTTGTGATGCTAAGTGCCGCCTATTTGGCTGGCAAAATACTGGGGAAAAGAGTTTGGGTTTGTATCTTGTCTGTGTGGGAGGAGTGGCAAGCAAACAGGGAGTAAAGGAACGGGATAAATAGGCAAAAGTGCATGTGTGCAGAAGACCAAGTCTTTGGATTCAGAGATTTCTGATGGACTAAAGTGGATCCCCACAGTGCACCGTCCGGTTGCAAGTGCTGCATTGCCACTTCATTCTGCTGTCCTGCAGCCTGCACTTGCCTTTCCACCTGCTGCAGAGAGATTTTTAAGGCCGGTTTTCTTCTGCATTGCACATACACCTGTAGAAGCAGAGCATGGCAGCACTGAGGGGAGGAAGGCAAAGAGGAGGCTGGCTTTCACAATATGTCAGCTGGAAGGGAAACACATGCCTGAGAGAGATACAACAAGTGATGGTAAGGTGCTATGGTGCTGGGGCTGGGGGGGAAGAACTGCCTCTATGATGAGGGCAAAAACTTCATGTGGGGGAAGAGGAAAATGTTGGTGCTGCCTTACAAACTATGTTGGAGAGGGAAATCCAAGTGCAAGGGCTAAACCATCGTGTTCTGAAGTGTGAGAAATGATCTTACACAGGGCTTACACAGTCATCTTCATCTGCTCCTCCCTAACCTGTCCCTCCATGCTGCAGTTTGTCCTTTTGCACAACCACGCAGCTCTCTGCTCACAGCACTCAGTGGTGACGTAGTGGCCTCACGGCTTTTGAGGGTTGTGTGTGCAGGCAGACAGGGGCGATGCCTGAAACGAGGAATTGCAACCAGTGGGGTGCTCCCTGCAGAACCCCAGCAGGGATCAGCTATCACCTGCAGCTGGGATGGCACTGGAAGCTGTTTGCCCCCTGCCACCTCCCTCCCCGAGGCCAGCGTTTCCCTTGGTTGCTGGGGTTAAGTCCCCGTGGAGACCATTCAGGAGGATGTGGATGTGTCTGTCTGAAGTGTGCGAGTGCATTTCGAGGCGTCGGTGTGAATTAGAGCTGTCTGTGCCCTGTTAGTACACTTAACTATTTGAGAAATGTTTGGAAGTTTAATAAAGGATTAACTGATAATTTTGCAGACAGCTGCCTTTTTGCCCGGGGTGCAGCCTCAGCCGCTCCAAGAAGAGCTTCAGCTGTTTATTCTTTCCCCATATGCTTTGACACAGAAATTCTTCATGTCTAAAACCCTAAATGAAGCTGGAGCGCTTTGGGCAGAGGACTGAATGACGGAGGCCATGCTGCTAATTTGCTTTCCTCTAAATATGGTTTGTTTCAGTTGCTTTCCTATGCACACGTCCTGTCAAGAGTGTTGTCACGAGGCCCCTAGATCAGAGAGCTGCAGAATGCTGGTGCACATGTTTAACTAGGTCCATGTCCCACTGGAGTCAACAGAAAGGTGAACATTAACTGGACTTTCAGTTAAGCCTTTAGAGTGGTTTAACAGGCAAATTAGGCAAACTGCACTCATCTTACTAATTGGCTTCAAGAATTCTTGTAACTTCATTTGCAGATTGTATACCTAAGTGTAAAAATGGGCAAAACTAGCCTTCTGCAAACCCAGCCCATACACTTAAATAAAACAGACTGATTAGTTCTAAGCTGTGCAACACAACACAGAAAATAAAATTAACGGGGAAAGCCATTGGCTGGTCTCTGGAAGAACTACAAGGGAATCATGGCACAGTACATTTAGGCAGGGATGCACCATCATGATGATGCAAGTTGTAGAACCCCTCCTGGAAATTCAGATGAAAGCTGCATTGTGTTAGGCCCTGAAAAATGAAGTGCCAGACCTGTTTGGAGGTCACATCACAGGAGAAGTGGCTGCTCAGAGGGTGGCAACTGTACAGAGACAGAGCCCAGAGTCTTTAAGGCCCAAATCAGAGAAGATGCTCTCTGTTTAAGTAGCATCAGGAACATCCTGAGGGCACACGCAGGGTAACTGAAGAAAGGAACAGCTGAGGGTGACTTTGCTGCTGCATGCAAGATGAGAACATTCGATAGCATTTGAGTGACCAGTTTTGGAGAAGATGGCATTGGCCATGGCCAGAGAAAGGATACAGGCCTTGATATAACCATGATAAGTTCCTGGTGATGTTTTAAAAATTGCCTCCCTTCTTTTCCAGCCTGTAGCTATTTCTGCTCTTCTTTCAGAGTTTTTTTCTAAGCAGTAACCTCTGGTGTGCAGCTGTGCTAAACTCCAGGGCAGGGACCTTACCTGCTCCTGGCATCACACTGATTGTGGGGTAGGAGAAGGCTTGTAGGTAAGAAAATGAGTCAGACAGGAAGAAAATTCTGCCATTGCCATGTCTTGGTGTTTGTTTTTCCTCTCCTTTACATTAAAAAACTCTGTAGAGAAGAAGGAAATACTGCCTGCGTTTGATCCACTCAAAACAGCACGTAGCACTGGGGAACAGCAGAGCAGAAAGCTGGTAAGAAACAATAATTTAAAACTCCATATGAAGTGTTATGTGGCCATGCCAGGCCTTTTGTTCCCTGCCTTGCTGTTGAAGACCCTTCACCTGATCTTTTCTATTATTTTCGGTGTCAATTAATTACTGATTTGAAGTTGAGGGGTGCCTAAAATACTCATCCAAATCCTAAGCTGAGATCAGTTCCTTAGACCTTAACTGACCCTTTCTGATCAGTATGGCCCATAAACTAAGAGCTTGTTTTGGCAGGACGGAGATCTTCTCTACTGCACAGTGAGAGAACGAGCTGTACAGGCGTGGGTCCTGCATTGAAAGCATCAGCCCTCTTTGCTTTATGCTGTCTGAAGATGTTGCTGCTGTCTGAATTGTTCAGGGGCAGCATGGAAGAGGCAGAACCTTCTGGCTCACAGACCACGTGTGCTGTGGTAGAGCTGGAGAGGCAGGCGGGTTTTTTTCAAGCAATTCCTCACGGAGCAAGGAGCCAGAACTGCCACCTACATCTTCTCCCTCCTTTCTTCTTACTGGACCAGAAACTTGGGGTCAATAGACTTGAGATGTGACCCCTGAATGTGTTCAGTAGCTACGGAAACCATTGACTTAACAGCATTCTTACATTTTAAAAACATGCTCTAACTATGAGTATGTACCACTGAAAATACCACAGTGTTTTCACAACTCTTGAGCAGACATACACAGAATTTAGACATAGCACTGTAGTGTCTTTCATAAGCTTCATGGATATCCGCTAGCCTTGGAAATCCAGTTTCTCAAAATGTTTACAAAACTTCTGCCACGGGAATGTTCTCGTTAATGAGTAACCACTCAGCATGCCCTTTGCTATCATGTGATTTTCCTCTTTGATGTTATGCGTGATCTTGGCTTAATTGGCTATAGCTTTAAAGACCTACAAGGGCCTCTCCGAAAAAGCAGTTCTGTTGATTAAATCTAAAGACTGGTCAGAACTGGAAACCTGTACGTTTCCCTGCCTTCTTCCAGCTGTGGGGAAGACAAGCAAGCTGCTGCCATTCTGAATGCCAAGTTTTCTTGTTTTTGTTGCTTTCTTCTCTGACACCGTATCCACCTAAAGATAAAGCAAACTGCAGGTCAGCACTTGTGCATCTGTGCATTTCTGGATTTTGGAGACTTTGAGATTTAGGAGGAGAACTTGGGTTTGGATTGCAACATGAGGGCTCTTTTATTTCCTTCTCCATGGAGGTTTTCTTGCTTAGTTACAGTATTAGAAGTTTACTTCAAAAAAAACAGCATGTGAAATTATCTCTGTGGCTTTGGTTATGATGTAGTCTCTATAATTTGGACCATCTTTTCAATGCTTCTCTGTACTGGAGATGCTAGTAGTTACCAGGTGCAGCTTACAGTGTTTACCTTGGTCTGCCTCTGCTAAGCACTACTATGTTTGTAACCACAGTTCATCACAGCATTGCCTTTGCTTCGTGACAGTCAACATCTTAGTCTTCATCAACTATTCGTCTGCAGTATCTCTGTAGTAAGTTGTGATGTAAGAGCAGATAAGAACCTTAGAGATAGTGGAACAAGGGGAACCTTTAAAGGGCAATGATCGTGGCTTTTATTCCTCAACAGTGAAAAACCCAACATAAAACAGAAAGATGATGAACAAGGTAAAAGTTAGGACAAACTCACGTGGAAGGAGAGTTGTCATGTTTCTGCCACTTCTGCCCCTGGCAACAGAGTACTTTTTCCACAAGGCATCAGCAAGTCTGTTACTTCAAGTCAATATTTATGCAGGCTTATCGCAACTAATTCCTTTCGTGGTTAAGTGTTGCTTGGTGCAGTGTTCTGCATTTATTAGGTGAAGGAAATAACTCCTTTGGAGAAGTTCAGTCTACACTTCAGAACCACACCAAGCCTGCCTGAAATGAATTCCAAAGCCAAACAAATTGGAAAACACAGAGTATAGTAAGCGGTGACTTTAGAAGCAGTTAAATGCATGACGTGTCGATTTCCCATTGATTTTCCATGAGACTGAGGTCTTAACTGAAGGTTAGTGCATAGCTGTCAAAATCACAACAATAGCTATGAGGTTCTCAAAGCAGAACATGGAAATCCTCATGCCTCCAAGGCAGATGAACTATTCTCAACATTCATATAGTTCGAAAGCCAAGTCTTCTGAGGCTTAATCTGGGATGTGGCATTCCCAGCTTATGTGAATTTTAAGTGTCTCAGTAAAAGTCCCTTAATTTGCAAAGTACCTTATTGCAGCCAGTAGTAGCAACAGTTCAATGCTTACGCTTAGGGAACCCAAATCAGGAAATTTTAGGCTGTGATTTCAATGACATTGTTTTTCTTGACACTGGTCACCTCTCCATCATACCAGGTTTTATTTCTCCTCATGTTTTTTAAAGTTTGTTTTTTAAAGATTTTTCTTCAGAATCTGTGATTTGCTGCTATAATACAGATCTAAGTTGGTCATATCCATTTAAAGTATGTCACCTTTTGTATGTCAATCACTCATTACTTTGTGTGTGTGTGTTCAAAAATACTGTGTAGTACTACTTACAGGCATCTTTATGCTTTATGGTTGCCAGCTGTTTTCAATATACTACAGCTTGTGTTGGGGTGCACCAGCAACTTATAACAATATAGGAATTTTTTTTGCTCCCACTGCACAAAACCCCTTATTCTAATTTTATTCATTATGTATTAGACATGCTTTCAAAGCCAACTCTAAAAAGAAATAAAAACAGGCAGCATCCCAAAAAATGAAGTGATATGTTTTGACTACAGTGTCATTACTAATATTAGTTTCAAAGCCGTCTGGTAGGTTTGAGAACTTACTCTTTCTTCTGCAAATTGTAAACTGGTCTGCATAATGGACATTATTGAAAAGGATGTTAGCATGGAGAGAAGAAAGTATAGCTAATAGGACAGAGCTTATTCATACTAATTGTACTGTCAGTGGGTGTGAGTTGTAATTGTACATCATATAATTGGAATATTCGTATTTTCCACTATCAATTTTGTTTGAAAATAATTGAAAATTCTTGTGTTAAAAACAAGAACTGTTGAAGGGAAGCTCTGACTGTATGTTCATAGGACAAACTCAGGAGAGGGGGCTCAAGTCCTGCACCTACGAAGGAATAACCCCAGGGGAACAGCTCCGTGGAAAAGGACCTGGGTGTCCTGGGGGACACCAAGCTGGACACGAGACAGCAGTGGGCCTGGCAGCAAGGAGGATCGACAACAGACTGGGCTGTATCAACAGGAGCAGAGGCAGCAGAGGGAGGGAAGTCATGAACCTCATCTACTCAGCATTTGTTAGACCATATTCCAAATACGGTCTCTGTTCAGGAAAGGGGCCACCAAGATGCTTGGGAGCTGGAGCACATGCTGTGTGAGGACAGGCAGAGGGAGCAGTGCCTGTTCAGCCAGGAGAAGGGACAGTACTGGGGGCAGGAAGAAGTGGCCTTCTCAGAGCTTAAGAGAACAGTGTCAAGAAGATGGAGCCAGGCTTTTCCACAGCAGTGTGGAGGGAAGATGAGAGACCACAGGCATACACTGAAACAAGATGGTTTCAGGCTGGATAAG
Organism: Anseranas semipalmata; assembly: GCA_013399115.1. Taxonomy (NCBI): domain Eukaryota; kingdom Metazoa; phylum Chordata; class Aves; order Anseriformes; family Anseranatidae; genus Anseranas; species Anseranas semipalmata. The sequence goes on along the minus strand of VXAA01002706.1, from coordinate 462,334 downwards.
ATATGGAAACGTTTTTCACCATGACAGTCACGTAGCAGGACCAGGTTGCCCAGAGAGGTTGTGAACCATTTCTGAAACTGTCACATGCCATTTCCTTTATCTGCCTAATGAGCTGCACCACACAAGGTTCAAGTGATAAACAATCAGGGTTCAGTGGAGTTTTTCACGTCATCCTGCTAAAGAAAAAGGTTTGGATTTGTTTCAGTGGGTAGAACAGGTGCTTTTGTTTGGAAGGATGTGTTTCTTTTAACAGTACCTCAATGTGCCTGGATTTTAAAAAACTTAAGACTTGTAGGGGGTCATTTCTGAATTGATTTCCCTAAAGGAGCTGAGCCTTTGGATGAAGTCTTGGGTGCCATCCCAAAAGCAGAAGGGGCTTTGAAATCTCCAAATTCCTAGAAGAGCATTGATGCCTTAACTAACATTCAGTGGATCTTCTCCTTAATTCTGCTTTGTTTAGAAAGAGGGTCTAGAAAATGGGTGGACTTGAGGATTCCAGCAGCAACCCTTAACTCAGACAAATACAAGAAGCCCAAATACATTTAATACTCCTGCCATACCCTGAGTGAGTTTGCAGGAGATGAGGAGGATATGTAAGAAATAAGAAAACATAGTTAACATCCTCTACCAGCACGAAGAAGTTGAGCTTCAGGGACACTAAATATTCTACATCACTCAGTATTCTTCTAAGCTTGATTCACTCTGAAATTTCAAAAACTCGTCCTTTAATCGAAAATTTTGGGTTTTTGTTTTTTGTACAACTTGAAAAAAAGTGGGCTAACAAAGAGTGACTATGTAACGTGTAGTTCCCTTACCTACTGCTGTTTTTGGCATCCGCAAGCGTGAGTACCATGGAAATCACAAAATGTGCTGCTTTGCATTTCAGTATAATTTCTGGATGTCTTAGCTGGACGTTGTTACTCTCACCAGTCATTTCCTGTGTTATTGTAAAAATAATTGCACTTAAGTACAAACCCCAAACCTTCTGTATGGGTGGCTGACAGCTTGCTACAACATCCTGGAGCATACGCAAGGCAACTTTCACCTCAAGGACAGGCAGGAGATGTTATTCTTGTGCTGCAGGAAAAATGTACACATTGAAGGGTACCCTGAAGGATGCTTCCATCTGCATCCTTCCTTAGCGTGTGGTTACTTGTTCACGTATTGGTAATTTGTGGGTGAATGAGGTTCTTGGGGTGAGAGGCAAAAGGTGACTAGCTCAACTGTGAGCTTTCTTTAGAAAAAACAGAACAACCCTGTTCTCCTTGTTGAGCGTTTTTAAACTGGTAGGAACTGTGTGCTCAGTGAAGGGCAGAATTTGACTTGTTTTTTTTTTTTTCATTTTATGGAATATGTAATTGCAAAGGCAGTCTTTCAAGTATAGGTAGTTATTTGGTATTTAGTTTTTTTATCATGGCTGCCTTAGAACTGTTCATTGTGTTGCTATTTATAGAAATTGAATTGCCTTGCTCCAGCCCCAGTTCTAGTCAACAAATGGTCTCAAGGGAGAACTTCCATCACCGATAGTATGCCTGAACATTGCTGTGATAATGCCTGTGATGGCTGGCTTTGCAGTTTGAAAGGGAAAGGGAAAACAATTAGAAAAGAGGAGCTGTATTCCAGTGTCCACAATGGTATCCTCAGTTTGGGGTTGAAGTTAATTTTGTCAGTAAAATTCCATGTTTTTCTGAGGCTAAAGCCAAATAGTGGTTTCCTGCAGTTTGTCTGACGGGTTTCACCTTTCATTTCATGATCTTTTTTTGTACACGCGATTTATTGTTGCTAAAGTGATAATACAGTTGGTAATAAATTACAGGAATGGTCTTTGGTTATGTTGTAAAACGTAATTAATTGTTTGGTTTAGTGTACGAATGAAATCCCGAGTTATATTTATAAATTTTTGCCTTCCAAGTGTAAAGGTAATGTTTATATGTTATTGAAACTCAGACAGGAACTACTTAATTATATTATATACATCATTAGGCATGAACTAAAGAAAATGGAGACTTGTATCACTTTTGAATCAGAAGTTTTGTGACAAAAAATCCTATCTGTAATATTTCTATGTGTTTTGTGCTTTTGGTCTGAAAAATCGTTTACAGTTTTTTGTTTTTAATTTTTAAATAATGTTTTACAGCATTGTTGTAAAATATGTCACTGTCATATTTCCATGACAGTATCAAATGTGAAATGTAACCATTTATCCTTAAGAAAGGGGCAGATTAATTGTCCATACAGTTAAGTGACCTGTAGATTACATGGGTTGTAGTAAAAGACACAGGCTCCTCGCATGTTTTTGTGAATCACAACCAAGTCACATCTCTCTTTCACGTAGGTATTTTTGGCCAGAAGCTAGAAGACACTGTCCGATACGAAAAGCGATATGGGAACCGCCTGGCTCCTATGCTGGTGGAGCAGTGCGTGGATTTTATCCGACAGCGGGGGCTGAAAGAAGAAGGCCTTTTTCGACTGCCTGGGCAAGCTAACCTTGTCAAGGAGTTGCAGGATGCGTTTGACTGTGGAGAGAAGCCTTCTTTTGACAGGTAAAATCCTCCAGTTGTCCACCACTCCCTGAAGCCTAGACAGGACACAAAGTGATCTGCTGTACTGGCTGACCCACGATGCTTAAGACACGTAGCAGCGGCAGATAGAATGAATGCTTTTGTAGTTTTTTCTGTGTGTTTCCTATTATCACTGTAAAATGTTCTTTTTTTCTGACTTTGATGTCTGATTTCAAAGCATTTCTGGAGAAGTTCCATCTATGAAATGCTCGTTAGGAAATGTATTGTTAATGGTATGGCTTAATCAAAAATATCTGGATTTCCTTGATCTTAGTATCATTTGAAATGCAGTGTTGATGCTGGGATCTAGTCAGTACCACAAAGGAAGACTTTGTCTTATCACCTATTGCAATATGTTCTGTTACCTATAGAACTGATTGGACTGTTAACTATAAAACCGTTTGGAAGGTAAGTCTTGTCTAGTGTGATCTTTTATAATTTTGGGCCTCTGGCCTTAAAATAAAGATTGCTGTGACCATAATGATAAACTTAAATGGTTTTGAGGGTCCAGGTCCAAGATGCATTGCAGTATTGATATAATTTTGCAAAGCTAGTAAGAGTTTGATGGGCAAAGAACCCAATCTTGTTCACACACCTGAAGATGGCTTCAATCTGTAAGAGCAACCTTTTGCGTAAGTTCAGCTCTCCTGCCGTGACCACTGATAGCAATAGTTCATATATTCAGAGGGTGCAGTCAGACAGACAGAAACGGTGGATTACGAATGCCCCAAAGCCTGAATTAAACTCTGTATTAAGAGTTAACATGATGTTAATGAAATTCCAGTTTACAGGACTGTTAAACAGCTGTTGTCCTCTATGTGTGCCGTAAGTAACACCCATAAATATACCTCCAAAATGGAAGCGGAATCCTTCATTCCCATCAGGGGTCTAATCTGAATTAGGAGGAGGAAGAGGCAGGCTGCATTTATTTTGTGGGACCTCTGACTGATAGCAATGCAAGTAACAGGAAGGAAAGTGCAGCTTGATATTTTAGTGCACAAATATGCCATGGTATGAACCTGATTGCTGAAAACATTTACATCCCTCCCCTCCCTACTCCTACGAAGCGACCAAATTTGATGTGTATGGAGGTATGTGTTTCACAGATGCACAGAAGGCAGACATCTGTAGTGCTGTTTTATCTTGAGCAGTTTCCTCAGTCCTGACTCTTACTTTAAGAAATGCCAAGAATTTACAATGCTGTGGAAAAGTGATTGTCTTCATACGAGTTTTATTAATTCCTCATCAGAAGGTGAGAGTTGGGATGATTGACCAGAAAACAGTTTTATGGAGCTGGAAGACTCCAGTCTTAGCTGGTAAATGTAATGTTTGTAGCATGCTTACTGACTGTTCAAATATGGCCTAACTTACTTAAAAACAAGTAAAAAAATTACAGTAACCAGGCCCCCCTTGGGTATCTTTTCCTTTCTTTGATATTTAGCTAAATATTGCTGGTCACGTCCCTGGCATAATCTCTACCAAAGATACAAGTAGGCAAATGCTAGGGGCAAAAGGAACCAAAGGTTGTTTTTACAGTGCCTGTAAGCCAAATGATGGGAGGAAATGCTTAAGAAAACAGACTGCCCCCAAACTCCAGGAAGATGATGTACTGAACACCCCACTGAGAGGTACAGCTTGAAAGATGTGCGTAAGGTCTATCTATTCAAAGCATATGAGATCAGGGATGAGCTGCATAAATTATTTTTGCAAAGTTATTTAACGACGTCTGTAGCACACACTAATGAGACCCAGGAACAGGCATGCTAGTTGAGCTTTAGCAGATGAAATGGAGAAGAGATTTTAAATGCCACTGCTGTGAAGTAAGCACATGATCTCCACTATGGCAATGAGAAACATGAGCAGGAGTTACCTATAAATCTCTGGTACTGCAGTTCTGCTTCTGAAGCTGAGAATTTATAGGAGACCAGTTTTGTGTGCCTGGGTGTCCTGTTTTTGAAGGGTCCTTTTTCTGGTTACTTTTTTACATCTCAATTTGGAGGTAATGTGTGACGTAGCTGTAGCAAATGGACCAGAAGTCAGCCAGATTTCAACTCTGCTCTCACCTCTGCCATTGGGCATCTACTTTTTTCCTACAATCTTTTGTTTCATATATATGCTTTTGAGGTGGAGTTCATTTCACAATGTTAAAAGAGCGTCTACGTACTCACCTTGTTTTTGGGTAGCCTTTCTTTTCATTGTGCTAAACAGCAGCATGGTCTCCAGGTTTGATGGAATCGGTATGGCAAGCTGAGCTCCTGGAAAGTGGCCACAATCTGAGAAGTTGCTGTAGAGAAAAAAAGAATATATATTAGGGGAGGGGGCTGTGCCTAGTTTCTCTCATGGAATTCGAGGTCCACTGTGTTTATTCTGTAATTATCTATTTGTAGTCACAAGTCTGGTAGTGCAAAATCTATCCAGGCTTTGTTTATTAATTTACATTCCCTCCTTCTCATACGTGCATAGTAATAAAAATTTAGCACTTAGAGCTTAGCTGACAGTTTTGTTGATGGGACAAGAAACACAATGGAATCTAGGTCACGCTTCCGTAGCAGTGCCGGGTCACTAGCTCTGACTGGGAGGGAGACTAGCTGTTGTCATTGGGGTTAGAAGTAATACAAAGAGCTGATGTTTGAGCAGTTTGCCATTTTTCATAGTGACATTTTTTCTGCGTGTAAGTGCACATAAGTGAAACAAAGACTTCAGAATAAATGAAGTTGCTGTGAAATGTGTTTGTATACGTGGGTATGGGTTTATGTGAGAAATTAAATTATTTCATAACCATTCTTCTCTTTATGCTTTGTTAGCTAATTTGGTAAAATACGTAACTTGTTGTAGAAATAGAAGGAAAAAGAAAGGTAAGATTTTACAGGTATGACTAGTGCTCTTTTACAATTCCATCTCTATTTTAAGATGCTAGCACCACGCTTAAAACGCCTTACAGCCACAGGGAGATGGAGTTCAGATGCACAGATCTCTTTTTTTGCGCAGTGGCCTTGAGCTTAGCTGCTGTCCACGGTTCTGCGGACACCCTGCCCTTCTGCCTCCTGTGTTCCTGTCCGTGCCCGTTTGACAAAGACGAATGAAAGCCAGCAGAAAGAGTACGGCACATTTTAAGGTAGTAAACTAGCCTTGCTCAAAGGATAAAAAATATTACAGCCATGTTTTGTAAACGTGAGACATATTTGACAAATTGTAGCTTTCATATGAGCTAGCAGCTGTACGTGCCGTTGCTGAAGTCAGTTACAAAAATGCAGTGAATCCCGGACAATTCAGAGAATGGCAAAAATCTCTGCATACTAATTTGAGCTCGGTCATATTTTATAGATGGATAAAATGTTGCTAAAGAATTGTGAGCTTTATGTACACAATTCAATGACAGTGGAACCAATATTTGAAATTTCTTAAACTTGCAGAATGGCAAACCCCAGTATCCGATCTGAAACATCCAACATCCCAACCCCCCTGCCATGAAAACTGGCACGGTTACAGAAACAGAAGAATGCTGGTGCCTTTTGTGTGAAGAAAAAAAAATAATGAAAAGTGTATGTCAGTTTTAAAAAATCTCAATAAATATCTCACTCCTTGTGTATGTATTATGTGCACATACTGTGACATCTGCTTTAAGGAACTAGCACTGCAATTAGGCAGTCACTGGTGCTTGCTACTATTTGAAATATCCTTGGTATTCACCATGTTTGTGTAGAATTGTCCCCTCCAGAGAATCCATTTTGCTTGCCCTTGGAGGGGAGGTTTCTCTCTGCTTGTGTGGCTTATGTTTTAAATTTGAAGTCCCTCAGCTGCATTACAAATCATATGTTTGTAAAGATACAAAGTGGATTATGACTATTTGTTCTGTAAAATTAGCATAGCAAATATGGCACTGCATAAGGAAAATAGCAATAAGGGCTCATTTTGCAATTTTTCCACAGAAAACTGGATTTCTCTTTTTGTATTATATCTTTCCATCCACTGTTCATCACAATGATTACCAGAAGACATAAGAGTTATGATTTCTCAGGGAGAAAAAAATATTTGAAGTGTCACTGAAACAGATATTAATACTTACGTGATTGATGTATGTACGTGGCTTGGATTTCCACAACTATTATCGTTTATGTATACAGTCCAGTAGTTCAGTGGAGTTTAGAATTGCATAGCTTGCCTGCCTGCGTTTGTGAGTATGCACAAGAGAAGAGGCAAGCACATGCTTGCACATCTAGCAAAACAAAATCCCTATTACATTCTCTCATGTGTGCTGATTCCTTTAAAGAAGAATGCGTTAAGTGATAGGACAAAATATTGCTTGTTGCTCTAGTCGCCATAGCTATCAGCTGAGAACAGGATAATGTAAGTGGCAGTCTGTGATGGCTGACTAATATTAGCTATTATTCACAGGAGTCAAATAATGCAGAACGTGGAACTAGGTATGTCCCTGTGCATTTAATCACTGGGATTGTCAAAGAAAAATAGGTGAATGATGAGGATGGTACGAATGTAATATCCTCAGTGTCAGAAGGTCCGCATGCACGAGTCAATATACGGAGAACAGCACTGTCTAGCAATCATTACTGCATCCTCTCTCAGCAAGGGCATAGTCAAAGCCTACCACAAATGACTTTCAGCTCCAAATTGACCCGACTGAATGACTTTAGGAAGGACTCCTCTGAACTGTATATGTCTGCACATATCCTGAAGCTAGTGCAAACTGCATGTATTTTGAGGGAAGACAGGGAAGACACGGTCTCCCTGACCATGCTCGGGCAGCAAGGCAATCATTTAGGACCTCTGGTATTTTTTTGCTTCTAGGACTAAAGCGTCCCCTCTGCGTCAAGGCACAAGCAGTGTGCACGCAGACAGACCACATGCACTGCCACCCTTGTAGTATCTCGCTGGCTCTGTAGCGGGGGGTAATGGGATACTCAGCCTTCCAGACCCGATGTACAAGTACAGTGCTGATGCAAAAGAGAGAAAGCAGGAGTGCCAATACTAAATTCAAGACTTCTGTGAACAGTGGACATGGGGACAGTATTTTCCAAATTGCTGAAAGGCAAACGTGATAAGGACAGTTAATTTTATTTGCAAACTGCTGAACAGACAAGACAAGGGAGACTTTGAAGAAAGTAGAGCTATAAAGAAATACCCTGGTCCCTGCTGGAATATTATGCTGTGTTTTGTATGTCTTTTCTGAATCAAGGCACAACAACTGAATATTAGAAAAGCCTCGCAAAACAAATGCTTTTGCACCATGGAAGTAATTCTGCTTTGAAAGAAACCTTACTTTTTCATTCCTGAGGCAGTCACCTATCAATGTCCTCCATGTTTTTAGGGCTTAGCAGTTCCAAGGAAAGCTGACTTTTAGGAGGCGAGTGCATGTGACATTTAAAAGCATAATACTGAAATATTTTTATCTTTTTGTTCTTTGTAATGTGTTATTATTATTGTGGTGTATGGAAAGATGTTCTGGAAGAGAACACAGACAAACCTTCGCTGGCAGCTCCCCGAATTGTCATTAGGGCTGTTAGGCATTCCTCGCGTCCCAGTGGAGGTGGCACCTGCTAGGCAGCGTCCCCCCCTCGGGCAGAGTCCTGCGAGGCAGAGGAGAGGACTGCTTCTCTGGGTGCTGCACAGGCCGTGGTGCTTCCGTAATCCAGGAGGCCTGCCTAGTTCCCTTTGTGTCCCGCCAGACACAAAATCTGTTGTAAAATTTCAGTGAATGCAAGCAAGCGGAGCTATCTTGTTGGGGCGCAGTCTGCACTGGCACTGCGTGGGCTGCAAGTAGACATGGACTTAAGAATTAATTCTTCCTTCCCCAATCCTCACGAATGACACTCTGCTCATCAGCTGTGCATCTGTAGCCACTTCCGTGTCTGTTCTAATCCCAGCCCTTTCTACCCAGCTAGCAGAAATAACCTCTGCATATGGCATGAGTTAAGAGACCTAATCTAGCAATTAAATACACGTTAAGAGAGAGATTGTAGTGTGATGCAAGGGTCATTAAATCAGTTTAATTGGTGTCCTGCTGTAGGAGTGTGTGTTTTTAGTTACTGGCAGTGAATGAGCATTTGTAGTTGCTTTGCATGAATTTCAGTTTCAGAAATGGAGTTGGTCCTTAACCTTTGTGAAAAGACACCTGCTTTTCACTTGTTACTGTGGGGCTGTGATTTAAGAGAAAAAAAAACAAAGCGTTTTCTACTTGCCAATGACAAGTTACTTCTTAGATGGCCATGGTCACAGTCTTTTTAAGAAAGGATGGCATTTTGTAAGCACGTGGAGCGTTTTAAAACATCCTTATGTAAGGCTTGCGAGACTTGTGGCTTTCTCTTCCAATAAACAAGCAGAGGTAGTTTACTTGTGGGGCTCTCCAGTGTTTTATATATACTTAGAATCTTTACAAAATCTGTGCAGAAATGTACCAGCCATTCTGAACAGCCTACCAATGATTAGGTACTTTGGCAGTATGTTGGCTGGAGGCGGTTGATAACTGTTTCCTGATAGGAACCCATCTGTTTCTTAGGCCTCTGCCCACCTTACATGAAAGCACCCAGGTCTCTCTTTAACGATCTCTACTTCCTGAGTAATTCTTTTAATGTCCTTCCGCAAAGTCTGTCTCTTTCTGTCCTATATTGCTGTCTTCAGGGCTCTTCTTGAAGCATCGGGCTTTAGCCTGAATGAATTGGCTGCTGTTATAATTCCTGAAGTGGATGTCTAACTTGGAAATGGAGGCTGTCAATCTTTAGTACTCCTCGCAGCGCTTACTCTCCTGAATGGGTCCTTGGAGGGTAGCGTGGATTCTCAAACTTCTGAGCACAAGGACAAAAGGGCAGAATATGTGTTTTTTTTCTGTCTCCACAGAAAATTAAAAACTGAGATCAGTAGACTTGATGATCTTTGTAGGTCCCTTCCAACTGAACTATTCTAAATAAATCCTACCTGTTAAGCTGAAACATGAGAAATTCTGATTATATATCAGGATCCTTTCCCTTTCCCTTTTCCTTTCCCTTTCCCTTTCCCTTTCCCTTTCCCTTTCCCTTTCCCTTTCCCTTTCCCTTTTTCTTTTCAGCAACTGTGACACCAAATAGGGGAGGAGGCCTCAGAGAGTTGTTACGGTATCCATCCTTGGAGATAATCAGAACAATTAGATGAGGCACTAAGCAACCTGCCCTAACTGGTCTTGTTTTGAGCAGGGCCTGGACTAGATGACCTCTGGAGGTCCTTTCCAACCTAAGTTATGTGGGTGATTCTAAGAAGTTTACTTGAATTAGAGCCAGGCTCTTGTGGCAGCAAGGAGAGGAGAACAGACAGATCAGGGCCTAAGATGGTAAAGGCTTTGATGCATGTTTCACAAGCTGTAGGCAAGATTCAGCTGGTACTTTGATTATGCACCGTACTGCTTGTACTGTACGTACGCTACATAGGAAAATGAAGGTATCTACACAAGGGAACAAAAATCGCACAGGGCATTCAACCAATTTTGTTACGCGTTTGACCTGACCTTTCCATTTCTGGACCCAAGCCCGGCTCCATCATCAGTTGCATCGCTCCTGAGTCACCATAATGTTACTGAATGCAGGCTTTGCCCTGCCAGCCTTTGAGTGCTGGTTTCCCAGCAGTAACAATGCTCTCCTTCTCTCAATAAAGAGTTACGCACATTCGTAATATTCCTTGATATTGCTCACTGGTAGTGTTTCAGCACTGGTTTATTGTGGGCTCTAGCATCTCGTGCTGTCTGCAGGCTGGCAGCAAACATACACAGCGGGCAGCAGTTGGAAAGTCATCCTCCCGTGTCAGGAAGACATCTACATTGGTCTGAGACAGCTTCTCTACCAGGCCTGACTGCAGCTAAGCAGCGACGCAGCCACCAAGTGTTGTGATGGGTTCAGGATACGTTGGTGACGGAGAGTCTCTGTTTGCAGGACTGCGATCTGTGACATATTTTAAATGACGGAGATGCAATTCCAGTCATTCAGGGATGTACTGATACACGAACTGTTCGTACTGTTCTCCTTCATTTTATTACCAGAACTCCTGAATTTAATTACAGCCTCACAGCTCATTGTTCCCTACTGTTTGTTCTTTATGCTAACTGTATATGTGTCATCGTGGTCTAGAGCTATTTTTGGTGTAGCATTAATCTTTTTGTAATGTGACCCTGCCCTGCTCTATTTCCTCTCTGAAAGTTTACGAGGAGCCCGTTGGCGGGGTGCTCTGAAGCGCTGACTCCAGCTCTCTGCACACACTGTGCGCGTGTCCGAGGGTGAGGGTTGTGCGGGGATTTCTGGCGACGTGCTGGGCTTCAGTAATTTTTGTTTATGGTGGAGAGGATGAAAATCTCCAGGCAGTGTAATCGGTCTGACAGCCACTTCCACAGCGTCTGTGGTATCACAAAGAAAAGTGCTGTCAAAACAGCACTGCCATGAGGGATACTAATGACAAAGTTTGGATGAATGGGTCTTTGAATGTGTGTAGCCTGATGACTAAGGGGAGGCTGTGGTGCGGATGCACTTGTAACGCCTTTGCACGGCCAGTGGTGCAGTGGGGGATGCTCCTTGGGAAGCATCGACAGTAAAGCGGTATTCATGTTTTGGTGGGGTAAGTGATCTTTCTCAGTCTAGCACAAGATGCTGAAATAGACCGTTTCTCAGCTTGCTGCTGCTTTTGGCGGTGCATTCAGTTTTCTGCTTTGTGCTTTGTCATTCCCATCTCAAGCTTGTAATCATTCATTCTGCACTTGGAAAAAGTTTCCCTCAGTTAATGAGGGTTGTTCCAATTTAGATAACGGAGGATCTTCTGCCCGAATTGACATTCTCTACTTCAGTACTTGTTAATGAATACTTTTAATCATGTTAATTATGAATGTGTAATGATTAAACACTTTGATATTACAGTGTCAGATAGCAAAAGAAGTGTCAAGATAGGTATAATTATTAAGTTTCTGTAGCTGTAATGGTTCTAGGACGTAAGCAAGGCCAAGTTTGAAGCAAGCAAAACTGTCTTTCCTTAAACTGATTGGTTCTAGCTGGAGAAAGTCCAGGAGGAAAGGGCCCCCTACAGGCCCTGGAAAGACCCATGGATTACCAATTACACAAATGCCCTCAAGGCAGGTATGTAAATGCTGATGGCTGGCTTAGACTGTGGATACAACACTGCAGATAGGAAATGGAAATAAATGCTCCCAATCCTCAAGAGAGCTTGGAGTTGATAACTCCTTTGAAAGTCACAGCTGTCCTATGCAGCTGAAGTTGGCTTAAGGGTATTTGTGGGTTGAAACACCCGAAAAACAGATGGGTTAAGGCTGGAGTCTGCCATTTTTTCAGTTTACCTCTGCATTTTTAAAAAAAGGGTGAAAAACTAATACTAGATTGCAAGGTCTAAATAGTACTGAGACTATATGAAACACTTTTTTAGTTGCATTATTGGACATTTTTATATCAGTATGTTATACTGAAAGAAATTGCTAGCTTCTAACTACTGCTAAATAGAATAAAAAAATTCCAGCTCTTTTAAACAGCTTCACAGGCAGTATGTGTATATATGGACGCGTTTCTTTATACTGCCAAAATATGTATGGTAATTTCTGTATAGATAGATTAAGTCCCAAGCAGTGTTTCAGTACAGTTGAGGGGAAAATGTAACGAAACAACTTACATCGTCTTATTTTGCAATCGCACCATCTTGTGGCAGTCTGCGGTATTGCATTAGCATTCGGTCAAAACAAGGATAGCATTAATTTAATAGATTGCAAATGTGTCCCCATACTAACTGGGACCTGGGTTTGTAACCGCAGCTCAGAAAGCACCTTTCTGTAGACTCAGATACAGCATGTATTTCAGAACATTAGGTGGAGTACACAGGTCTTCCTATTTTTTTTCCTTGCTCCTTGGCATCCTGCCTTTCCATTTCTCTCTCGGTTCCTCTTCAGCAGAGCCAAAGTTTTTAGTGCACAACTCACCCCAGAGCATTACTCCATCAGTACTCAACATTGAAAGGACAGTTCTTCAGCAAGGCCTGGGGAGTTACCTTGTTTAATAAAAAATAACAGAAATGTTGAGAAAGACCATAAATGCGGAGCAATCGGAGTTCAGTTCTCTGCAGATTCACAGCCTGTGCTCCCTTTGGTGCTGCAGTGTAGGGCGCTGTATTAACGCTGCCAGTTCCCACCTGCTCTCTGTGACTGCTGCTCTCCTGCATAATCTGAATAGCCAGTGTCTTTCCCTCCATATATGCTTTTTGCTTTCCTGATACGCCAACAAACTTAGGAAACTGAAGAGCTCTATGGACAATTTGCCTCTTGCACAAGGCTCAATACCGATGACTGCCTGGACACGCATGCCTCATGCGTGCTCCAAACTCCAGGACCAATAGCAACAAAAAGGCATGTGAGCAACTACCTGAGAGGAGATCGGGATCTGTGTTTTAAGACCTCGGGCTGTGCAGTCGGTAATGAGTTTTGTTAGCCAAGATGTAAAGAAGAGCTTTAGTTCGCATCTGGATTGGGGACAGGTAGAAGGCAAAGGATAAAAGCCAAATCTGAGCTAGCATTTGAAATCTCTTAAAATAGTACAGTTACATCTACTTTCATGTTTACTACTGTTTCCTACATGTTACATATGCATCCAAGGAGGGGTAAAAGCACAGGATTCCCAGTTTAAATCCATGTCCGGGCTAGGCTTGCAGTCCAGGGTTGCAACCCAGGGATAAGAATTTGCACCTTCTATAAAAATGCAGATTTGAGTTAATGCTTTGCTTATAATGTTTCTCTAGAAAGCCCTTTCATACACATTTTTCATGGTTGAAATAGCAATGTTTTCTGGGAATTTATTTCGGGGAGGGTGGTGGTGGTTAACATTTAAATATATACAGTGCTTATCACTGCTCTTCTTCTGTTTTGACTTAAGATTGCACATACCATACCACGTTAATCTAAGGTTGTTCCCATCGTTCCTGTTAAGATTTAACTTAGTAAAAGCCATTCTTGTTTTAACAGAGATCATTCCCAAATAATGATTAACATGCCTCTAGCAAAGCTCAAGTGCATCAAATACTAGTGATTCCCTCTGTGAGACTGCAAATTTAAAAAAGTTCTAAGTGTGAAGTCTTGAAAGAAAAAGGGAAAATATACAATAATGCACATTGTAGAAATGTCTGTGCATTACCTATTTCTTATGAATGAAGTTAGCGCAATTTAGTATCCGTTTTTCAAACTTCTCAAAAATCAGAGGGAAGGCTATCAGCTTGCAGTACAATGCTTTACCTGAACCAGGGAAAGCACGTAGAACATTGCTGTAAGAAAGGAATTTAAGAAATGCCAGAGCAGCTAAATCCAGAGAAGGAGTCACAAGTAACGCAAGAGAGATTTCTTCATGCAAACCTGTATTTTTTTTTATCTAGTTCGTTTCTTTTTACAGAAGCACTCCTAAGTTACCCCAATATTACTTTTTACACACTATGGAAAGATTTAATAGTTTTATTGCATACCTAGCCTGTGATTTTGTTTTGTCCCATCTTCTTGCTTTTAGTATGAATGAAATCAGCCTAGAATGCTAGTAGATGTATCCAAAAAGAACTTAAATTTCTCTAAATGGGATTACAAGAAAGCATATGTTACATCAGCTCTTTGACCCTCAGTACTAAAACGTTACCTGCTGCTTTAGCACTCAGAGGTGTTCCGAGTTGGAGTGACTTGCAGTGTTTTGGCTTATTCTGCACAGGAGGGAGCTAAAATTCATTTCCCAGGGATTTACAGTTGTGTTTGAGAAGTATATCCAAGTTTTCTGTTTAAAGGTACAGCTGAAAGGCAGAGTAGTCCTTTTGTGAGAGCCCATAGGAAAAAGATGCATGCCTGGAAAAGACCTGTAATTCAGATGAAGAGGTTTGGACTAAACTCATGGAATATACGGTCTCCTTTACAAGTTGCTTACTTAATGCTCCTATCAAAGGAGATGGTAATACAGTGGAATTGAGACATGCTGGGCATGTTTTGGGAGCTAGGGCCAACTCTGGTAGGACAAGAATCCCCACTGTGTAAATCCAATGCCTGGTTGCTGGCTTGGGTCAAAAAGAAATCATGTAGTTAAGACAGATTTTGCATGCCTGGTGTAAGATGCCTGTCAGTGACAGCCAGGATTTCAACACCCGTGTGTGAAAATTGGGCCCTATTTGTAATTATTTATAGTAATACATCAACAGAGTTGACAGGCTCTTGTTTGCAGGTACCCTTCTAAGTTCTTTACACGACAATAAAACTAAAACCTGATTACAGATATGACCTATAAACGTATATACTGTTGACAGTAAAACTGGGGATGGCGATCAGAAAGTTAAGCGGCTTTTAGCCTATAAACTGCAGAGTATTTTCCTGGTTCACACCGATGACCTATTGTATTCCAACCCAACAGCAATACCGATGTGCACACGGTGGCATCCCTGCTGAAGCTGTACCTAAGGGAGCTCCCAGAGCCAGTCGTACCATACGCCAAGTATGAAGATTTTCTTGCCTGTGCCAAAATGCTCAGCAAGGAGGAAGAAACGGTGAGTTTGCACCTTGAGTGGTATGATGAATGAAAAGGTTAGCATGTGATCACCTGTTCCAGTTTTGCGAAGGAGAGAAGCTGGTGATTACCTATCCTAATTTAAGATATGCCTGTGTTAATTGAGGCCGTCTTTGTATGAAAATTGTTGCTACCTACGTTTTTTGGAAGTCTGAATCGAGGCACAGCATACCCTTTGCTGTATTTATTGCATGTCACCAAATCTGGTCCAAGTGAACATCAGTGTGGTCAGTAACCCTGAACTGTAACAGGCAGGGCTTTAGTAGTTCCTGTCCAACTTTTGCCATCAAATCAGGAGAAATTTTCTTCTAAGCATTTTAGGATGCCACATTTTACTGACTTTTAATTGAAGACCAAAGGACTCTATTCATTGCCTATCACTGAATCAGAAAGCATCAGAAAGATGTCTGGAAGTAAGCCACCTTCCAAAAATTTTTTACATATTCAAGACATAGATGAACAAAACAAGGGTTCTGTCATATAGTATGTGCCCTGCAGTGGCATGGGGCTACTACATATTAGTCTGAAGAAATAATGAATGAAACTAAGTGCTCGATTTTACATTGTTCTGTGTGTTTATGGGTATTCAGGGCAACTTGATATTTTTTCTTCCAAGTAAATATAAAGAGGTTCATTCTTTTGATTGCAGTCTATTCCTCTAACTTTCTGAGGTTATTATTTCCGTTTAATTCCATTTTGACATTTCAAATCCTGCTGGAACTGGACCCCTCTCCTCCCTAGCCCTCCAGTGAATTGAGAGGAGTATGAACCCCTCCTTTCAAACTGGGGGACCCTCTCTTTTCTGAGCCTTCAGTTAATGACTGCCAACAGCAGAGGTAGTTGTTCCCCCCGATGGGGTGAGGGTCAGAAAGGTGTGTGGCAGACCGGCTCCTCTGCTCCTGATCTCTTAAACCCACTGAGAGCAGGCTGGGCGCTTGGCTGGCCTTTACAGCTCGCTTCAGGGTGCAAGTCTTTGTCAGCTGCTTGCAGAAGGCGGGAGCAGACCTTTCAGCTGGTTTGATTTTAATTGCTCTTCGCACAAGTTATGGTAGGGGATCCTCAGAGCTTGGTTTAAGCTGCAGCTGTCTGCTTTGGGTGTGTTGTGTATGTCTCCAACTTCTGATAGCTCCAGCGTAAAGCCACCTGCGAGTACTGCAGTTATCATCGCATGGTTTACGCTAGCAGTGATATTCATTCTGACGTTTTCATTCATTTGATATTAGTTTACTTCAGAGTGTATTTTTGTAGTTGCTTTGCGACTATGACATGAAGCACTTAAATATATTTTGAAAGCAAAATTCAAATCGCAGCGGCCTTTTGGTGCTAGAGTTGGTACTGGCCGTGTGTGAATAGTAAGTACTATACATAATGAGCCATTGCAATCCTGTTTATAGTGGCTGAACAGTCCATCTGTAAGGCTGATTTGCAGTTCATCTTTCTCCATATAGAAGTTAAAAGAGCAGTCACTGTTAAGAGAGAGAGAGCTGTGCATCTTGTTCGTTTCCTTAGCCCGCAACTAGCAAACTTGTGCACTATTGTCGTCTGTCCATCTTGAATGGCATTTTCTCATAACATACTGTAATCCAAACCCCACTGATGCTGGCAAAGCACCAAAACCCCGCACTGAAAGAGTCCAAAGGCACTGGTTGGCAAGCACCATAGCCAGGGGCTGTTTCCACAGAGCACAGAAATTAGTGTGTGCAGTTCTGCTCGTCTCATTCCCAGGGCTGGCACAAGCTGAAATAGCTCTGTATTAGTCCGACAGTATGGACCAGAACTGGATTATATATATATATAAATAAAAAATATAGTTTTTCATCTGAAAATACCAACTGATTCAAAGCAGAACTGTTCCTGGAAGCCTCGGCCTTCTTATCAGCAGGAGGAGGAATGGAGCTGCTGGTCAAAACAAGAAAGATTGAAGGCGAAGGGCAAGATGGGATGAAACCAAGTTATTTCTGCATGTATTTATTTTAAGTTAATCTTTGTTAGCAGAATATAGCTTTCCCAATGCAAAATGGCTTCTACAAGCTGCTTCTGATGGTAACCTGTATAGCATTTCTCTTACCTCTGCGGTTTCAGTGATGTGTTTATTGTCTTGTAATTGGAATTGCTGACATTTTTTTCAATCTCTGTGGCAAAATACTAAGAAACTCTGCCTCCCCACTGTTTTTTAAACTACATATATAGGGCCTGAAAGAATTGGTGAAGCAAGTAAAGAGCCTGCCAGCTGTCAATTACAATCTACTGAAATACATCTGTAGGTAAGTGCTCTTACAAGAATATCACAATAGAATTTCTAACTGTCAGCTAACAGAGAAACTTCTTTGTGTATGTACCCTGAAGGAAAAGTATTACAAAGTTGGAGGATCGGTAAACTTCGCTGATTGTGCTAAAAATAGAGGTTTACCGCACTAACTTTTAATTTGCTCTGTCAAGGTGCACAGTTATGAGGTGCCTTAGTAAGGAGGCTGCACTCAGCAAAAAAAGCAAGAAGGCAGAAGGAATGTATACTGTCCTCTTCCTAAGACCCTGGTTTTCCCATTTTTAACTACAGTTATTGGCCTTAGCTCTGCACTCCTGGAGCATGGTATCATTGAAAACTGTGTACGTCTGGTAGAATAGTTTTGTGGAAACATGTAAGATCTTAAAAACATGACTTGAACAGTTGCAATTTGTGAACTTAAAGGAAGTTCCCAGCACAAAGAACCACTTGAAAATGAATATAAACTTTAATTAATTGAGAGTTTGCATTTTGAGGATATTTTATGAGCCAAATAACTGATTAATTATGCTGGAGAAAGTCACCATCTTCAACAGAATTATCTCAGAGTTAGTCCAGAGTGAGATTTTTTTTTTTTTATCAGTGTATCATTTTCAAGAAAATATTAAGAAGTTGAGAATAGCCTTGAGCTTTGAAGATGTTCCCTGAGGATATAGAATGGAATACTTCAACTATATTAAGAAACCATCATGTTTTGATTTTTTTTTCTTTGCTTCCTTTTTAAATGTTCCTTAAAGGCATCTTTCTTTCACACAGATTCCTTGATGAAGTCCAGTCTTATTCAGGTGTCAACAAAATGAGCGTGCAAAATCTGGCTACTGTTTTTGGCCCCAACATCCTTCGTCCTAAAGTGGAAGATCCTTTGACTATCATGGAGGGTGAGTCGACTGTAAATAACTTCAGGTAGAAAGAAGGAATATCTTTAGATTTATTAACAGTACATACCATTCCATGTTGTATGTACAGTAAATTCCATATATTTGTCTTACGAACACAGAATTCTTCAATGTGAATGGACTGCTGGGTTAAATCCTGCAAGATACTGTAAAAGTGACTGAAATTTGCAGCATTGCAAGCAGATTTTGCATGAGATTGTGCTGCCTTGGCAACTTAATTAAAAATGTACTTTTCCTCTCAACACTAGCTGCGAATATGGCATGTTCTTATTCAGCATATGTGGTAGAAGTACAATTAATATTTCACCTGCAGTTTTTAAGGACCAGATAACGTTTGTACAGGTTCATGCTGCAGTGACCCATGTAGAATCCCCCAGAAGGCAGAGGAGTATTGCATGCCTTCTTACACAACAGTGATCAGATGGCCAGCTGCATTCTGTTATTTACAGCAATGCCTAGCTGTAACATTTTGCTGTGATTAAGACTAATATCACCGTGACAATTAGATTTTTTTTTTAAGCTTTATGATTTTCCTTCTCCATAAATTACATAGTGCCTTTTCTCCCTCCAATAACTTGTTTCGTAGTATGTAGGATTTACTTAACTTTCTGTGAAATTAGGGCTCTACACAGACCTTGCACTCAAAATTTTACCAAAACTCAAAAAGGTAGTTTNTATACACACACTCATGAGTAAGAGCTTTAATTAAATGCATTTATGACTTCTCTTTATGTATAATCTTTAAAATTTGACGTGAGACTGTGCTGATGTACAATGGGGGGGCTGCACATGGTTCAGTGTATAGGAACTTTTAACAAAGACTGCACATCGAACAGTTCCCATGGCCAGCCTTCCTCATTGCTCTTTGCTTTTTGGAAAGGAAAGCGTTAAAATGAAGAGTACTTTTCTTGTACAACCATTCAGGCAGCCATGTGTAACCATATCTGTATAATGGCAAGAAGAAGCTGTTTCTGTCTGGTTCCAGTGAGATTTTCCTGAACTCCAGTTACGGACCAATATTTTGCTGTCACACTCGGTGGTAAGAGTCACCTGAGTTCAGTGCAATGTTTGTAGTAAAATTCTGCACATAACAGCTAATGTCCTCTGAAGGAATACAGCTACACCTGCCATGGGAATTACTAAGTGAATTTTCCTGCTGCATATTTCTAATGTATGATTTTGCCTTAGCAAACAAACACACAAAAACACTAAAAAAAATGTTTTCAAGTACCTGCCTGATTTGCCTCTTAGTAGTTTTATTTTAAAAGGCTAGGTTATAAAGACTGAGAATATTGCAAAGCAGTTGATATTGCACAGTGGGAAGTTACTGATTAAAAGAGCACAGCCTGCCTCTGAAAGCTCTGTAGGAGTTTAAAAATGGGGTGGTTGTTATAACTACCTTGACCTTGTTCCTGAAAGATTCTTAATAGTACTTAATGAGGTTCAGTTTAAAGAAATAGAGTTTCACATCTTTATTACCCCAAGTCCGGTTATAAATGGTAGTGTGTAAATTGCAGTGCAGTCAAGTGGGGTGCACACCAAGGGGTTATTGGAGAGGCAGTCATTTATTAAAGCAAGTAGCAAGCTGTGGTTCTCTGTGAGTTCCGTACTGCGCCATAACATGACACAGTTTCCTCTTTGCATATAGTCTCACCGCGGACCGGTTAAAGGCATTCACATTAAATAAATTCTGTCACATTATTGCCCTGTTTTGCTCCAAAAGACTAAAACATCTGCGTTCCAGCAATGCAAATCCCTTCCCTGCCCCTTTTCTGTTAAACTACTACATGGAAGTGATTTGCCAGAATGGGACTTTGCTTTTAAGTGATCGCCACATTGAGGTGAAACACATCACTTATAATGACATTATTCTTTGCTACTCATTATCTCCTTCTGTGGTCTTCTTGGGATGCAGTAACTGTCACAGTAATAGCTCCTCTGCAACAACTGCAGTTCTTAGGGGGTCTGTGAGGCGTGCTGGCTTGTTCTGATGGAAAGAAGAGGCAGTGCTGATCTGGCCTGGTAGCCACGTAAAGTTCAGGCATGTTAAACATTCAGGGTGTTATATAAATGGACATATTAAGTAAATGTTTGTATAAATTGAATTTTTGCTAAGTATTTGTGGAATTTGACCCGTAAAGTATATTTATACTCTCAACAAAACAGGTCATTAATGACGATGTGCTTCTTTCAGGTACAGTAGTAGTCCAGCAGCTAATGTCAGTGATGATAAGCAAACATGAAGAGCTGTTTCCCAGGGATGCAGACCCTGAGATGGGACCTGAGGTGTGCAACAATAACAATGAAATGCCAAAGAAAGCGATTGTGGGACAGCTACAGAACAAAGAGAACAACAACACCAAGGAGACAGCGGTGAGGCGCTGCTCCTGGGATAAACCCGAGTCTCCCCAAAGGGGAAGCACGGACAATGAGTCTCCGACTGCTCTGCCAGGCAGCAAGACAAACAGCCCCAGGAACAGCGTCCAGAAATTAGATGTTACCAGAAGCCCACCACTCATGGTGAAAAAAAACCCTGCTTTTAACAAAGGCAGCGGCATAGTCACCAATGGGTCATTCAGCAGCTCTGTGGAGGGCCATGAGAAGAGCCAGACCTTACCAAACTGCTCCCTGCAAACCAGGAGAACATCCTCCCTGAAAGGACCGGTGACTAAGATGGGCACGCAGAGCATGCAGAACGGAGGTGTGCGGATGGGTGTTTCTAGCACCGATGGGCTCACCAACACCCTCAACAGCCGGACCCCGGGCTGGGCGCCCAATGGCTATGTCACGCTGAGGGACAACAAGCAGAAGGATTCAGTCAGCGAGTCAGGTCAGCACAACAGGCTCTCCACCTATGACAACGTCCACCAGCAGTTCTCCATGGTGAACTCTGATGACAAACAGAGCGTGGACAGCGCTACCTGGTCAACATCCTCTTGTGAAATATCCCTCCCTGAGCACTCCAACTCCTGCCGTTCATCCACCACCACCTGCCCTGAGCAGGACTTCTTTGCGGGTAACTTTGAAGACTCTGTGCTGGATGGACCACCACATGAAGACCTCTCCAACCCGGCTGACTATGAGAACAAAAGTGACCGAAGGAGCGTGGGGGGCCATAGCAGCCGAGCCACCAGCAGCAGTGACAACAGTGAAACATTTGTGGCCAACAGTACTAACAATCACAGTGCTCTGCACAGCCTGGTGTCCAGCCTGAAGCAAGAGATGGCCAAACAAAAGCTCGAGTATGAGACGAGGATAAAAAGGTAAGACAGTTTGGCTCTACCATCTGATTGGCTCTAGCAGAGAAAAGAAGTGCTCTCTCTTAAGACTTGCTAGAAATCTGCATTAGCTGCAGTCCCTGTGTGCTCTGCACTGAGTTTGCTGTCTTTCAGAGCTGACGTATGGAATTGCTTTTCTGGTATCATGATCCAGCTGGCTTTGTTTCAAAGCGACCGTTTGCCTCGGTTGCAACATGCTATCCTAATGACACCAGAAATAAAGGCAGAACCTTATGAATTTCTCTGGAATCTGACTGACAAAATCAGTAGGCTCGCACAAAGATTTCATTAGTTGATGCCTGTCCTCTAGAGACAGAGAGGTGCAACTGGGCACGACCTTTCAGTGAAATCAGTGTCTTGGATTACTCCACCTGTAGATTTTGGGACTGGGAGACTGCTGTAACTCCTCTCCAGAGTCCCTTGTTCCTCCTATTCAAACAGTGCTACGTCTGGGAGTTACCTCTGCTCATAGTCCCATTTCTGCACTGCTGCTTTGCCAGAGTCTTTCCTTCGAAGCTCAGGCATGTTAAAGAAGGCAAGGGGGAGCCATATCTTTGTGTACAGGTAGTGCACAGTCTTCTCAAACACAAGGTCGCTAGGGTGGATGTAATGACAGATAGATCAGAAATAGGGTAACATTTTTAGACAAAAAACAAGCCATGCTGATTGCTTTTTCTTTTTCTTGTCAATCTGTATTTGTAAACAGAGCAGATAAATCAACTGACAAACATCAGTTGCAAAATAAAGGCATTCAGGGCATGATTCTGACCTTTTAAATTACATTAGTGCAACTACAGTGGGAGCTGGGAGTCAACACTTCCAGAAGTAAAAGGCTTATTTAGGCTATTTGCTGTAGAATTACACGGAGCTGTTTGCTACTGCGCACCACAACCAGTGGCTGTTATCTTGCATTTTCTAAATGAGCTATGGAATAGAGATTGCCCTATGGGAATGGATCACTGATGAAGCCACAGTTTGTAGATACACCTCTCAGAAATTCAGTCTAAGCTTTGTAAATGAAAAGGCAAATGCATGAGTTTGTGGTGGCATGCATTTCTGCACGAGTGAGTGAGAGGAGTGCTGTTCAGGAGCTGTCTGCTTTTATTTCGGTTTCTGCAGCTTGGAGCAGAGAAATCTCACCCTGGAGACAGAAATGATGGCCCTGCATGAAGAGCTGGATCAAGAGCGGAAGAAGTTCACGATGGTAGAAATCAAAATGCGTAATGCAGAACGGGCCAAAGAAGATGCAGAGAAGAGGAATGACATGCTGCAGAAGGAAATGGAGCAATTTTTCTCCACTTTTGGAGAACTGACAGTGGAGACTCGCAGACCAGAAAGAGGCAACACCATCTGGATCCAGTGAGCATTGGAGGCTTTGACTGTGGGACCTTGGGGAAGGGCTTGGGGGTATTACACTGCATCAGGTGGCTGGTCACCTGTCTGAGGCTAGTACTCAACATAATGTTATAAACCCTTGAAGGAAGAAATCATAGACATTAACCACTCATATCTACAGTGTGTACTTATCAAGTTATACTCTTTGAATGCTTCATGAGACTACTGTCAAGTGTTACAACTGGATATGTGTATATAAATTTAAAAAAAAAAATCACCTTAGAGAGCGAGAGATGTATCTCAAGAAATATTTTAATGCAAGTCTTGTATTTAAACTGGTAAATTGAAATGTTGTTGCAATCAAGCTTTATATCAAGGCTTTTCTCCCTTGCACTTAACATAATAAGCTATTTTTGGCATTGTGTTACCATCAGCTTATTTTGTATATCAAATGTTGGTTTTTTTTGTTTTGTTCCCCCATCTAGCTGGGGAGTGAAGATAAACAGATACGTTAAGGTACGTGTGCCGATGGTTAACCCTGATTTGCGTCGTTTTTAAAAAAGACAGCAGGATGAGAAACAGCAGCATGCAGTGGGTAACAAATGGGGTACTAATTTAACAGAATTTCTACCTGGCTAGAAATGACCCGAGCACCCATATCGAACACCCTGTAAGGGTATCAGCTCACCAAAATCAGGCAGTTGGTGTTGAAGGGGTAAAGAGGTGCTTGTCTGGGAGGAAATGAGGGTGGTGAGGAGAAAGTTGAGAGAGGGGAAAAGGGAACTTAAGGGGAAGTTGGTCAAAGATATGGCCAGAGCTTTTTGGGGGTACCCTAACAGAGCCCTGTGCCTGATCACTGCAGCTTAGAGCAGGAATATAAACTACTTGCTCTGACCACGTTTACATCTGACTTACCTCAGCATCCTGGGCGAAACTGAGTCCTTTCTGTAATGCTTGCAAAGGGACACGTGGAGGGGATGAACTGCACATCTGGACAGCCTTGGTAATATGATGGGTGCTAAACAGAACACAAAAACACAGAATTGATGAGTGGAATAGAAATTACCAGGGCTTGTATAACAAGCAGCAAATAAGGAAGAAGACACACCAACTTTAATCACCCATAGTTACGGTGCATATTAGCAAGTTACACTGTCTGAGATGAGACTACTGTCAAGTGTTACAACTGTGAAAGCACCCAGGCTCATAGCGTCACCAAGGGAAGACCCAGAGGGAACAGCGTGGAGCCTAACAGCATGCAGAGTGCCAATGAAAAAGAGCAAAGCCATTCATTTACATGAATAACCTATTTGGTATCTTTACATATAGTGAGTATAGCTGGTGTTTTCTATATCATGTTAAAGATTTTTTTTTGGTTTTTCATTTTGTGTTTAGGACTGTGAGCTGTATTTTTAGAGAGGGTTGTTGAAACATCTTGGCTTCCCTCTAGTGTCACTGAAATGTATTACAGTTATTTTCAAACTACAATTGAGAAAGAACTATGAATGTAGTCTCGAAGAGGTGTTGATTTTAGCAGGGACATTAGACAAATATTAATTAGATGTGGGAAGTATACTGGGAAGCAAATATGAGGTTTACATTTCAGAGAAATAACAACTTAGAGTGGAGCGTTACACATGGCGCTTGTGGATGCATTGTTTGTGTTATGTAAGGCTCAGAGGCACCAGTCAGGGTGCCTAGTGTGCTAATTACTGTAAACATGTCTAGCGCACATCATCTGTATGTAAACAAGAGTAAGTCAGGGAGAGATCAAGGTAATAGGAAGGAGAAGGTTTTGTATTGGCTAGCAGCAATCATGAAATGTCCACACGATGGTAAGAGAAGGGAACGGATCACTCTGTTAATTCTGATTCTGAAACTGAATGAGAAAGACCTTGGTATCTGATGCAGTAGGCCTCAAAGTCAACTCAGAATTTAAGTAGAATCTGCAATCTGTTGGCATGACAGCAATGTCTCTGAGATGAGTATTTTCATAACTTGAATTCCTGTTTTCACACTAGAGGTATATACTAGCCCATGCAGCAGCATCTGAGGTAGAGAAAGTCCTGCTTCCTCACAGTAAGCCAAATATTTCCTTTTCATTTCCTCTAGCACTCTCTCTGCTGTTCAAGCTCGGATGCTCTCCTGAATTTTCAAGGAATACACAAGTCCTTAGCCTAGTTGAAGGACCTGTGTAAATGACGACCTAGAGCTCGATCACACAGGTATGGCAGAAGGTGGCCACTGGGGCAGTGGGAAAGGTGCTGCTCCGAGGTTACCAGCTGCTAGGGTGGCAAAAATAACAGCTCCTTGATAAAATTGTTTCATGTCCACAGCTGCCTCCAGTGCCCTGGGCTATACAATATATGTATGGAAGAAGGGGAGGTATCTGTGGTCCATGTACTCTGTGTTCAATTTTGATTATCTTTGGTCTTCACAAGAAAAGAACTGGAAGCTTCCAATGATCTGTATCTTCTGCATTGTCTCCTTATTTGTTTGAACGGGTTTCTTTGTGCACACGTTTCTGAATCCAGATTATTGCTTTCAGATTAGTTCTTGGTCTACCCCAAACTTCACAAATGCACTTCAGAGTGTTTTTTGCTTATCTTCAGGTCTCTTCACTCAAGGTGCCTAAGATGGTTTATAGGACAAAGTATTTCAGTGAAAAATCTTCATTTTTGGTGTATATAGAGCCTGCTCATTTTTGTGTAATTCTTTTTGAGATTGCCATTAAACACACGTTGCTCAGACTTGGATGATGCTACCTCAGTGATTTCTTTAGGGCATAATCCTTGAGAAAATTTTGTTTTGTTTTGCAAGCACTCCAGAAAAGTGGTTTCCCATGTGAATTTTGTGTAGCGGTTAGGATGGAGTAGGCCTGGCTCCTCCTGACTGATGCCAGGCTAAGAAGTCAGTGAATCTCTGGTTTGTTTTATGGCTGTAGCACAGGGATCTTGATCTGCTTTGAAATTAAGACTTAGTCTTGGAAGAAAAAACAAACCATTAATAGTCATTACAGTCACACAAAACTAGCTAGCGCTTTTAGTCACCTGGACAGAGAAGCAAAATTCCACAGCCAGAATGTCTTCTGGGAAGTCTTCGGTACTCTGGGAGCACCTCAGGTTTCTGTCTGTTTGGCCCTACTCCTTCTGGTGCTGATTCCTTGACGGGTTTAAAACCATTCCTGGTGCTGCTGTGCTTTTCCAGCCATCTATTCCTGTACCCTACTTACTGCTCTCATCACTCAGCTCATACCATGGTGATCTCCTTCCTGGAGCTGAACCTGCACAGAGCTATTCTTTAGCTTACCTTTCTCTTGGTTGAGGTCTCTTGTGCTGGCTCAATAACATATCAGACAAGTTTACTGTAGCTATGCTGTTTGGACTCAGCTTAAACTGTGCTGGACCATACTGTTTTAAGTACCTTTGAATGATTTTTTGGAAGCTCTTCTTAGGCAGGATTTGTTAATGTCTAGGTTTGAAGCTCGTCTTCACCTTTGGAAAGATATTCCAGTAATTGCTGTTCAGTTCTTCAAGGAATGTTCCATTTCCAGCCATATGGCCAAGTACCAGTATCCCAAGTTTCTTGCTTTGCAATCCAGGGCAACAAGGCTTCACCTCATTCTCTCTGCAGAAATCATCTAGACAGACCAGGCAACTTAAACAGGCACAGTAAACTTAGAAAATACTACCAACAACATATGTCCCCTCCCACCATGATCCATCTAAAGCATCCCACTGCGTCCTCCTCCTTTGAGTGAGGCTGCATCAGCATTTTGGCTGTGGTGATGAAGTGTATTTGTGTCCTTAACGTCATCTTCATGCTCCTACTATTGTCCTACTTCTCCGAATTAAAAGCACAAAATTCGTGTTGCTTACATTCAGAAGCAAGTAACAAAATGCTATTCTTCTAACATTTGTAACTTCTCGGTTGTTTTTTTCCTGTGGGTCCATGACCAGTTGGCTGCTTTGTTCCCTTTTGCATGCCTGGCCTGTGTGGAACTGTAGCTGCCTTTCCCAGCCCGTGTGTGAGTCGACATGGTTGGCAGAAGCAATGTTAGGAGGGCATGCTAATGGCTGTGTGTTAATCCCATCTCCAGCCACATCAGCAGAAAACAGCGATGGGGGATGCTGCCCTACGTGCATTTGCAGAACAGACTGGCTTGGTGGCAGACACTCCCTGTACCTTGTAAATGATAGATTCTGTTGTTTTGCTCAGAAAGGCTTCTGTCTTCCTCTAACAATCCACATTTGGAGTGTGCTCTGGTGGCGCAGAGTAATTAAACCTATTATTCTTCTTCATCAAATGTTGTTTTTGAGCATCTCACAGAGCAAGTTTTGCAAATATTAAAATTAATAAATAAAAGATGTTATGTTAAATGATATGCAAAACTGGTATTTGAGGTTTTCTTAAGAATGAAGAGGAAAGGAGCTTGGTAAGACTACTGCTCAAAGATATGTAAGGAGTACTTTATCCAGCAGTCAAAATGAGGGCCCAAAATTGGTGAGAAAGATCCAACTTGCTAGAAAGAATGAATATTTGATAGAAATTCACTGTATAGCATCCCTGGAGGAATGGAACAGATGTGGGATAAGGAGACACTGAATAAACAGGTACAGTGATTTGAATGTTTTGACAACCCAGTCATAACAGTGAGTTGCCTCTGGCTGCTGTACACTTGAACCCTTCCTAGCTGAGTAAAACTCTTAATTAATTTCCTTTCTTATTTGGAATTCCCTCTGGTGTCTGTCCACCGAAGAAGAGAGTGTTTGCAGACTCTCCCAGCCCCTGGCAAATGTGCAAGAAAGTGTGCGCTGGGGACGGGGGCAGATGGGAGAAAAGAAACTAGCCCATGGGCTTTTGATGTGGGCATGCAGAAATAGAGCAAACAGGAGAGATGAGGAGAACAAGGAAGCGAATATACGTGAAATTGCTGCGTGTAGGCGGCAGTAATGTGCCCTCGGTTAAGTGCATTCCTTCTGAAAGCTCGTCTCTCCAAGAAGGTTACCAAAGTTAATGTTGCACTATTCTTCCAGAGCTTTTTCGGCTCTAAATTACTTTCTGTGGAGACACCATTAGCTAGACTGTTTCATGGACTACCTTCCTGGCTGCTATCAGTCCTTTGCGCTAACAGGAAGAATTCACGTGGAGAAATACATGGCAAAGCAGCTGAATGCAAAGCGAGGAGCCCCAGGAGGTCAGATGGCACCCGTGGATTACCGGCACATGCTCTGGGAACTGCTAATGGCCCCAGCCCATCCTTCAGCTTCTCCAGAGCAGCACTTCTCAGCAAATAGAATTATATACGGCAGATGCCCCGCTGGTACAAATTGCCATAGCTCTGCAGAGGTTTACGAAGTGGTGACAGCAGCTAAGGATCTTTTCCTACTAGGCTTTTAGGTGCTGTCATAATGCATGTAGTTACTCTTAGTGGCAGTAGTCTAGTTCTACTGGAGAAATGCATGTCAGCAGTAAAACAAACAAGTTCCTTTAGTATGTCAGTAATAATGGGGAGTGCAGAAAGTTTGAGGCCAGAAAAATGAGCATGATGCAAATCTGTTCCTCCTTTTTTCCCTAAGGAATCCAGCATAATGAGCTTTATATGCAACACAATTTCATTTCTCAATCTCCTAAATGCAAGAATGGAAAATCCTCTCTACCTCTGTGTGTATTATTCACTCCATGCTAAAGAGGGGTACAATGATTCGTGTTCAGCAGGGCTTCACTGAAGTCAAATCTGTGATGGTTAAAATACTATTATGAGCACGGCTGTAATTTTTAACTGTAGAGAATGTAGGAAGCGACTCAGCTTGACACCAACAACAGGTAGCTCTGAGCACCAGTATTTTCTGTTGTCCTAATCAGGATGATGCTCTCTTTGTTTTCTGACCCTTCCAGTTAACTAACCTTAACAATTAGATAAATAGACTTTTTATGGTTTTATTTTTCTTCCCTTTTTTTTAGGGTCAGACTGCTGAAATGTAGTCTATAGTTCAATAGAAATGGTAGTGATTGCTGCGCATAGCACTATTTGCAAATGAGTTCTGCATACTTTGTAACAGAAAGTGCTCTCTTAGTCTTCATCAGTGCTAAGAATTGCCAGGGACTGGTATTTTTAACTGCGCCTTCTTTAGATTGGGCTAAACTACAGCACCTGGATTTTGGCAGGACAGGATGACTGATGTGGTGCTCGCTCTTCCTGTAGCCACTTGTAACCTCAACGGAGCACTGTGGTGAGGTTTTGCTTAATTCACACTTGCAAATGTGTGTTTTGTATCATATCGAGAGCTTGCACGGGGAGGTGTGTGAAATAGCTGCAAATTCACACCTATCTAATTCCATAATAATTCCCATGTGTAGACATGCCCTAATACTAATAGTGCATGTGGATAATGAAGGAGATATTTGCATAATTTAGTATTAATAGTGAACGTATCACAATTGACTTAATTGGTCTTCTTCTGCTTGCTGAAGGGACCTACATCAAAGGAGGCTGTAATGGAAAGCAAGAACCATGACAAAAATGAAGCATCTCTGGAGGCAATTCCACAGGCCATTAAGAGAATGGTTCATGAACTATTCATTCATCTGTTTCTGTGCTGCCAGCCAGGCCTGTTTCTGTCAAAGCCAGAACCGGAGATCAAAAGCACACCGAGCTATTAAAAACCTTGCCTAGCAAGGAAAGAGGTGGAGAGCTGCTAGCATCAACTCCGGGGGACACACTGAGTAAAGACGGACAGCTTTCCATGCGCGGGAGCCAGCAGGGGCTGGGTAACTTTGCAGCATTTTGCAAGGCCTGGCACGCTCCCCAGCTTAGCTCCTCTGTCCATCTCGTGCTCCTGTAGTGCTGCGGTCAGGCCAAGACGTCATGTGCCAAACCAGGCTTTGTTAGTGTGCTTGCTTTATGTGTACAGGTAAATGAAGTCTCAAAGAAACAGGCTGATGTAGCTCCAGCGGTAGCTTGCCACAGGCACTGAGAGACGAGTCCCTGGCAGTTCCCAGCTGCAGCAGGACTCCCGTGTTAGTGCAATTGGAGAGGACGGCCAGCTCCCAAGCCTGGGAGCTGTGCTAACAGCTACGCCTTCAGCTTTCACTCCAAAACCAAGACAGCGGCTAAGGCT
Organism: Anseranas semipalmata; assembly: GCA_013399115.1. Lineage (NCBI taxonomy): Eukaryota > Metazoa > Chordata > Aves > Anseriformes > Anseranatidae > Anseranas > Anseranas semipalmata. The sequence continues at coordinate 432,311 of VXAA01002706.1, read as the reverse complement.
GGTGAGGAGATGTATTTCCATGCTGGGAAACGCTCAGTGGGAGCTGGCCCTCTGGGAAGCATGCCCGCAAGGAGGGAGCTTGGTGAGGCTGTGTCCGAGCTGTAAGGACAGCAGGGGGTGCTTGTGGCAGCTGGCTGCGAGGTGCACACGTGTGCAGAGTGTTGAAACCTCCTCCTCTGAGCAGGCCTGGCTATACCTAGATATACCTAGATACACCCTCTGTTCTTTGTGAACTTGTAATTCCAGTACACTGGAGTGGAACCGTAATGACGCACTGAAACACGCCTCGGGCAAGTCACGCTTTTCAGTACTTCCATCCTCGTTTTCAATACTTCAATTAACCTTGATGTTACTGTGGGGAGCCAAATACCCTGCAACTCAAGCACAATAAAAAATGACAGGTTGGCAGGAGATGAATGCCCATGTTGATGAATGGACATCAAAATAATTGTTCTAAGTATTGATTTCCTACTTAAGAATTAAAAAATTGGAAAAGAATCAGTTGCGAACATTAGGTATAAAGTCAGCATTGATTTTAAAATAAAATCTTCAGCTGCAGAAGAGGGATACAGAGTAAATAGGACTGTATTGACCACAGAAAAACACGCCAGCAGAACGGTTTAGACTGGGAAGCTGGAATCAAACCAGTAACCCTTGTAAGGACAGCAGTAACGTACCATGCTCATGCCACGGCTAGCACTGGGAGAGGTAATCTTCGACTAGGAATGCATGATGCAATGACAGCAACACACATTTGCTATTGTCTTCCGTCCTCAGCTGCAGTGGCTTAAACATAAGCGAATGCCAGACCTCCCTGGAGCAACTCGGCATTGACACTTGTGACCCTGTGTCAGAAAAGGATAAATCATCTGCTCATTTCAGGCAACTCTAAGTCTCCCTGACAGGTATGCAAGCATAATCTGGAGCAATTCTAATACACTAAATGGCATTACTTCAGGATGACACCGGTATAACCAAGAGCAAGGTTTTGCTCAAGCAGCAAACCTTTGCTACCAAAATGTGGCTGGGTTTCGAAATGGAAGATGTGAGGCTGAACAAAAACAGCTTCCCCTAATTCATGCAGGGCCTGACTGAATTCTTTAAGACTTTATTTAGGGTCCAGCGAGGCCTACAGTCAACAGAACGACTTTCCTTTGTAGGAAGAACAGGATTTCAGTCAGGTGCCATCATGCAGCAGGAAAAACTGCAAGAGGATTGTATTTCTGTTTCGTTGCCTGCAAACAATTTAATTCATTTAGTCTAACAGATGTGACTCATACAGTCAACAGATGCGCACTGACAATGAAATATAATATAAAGAAAAAAATCAAAAGAAATAAGGTATTAAAGAATGGTTTCCATAAATGTAGCCATAAATGCAGCAGTGAAAGCCCAGCACGCTGCTGTAGTGGAGGAGGAGACAGTAACACCATGCATGCAGACTGCTCCTGTGCCATTTCATATGCAGCAACTACATGTAAGTCTTATATTTACACCGGCCTCCTGTCAGGCCAAGTGATAACACACACTGGTTGTAACTTCTGTACCTCCTCACCATTTGCATTACAGGCTCCCCACCTTTAAATGTGGTTGGTTGTGAGTGAAAATAGCTGGGTTTTGCCTAAACTTTTCCATAAATGGGCTTAAATCCTGCGATGCACGTGCATACCCCCATTGACCACTGCCATATCAGCGTGCGCTGTATCCTAGTCTTCAAGAAGTGTTACTTGCCTTTTGCGCAGTGACCTGAGTCCTGTGATTTAAGATAAGAATTACGGTTGCAACTTCTTCCTACTGCTCCTGTCCCCTAGATGTCTGCAGCTTATTCCTGCTGCGATGCAAGCGTGAATTGTTTCAAATGAATGGAAAGACCCTCATCTTGACACGGATAGCACCAGTAAAACTCCCAGTAACCCCTTTTGTGTAAACTGGAAATACAACTTGATGGTATTTCGATCAGTTGCAGAGATTTTGGAATTCTCTCGATTTTGTTTTCCAGCTGCTTCCCTGGATTTCTCTGTACTTGTATGTGCTTACATGTACGTTTGTTATTTATATGGTGTATCAGGTCAGTCACATGCCACAGCTTAAAATCAGTCTGTTATTAGCACCAACTTGCCAGGATTTCCCCCAGTTCCTCCCTCCCTTGCCTTTGCAGCCAAGAGAGCTCTTGCGACTTCTGCTTCCAGTATCCATTTCTGTTTCACAGCTCCTTTGCTTTTTTTCTTGATCTTGGCTGCCACAAGACTGTTCACAAAGTGCTCTGTTCCTCTTCCATTCAGCTCTACAAACTTGCTTGGAAAAGGAGGCCCGGCGTGTCGCTGAGCGCGAGGACCAGGCAGTGCTTCTGCCAGCCTCCTCGCCTTGTGCTGGCAGCAGCCTCCTGGGGCTCCCAGCCCTTCTGATAACGCGCGCTGACATGCTTCTAGGAATGATGACACCCTCTCGCTTTTCTTCAACAGATGACTGACAGTTTTAATTCACGGCTTACTGATCCTAAATCTTGCACTAACAATCCTTCTCCTCTTTTTTTTCTGTTCTTTTTTCTTTTTAAACATTCTGCCTTCTTAGGCAAGACCCAGAACCCATCTTGCCACAGTCCTACTTACTGGTTGTTCAGCGATTATGTTTTTTTTTAAGTGTGGTGAATACATTTTTCTTGAACACAGAAGCACCATTTCACAATGAATCTTCCCTAATTTCAGATAAATGATCTTTGAAAATAAAATTTCTCCTTTCTGAAATCTTTTTTTATTTCTCATGATCAGAATGCAGAGGGAGAGAGGTTGCACTTCATTCGTTAGATTCTTAGCAGGAAGCAACAGGTTGCCATGATTTGAGGGAAGAAGTGTGATACATGGGAGGCAGTACAATATTTAGCTCCCACTCCCTCCAAAACATTTACTGTAATTCGTAGTCCATTGTTGTTTGTCTTCAAAGTCTCTGACATTTTCTCTACAATAATTCTAACTAAAATATATTGATCTTCATATTCTTAATAGTCTATTTTCAGCATCAGCATTCCAGAAATGCATTATCACTATGACAGAAATATTTTTTTCAATTACAGCATCCTTTTGGGCCTGACACTGGAAAACAGGGTCATTTGCCTTACACCACATCAGGGTGGGGGATGCGATAGAGCCAGCAGCTTGTGGCAATGAGATCGAAGTGCAGCGACACATCAGCTGGTGCGCTGGGACTGAGAAAATGTAATGGCCTTTCTCCAACAGAAGATATACTTCTTTATAAATACTGTTTAAAGATGCAACTTTTAAGGGGGTTAGTAAGGAAGGGTTACACCATCTGGAACAAAATAGCCACCAAGATAAGATGTAATCCACATGGTGGCCAATGCAGCCTTTCAGATCTGAACAGCCAGCTGCCAGAAACTGCTGACCAGGTGCTAACTGCGCTAGCCCAGGAACTAGATTTTGCTTTTTTGCTTCCCAAATCCCTTGTTGCTGGTGAAGTTTGTTCGATACATCAGGGCTGCTGTAAAGCAGCCTTTCTGTAATTGCGCTGCATCTACTTGCAGAGTTTTGAGCAACAGAAGGTACTCCACTATAACCATAAGCTAGGGGCATAGGTGCCAACCATGTGTTTGATCCCAGAGGAAAGCAATGAGGCCAATACCTGGCCACCGCTGAGATTCTTGCATCCACGTTAACTCAAGAGCCTACGACAGCAATGTGGCAGATTCTGCTCTCAACACAGCGTGGAGCTCCACTGAAGGAAACAAGGGGGCATTTAGTTATCCAGGGTGAAATTCTTCCTGGTTTTATGTTGAGTTGTATAGTATTAAGGGCTTTAAGCTACTAGGCCAGCTATGGCAGCAAGAAGCTCAGCAGTCTGCTTTAGTCTGTTCTTGGTATGGTAATTTCTCTTTTGGCTGTCCAAAACAACAACAAAAAAGCCACCACACTGGAAACCCGAAAAGAATAATCAAAGCAATGAGGAAGACATGCCAATACATGAGATCTGTGAGATAGGGAAAGCAAGAGGGCTGTCATCCTGCAAGAAGAAATGGCTATAGTCACTGTCACGAGCAGAGGCTGCCTTTTGAATAAGGCAGAGCAGCTATCAGGAAGCTAGCGCAGGATCAAAAAAGACTGGTCTAACTGATCTGAGAAAAACAGGAGCTCACTAATTCCAAGAGGGATTGACCAGGAATTTAGGCTTAAATGCTCAACTCTTTTTTACTAGGGTTCACACAGTGCTTAGCCTAACTTCTCCCTAGGAAGCAGAGGAGTACAGAACAGACAGTGCAAGAGCAGAGCTGAAAGCTCTGCACTGGAGTGTCACGGGGACTTCACTGTAGCCATTGGTCCAATTGCTTTCCTGTAGTTTTGACGATGTTTTAATTCATCTACCTGGAACTTGTGCAGACATGCACATATTGTAGAAATAAACCCAAACAAAACATCATAGGCCTTTGTTTCATAGCACAGGTCTTAAGACAATGAAAAGACTGAGATGCTACCCTTGCAAATAGGCAACGTGCTTCAAACTGCAATAGCATGGTGACCTTCTTGCCCCCAAATGATGAGAAGACCCCTCACGCATATAGCAAATGCTACACTGAATTTCATTTGTGTCTAAAATACAGTATGTGCTCAGAGATAAGCAGACTTTTTTTTCTCAAGACGATTTCATTGGGTTCCTGCCTGTTGAAACCTGTAGGCTCCCATACGGCAACCTTAATGGTTTGCATTACTTGAAAGACTACTTCAATCTGAAAGGTTTACTACGTGATCAGCCTGACTACTTAAGTGTTTAAAGTGTCTTTGATAAATTCGTGTTCACAGAGGCAGCAGCTATACAGAAAATACAGAAGAATTCTTATCTATCTTCAGCATAAGATATGTTCTACAATCAATTCTAACCGAAGTCATGAGGTACGGAAACACAAAACCCAAGCCTTCTTTGCTGCAAAGCCAACTTCATTTTCTGGCCCCTCTGGAAGACAAGCCAGACATCTCCTGCATTTTTTTAGTCTATGTATATAGGAAATGATTTAGTTGTGGGGGGAAAAATAAAGATAATATCAGCCTGTGCTTTGTAACCTGCTAGATTATTGAAACTTCTCCCTCTCCTCATCTCCCTTTTTTTTTTTCCTTTGTGGC
>VXAA01002706.1:383982-425378 GCA_013399115.1 Anseranas semipalmata | reverse complement strand
TTTTTTTTTTTTTTTTTTCGGGAAGCTCAGGAAACACAAAGAAAAATTTCTGTAAGTGACTAATTCATCCTTGTTATTGCTAAACTCCAACCCGTTTCTTAAGCATGCTTTGTGCCTGCAGACTACTTCTACCTTTTCTTCAGTTCCCAGTGTAACCTGTGAGGCTTGTGGCTTTCCCAGAACAAAACCCCAACAACTCAGCAAGCTAACAAACAAGAGAAAGAATGAGGTTCAAGAAAAGGCATGGGGCTTCCCATGGGCTGTCTCTTATCCAGTGTCCTGAATCAGCGCTTAGCTGTTCTTAGGAGTGCTTTGTTAGTCCTTTAAACTAGCCGTATATAACTATAGACTGTTATATTTATCTTAAGCTACTGTAGTCTATAAATATTTGTCTGTTGCCATTTTTATGAATGTAAGTACAACCCATGTTGCACTAATGGCAATCACATATTCAGTCACAAATGAGGAGGACTCTCAAGAGACACTTAAAAGCACTAAGGTATTAAACATCTAACAAGCAAAACAAAAAAAACCCAAGAAACCTAAAATCTAAAGAAGGAAAATAACTTGCTTTTCAATGGAACATCACAGGTAGCCAGCTCTGTAAGTATACTCTCTGCACCACATCCACAGCCAATTTGAAACTTCTCCAAAAAAGCAAAACTACCCTATTCTATAACCTTGTTTTGTGAAATGTGGCTATTCAGCTCTGCCACCATGTGCTGTGTGTTCAGAACGAGGGATTCTGCCTACATGACTCCTTCCTGGGGCCCAATCCATGCCTTAGTATTCTCCCCCTGAGAAAGCCAGTCTTACATTTTCCCTCCATCTTACCCAGATTTTAATTGCCTGCATGCCTGCTAACCTTTTTAGGCCTCCTTGTGCCTTCCAGTAATCAGGAGAGATGGCATTCACTCACATTCCTGCCCTATCATCCTCACAAAGCGGTTTCCTGGAGTAGTGCATCTGCTTTCCTAAGGGCTGTGTGATTTCTTTCTGCTAGCTATCAGGAGTGTTCCATCAGATGTCTGTAATGCTTTGCAGAACAGTATGATTTACTCGTCCTCCTACAGCTTACCTGACAACTTCTCAAATTCTTTTAACATCCCCCAGTTTTATATTTATTTAAATTAATTGGGTCATTTTCAGGAGAGAAGGAAAATTCTCTTTCCTGCATGTGCAGAATGCTAGTTGTAATACAGCATTTCCGCCAAGAAAAATCTGGATAGGGAGATGACAGACAGGCACAGGGATCCTGCCTGGAAGGCCCTGCGGAGGGAGAAGTTCGTGATCACAGAACACGGGACCCGAGCAGCCCCAAGCCTGTGGCTCAACATAGACGCTCGATTTTAACAGCGGAGCCTGGAGCCAGCTCCCACCTGGTGCTGGCCACTACGTACCTGCATGGCCTTGCCTGCATCGAATGCGGTGACAGTTCTCCCATCTGAGCAGCCTTTTGATTTGACAGTAGAAATAACTAAGAGAATTGTTTATTTTTACGAGAATCCTATAGTAGCTTGGGTGCTTTTATTTTGTTACCAGTATCACTGAATGGAGACTAGAGCTTCCACAGTATGTAGCTACCTAAGGCTACAACATTCTCTCAGCACAGGTCGCATTTAACACAGCACAGGTTATGTGCCAATGCACTTTGCAGGGAAGTACACACTTCACTGTCTATACATACTTCACTGTCTATACATACAGTGTACCGAAGCACATACTTCACTGAGTGCTGCTGGTGAAGGCTTATATGAGGTCATGAAAGCACATCTGATGAAGAATGCATCTGTTCTTCTTGACTTGATGGGTGCTGATCACAGACACTTCAAGGTTGCCATGCTGATCTAAGAGTTTAGGAAGGGATTGTTATTTAAAAATAATTCCAGTATGCCATGGATAGCATTTGGGATCTGCAGGGCACCCAAACAGAGATTCCTGTTCTCAGACTTTGAAGATAGATACTCCAGTTTAATCTGTTGTTTTTTAATGAGGGATATGAACTGGAAAAATTCTGTTTTTTTAAATACATGCGGGGGACAAAAAAGAAGAAGTCAGACCACTTTACGTGGTTTCCTACTTTCTTATAAAAAAACTCTGACAGGCTTGGTGCTGTGACCACTTCCCTGGGAAGCCTGTTCCAGTGCCTGACCACCCTCTCGGTGAAGAACCTTTTCCTAACACCCAGCCTGCCCCTCCCCTGTCGCAGCTCCACGCCGTTCCCTCGGGTCCTGTCGCTGTCACCAGAGAGCAGAGCTCAGCGCCTGCCCCTCCGCTCCCCTCGTGAGGAAGCTGCAGGCCGCCATGAGGCCTCCCCTCAGCCTCCTCTTCTCTGGGCTGAACAAACCAAGGGACCTCAGCTACTCTTCATATGTCTTGCCCTCCAGACCCTGCACTATCTTCGTAGCTCTCCTTTGGACACTCTCTAGTAGTTTTATGTCCTTCCTTCATGCATCCCAAAGAAAGAATGTACATAGGTTTGCTGTAACAATGATCAAGGCTGGACTCCAAGGAAGGAGTTTTTTGTTGTTCTTTTTTTCTACTTCAGGGCATTCCAGTCTTAGAAGGCATATTCTCAGCAACGCTTTTACTTAGTAAATGGTGAAAAAACATATGAATTACAGCCTTCTGAAGTAACTAGGAAGTATCCACAAGGAATATGGCAAAAAGATACATTGTCAACTAGGCATTTGTATTTGTATTAATGCAATAAGAATTGTAATTTCAAAACACCCTCATGAAAGATCATTTTCTACTCTGACAGTGGTGTGCCAGCAAGCCAAGCCTGAGAACCACAGCGACAAAATAATCAGTTTATTATTTCAGTCTTAGCTTTTCGATTGATGCTCTTTCCCAATGAATTCTGTCAAACTGCTGTCAATGGTCTAAGACAATCACATGTAAATTTCAGATGCACCATAAAATGTTTTAAGAGACATGGCTTACCATGTCATGCTACTCCTGATTTAAATTTAAATTCTAATTTGCAGTAGGATGCAGTCTCTGCATTGATGTGAAGCACACAGTTCTTACTGTTGTTTCGACACCTGGCAATCTGATATGCTTTCTCCATGCAAAAACTTACTGGACTGGAACAATATCCCTGTAAGACATCCCCCTTTGCAGATGCTTTTACCTCATCTCTGCAGGAAGCTTTCCATTAAGTCACACTGCAACTCCTACAGCCAAAACCATTTTGAGAGCTCTGTACTGGTGCCAACGGTCTTTATACGGTGTTACTAAGGGAAAGGAACAATGCAGTACAAAGTGCCATGCAGAGAGCCTTCCCTGCCTTGCTGCAAATGCCTTTCACAATTATTAGGAAAGGTGTTCACTACCGAGCTCAGAAATTCACCTGCTGGATTGTGAGGAGCAAACACTACTGTGTTTTTGTTCAGAAGCAAGGAAATGGTGTTGCCTACTATGATCTCTAGCAAAGACTGGCACCTGAGCTAAAATTTGGAGCTTCTCAAACAGAAATGAAATGTCAAACTGAGCTCCCTTGGCTAAATCTGTGCAGTGTATTCATAGCTAATTATCTGTAGCCGAAGAAGATTAGAAGAGAGTTCAAAGCTGATTGATTGATATACAAAGAAAACTGCTGGAACAGACAACAAAAGTAGTTGTAAAAGGTCTAGGCCAGTTTATTCGCAGCTTGCTCTCAGGAAAAAGTTTCACTAGCAGTTCTAGCAACGCTTTAGCTTCACTAGAATGCTAGTTCTTGAAAGCACTGGAGGCACAGATGTATGTGAATTGTACCATTCAAAACAGGTTTTAACATAGCTCATTTCGTACTGCCTCCTGGAGTTTATTTACAGACAATCTTATGTTTGCAGGGTTGCTGGGGAAGTCAGATCTGAGGCCTCAGAGAGACTAAGAGCAGCCCTGGAGCCTGCCTTTCCTTCTGGATGTATGAGGCTGTTGTGGTGCACCTAACGGAAGGCTGAGAGACAACAAGGAAATGTCACTTAGGTAATTCTCTCTGTAGCCTGCACAAACAGGTGCACTCCCACAGCTTCCAGAAGCTGGGCTGGTAGTTGTATTGATATATTATCAAATAATCTGCTTGCACTACATCTCCCAGAATGATAGAAATGTGAGCCGGAAGGAACCTCTGGTCAGCCATGCTCTGGGTAGCGAAGTCTTGAAAACCTTCCAGGATGGGGCTTCTCTGATCACGCAGGTAACAGTTCACTGCTGCACTGTCAGCCTAGCAGATCAGTGTTTCCTAATGTCCAGCCCCAATAGCCTTTTCTATACCGTGTTGCTAACGCTATTCACAAAGCATCGTCTTGACAGGAGGAAAAAGGAAAAGACAGGGAGAAGGGCTGGGGAGGCCAGAAGTCATGATTCAGGGAAAGACACAGAAAGCTACTTGAAGCAAAAGGGTGTCAGAAGTATACACGTAAAGGAACAGGATAAAAGAACCTAGGTTGACTACCAATGTCTGAAACTTCCAAAAATACATTCAACCAATACTTGCTGAAGTTGAATGCTTCCAAATTGGGCTGTTAGTAAAGAACTGGCATAGTGGACTGTAGGGATTTGGGATGACAGTAAGATACAGGTTCAGCTTTGTTTACAGAGTAATTAAGATATGAATATTTTCATCTGGCATACAACAATTTCTGGTTCTGCAGGTGAAGCAGAAATACAGAAAAGGAATGTAGATTACAGTTAGAAAAAAACAGAACCCAGCATTTTCTTTTAGTATTTTTATTTTGCCAAGGGAAAGGCTAAGCAGAGAAGACTAGTAGTGAAGTTGCAGACAGATAAATCATGTTTTTTATTAATCACAATGGTTTGAATCTTCCTGCTCAAGGTTAGCAAATAGTAATAATAAATATAGGAGACAGAAGATTTGTAAAGCAGACGTGGGAGCATGGGCTCAGAGTGCTCAAACGACATCATCATGAAAGCAAAGAAATACATCTTTTTTATTTATGTATCAGAGCAGTCAGATAATGTCCAAGTTCAGACAAAGTGAATGTAGTTAACTCAGAGTAAATCTGAGGGTGAAACATGAAGCATATCAGACGGTTTTGATTCTGTAAGAACCAGTATCTTAGAGTAAGTCTGGATACAAGATCTCCACAGTTATGAGGCTCCAAAGACCAGATGTCATGATTCAGCATCTTTATCCCTGAATAATCACATTGGGTCCCAAATTAGGACAGTTTTAAAAAAAAATCAGGATTCATTAGTGTGGAATAGAGAACTGGTTTGTTAATCTATATGATTCATTAATGACGGTCTTCAATGTATGCATATGATAGAGATTCCCGACTTTAACTCCTCCTCTAAAGAAGGGTGTTGGCCCATTCTGGCAATTACTGAATTGACCTCAATTCCTTCCATCTCACCTGTGAGATTTCCCAGACTCCTCTTTCCCCGAGTCTTAATGGCCTGGTGGAGTGGCTACTAATTTACAGGTTAAAGTAAGAAAGTCAAGAAATAGGGCTGCAGAAGCAGTGCCTTAAGCAGGTAACTATGAACCAGTACAAGCTTTCCTCCTGTCTTGTCTTCTGCAACATCCCATTTTAGCTTACGTCCTAGGGCTAATTCAGCAGTAAGAGAAGGACTGCACTAGCTTCAAAGAGGGAACAGCAGATCATTGGATCTTCTTGCAAGAGTGCCTCCCGCAAGGTGGGAACGCTGGGACTCGTGAGCACTGCAGAGATGAATTCCAGCAAGGTAGGATGAAATATAGGAAAGTAACATGCAGAGTGTTTCCCGGGGCTGTGAGAAGATGGAATAAGTATTTATAAGATTTCTGTGACCATTGGAAGTAGAAATAGGGTGGTTTTGTTTTTTACTAGAAAATTGGATTTCCCATTCAGAACAAATACTTAATCTATTTAAAAAAAAAAAAACTCAGGAGACTACTAAATACTAAAAGGCTAGTGATAGTTCCAAAGATTGGATCAGCTTGGAAAATACGAGGACAAAAGGCTGTAGATTGGGTAAGAATTCATGATTTCCTGGTTGCGGAAAGGTAAATGTAGACTGAGGAGAGAGGGAATGGAGTACGTCCCAGGGAAACTGTCTCTGGCTGTCTCTGAAGAGCAGATGGATGGTGCAATAGCGGTACATGCACAGGCATCCGTACAACGGTAGTTCCACAGGGCTCTTGGTTTAAACGTGGTTAGCATTTCAAGGGACACTACCGAGGAGAACCATAATTAGTGCTTAAAATCTGTGCCAGTACGCTATTTGAAAGGTATCCCAGCTCAGGGGGTCAAAAGAAAAGAAAGGTAGTACTGAGGAGAAATACATCTGCAGTGAAATGACTCTACCTGAAAGCAGATAGCAAACCTAAAAGCCAGCATGGGGAGAACTAACTGAGACTATGGCTGTAGATGAGCTCCTTCATCTTTGCAGATAATGGACTATAGACATAAGAAATCTGAAGTAACTGCCCAGGATCTACCCAAAATTTTTAAGGATGTGTTATATATATGCACATACATGGCTCATACATCTTTCTAAGCTATGATGTAGTCCTTATGCAAGTAATTGAGAATATGTATTTCTAAGCACTGAAGTTTGACTCTACATTATTTCTTCATCATTTCTACACTAATAGAGTAAAAATCGTCAGGTACCTGTTTTTCCCTAGCCTTTTTAACAAAGGTTCTCTGAGGAGTGGAAGTCCAGTTTTGCTATGTAATTCTAACTTAAAGTAGTTGCAAGCTCATCTTAATTAAGAATTTGCATTATTTGTTGCATAAAGCATTCTTAGGACAGGGTTAGACTTGTATCACTGATACCAGAAGGGAAGGAAAATGCAATGGACTTGTTCCTAACTCATATGCACAGCTAATTGATAACATACTAATAATAGTGCAAGCAAAAATCATTTTTTCTACCTGTCCTATGATGAGAAAATGCTATGAGTGTCTGAAGAAATATGTATTCCTTAGCCCTAATGCATAATATGCTATTAACGGCAAGAACTGAAGTTGAAGCAGTTAATCAGGTACAGGGTCAAATACTGAAGTCCCCATTCCAAAAGTCCCATTGATTTACCTGGAAATATGCATTACTTACTAAAGGAATGAGCTCTATAGCATTTTTTTCCCCCGTAGTCATTCAAATCAAGCAACAAATAGGTTAAGGGAACAAAGCACTCAAGAAAAGTGGTTCCTGAGATGTAGTACAGTAAATTCAGCAGCTGGGATTTATGGCTTAATGTGACTGCAAAACCACAGAATGAGTATGAAGTTCAATATATTCTAAAGTTATGTTCACCAGTTCTTCCGATAGAAATAAAAGCGTTTAAACTGAGCCCCAGCTTATGAGCTGCACTACAACACAGTTGATACATAGAAGAGGTCAGAGCCTTCTCTTGAAAACACCTAAATATTGAACAGAAATGAGCAAGTATTTATCCACCTACGAGGTGTCTTGGATACATGCACTCTATTCCACTCCTGAGAGTGTACGAACCATTAATTCAGGGCAGTGAGCTACTACAGCATGCCCGAAGTGCCACAGGATGGCAGCCTCTCGGAGCACTGCATTGTTATTCTGTTGGAAATCCCGTGGTTGATGTTTCTGCCTGAATTCCTGAGTGTTCTATCTTCGTGGTTTACTACTTCGCTATGGGAAACATTACCTGGTTTGGGAACATCATTTTGTATTTTGGACAGTCATGAAGCTTGAAAGACCATTCTTGGTGCTACAGGCTAAATGTAAAGCCTGAAGATGGGGTTTATAAAACAAGGGTCATGAACTGTGGTTGTGGAGTGCTAACTTTGGATTTCTGCTTTCCAGTACACTACACATAGAGGGGCCTCCAGGCTTAACCTTTTTTCCTCTTGCATATGTATTTTTTTCCCCTCACTTTGCTTCTTAGCATACTTTCAATGACATTTTTGATTAAGTAAAAATTACAACTTCAAAAAATAACTTGAAGCTGAAAAGCAATTATTACTGTTGGTTGCTGTAAAAGGCATCCATGCACATACAACAGTGCGCTCAGAAAGTCTCTAAGTGCAGAAGGAATGTGTGACCTCAAAATCAGTAATAACCTTAATACCCATAGAAACAATCAACCTAATCTTGAAGTTCCACACAAGCTTGCAATTGAATTCACAGGATAAAAATTGCAAACAACCTATTTTAGTAAGTTCATGATCAAATGTGATTCCTAGAAGCGTGACTGTGAAGTAAAAGAAGAGCTTTGAGGCTGGCTATACTGGAGTTGATGTCTGAGTTGTGTGAAAACTCAGTCCTTAAGAAATGCAAACAATAAATACTATCCTATTAAACCACCTGATGTTGTTGGATCTCATGCTGCATATTCTCACTTCCCCTGGAAAAGTTCAGCTGACATCTTGTACTTGTTTTCACAAAGTATGCCATTTCACAACTAGCCCCAGCCATGTTACAGGCAAGGAACCACCAAGCTCACAGGATGATCCCTGCAGGTGGGTGCAGGTGGCTTCCATCTCAGACTGACCAGCAGGTGACAGAATCCTTCCAAATTTGCTTGTTTCTAGGTTATCTTTAGAAACACCAGAAACAGACCTGTAATGCACAGTGTTGGAAATGCTATATTCAAATACTGTGGTGATCATTCAGCTAAAAGTCAGCTCCTTACTTTGAAAGGTAACTTAAGGTATAGTTTAAGGAGTGTAGTGTTTTTAATGATCCCTCAGTCTCGCTCACTGTAGCCTGATGTCACAGATGGGGAGCAGGAGCAGAGTGAACACAAAGAAAGACGAGAGCTGTTAGCTGGGGAAAATATCCTAAATCCTGACTAGTTTTCAATTAGAACAATGCAAAAGAGGAGGGGCAATGGAAAAAAAAGAGTGTCAGGACTTGGATTCTCCTCTCCTTAAGCGCTGATTAAATCCTTTGCTCACTCTGGCCTCATGAGAACAATGAGAAGAAAGAAGACGACAACTGCTGGTTGTAAAGTATGCTTGGAGGTCTTATAAGCCTTAGATGGCTTTGTGTATTTGTCTGCAGCAGACCACATTATTTGTAACACTGTAGTGCCTGAAGGTCTGTCACACTGAGCTAGCTTCTGCACACACACACACTGATGCTGCATGTTAAGCTTGGACAGTAAGACCATTAAGACCAATTGCTTTTGCAGATTTCTCTGCAGTTGTGTATTAGACTTTGGAAATTAAGTAAAGTTAAATTTGAAAAATATTGGTAATGTATTACTAGTCAATGACAGGTGTAGACAAATGCTCCACTGAACTGAAGTATTGATCTATTGTTTTCTTTTTCTTGGGAACAAGACCATATGGAAAAAATCAAACTTTGCTAGGTTCATTATGTGAAATGGAGTAATGCAACACATGCCAAACAGCCCAATAATGCCCAAGTATGAACTTCCATGCAGCTGCAATAATAGAACTTCCATTCTTATACGTAAAACAGTGGCTTGGCTGGAATGGTGAGCAGAGGGTGAGAGAGGCTGCACCAGGTCTTAAGCACCAAGGTTACTGTTAGTGCAACTATTGGCCATGTAAGATGATGTCTGAGAAGATCTGGTGCTAATTTGGTTATACACAGGGCTAAAATCCAACTTAGAAAAAGCAAACCACCTGTGTGACTATTATTAAGAATTTCTGAAGGGGGTATTCTTGTGCAGAGCATTATCCAGTAGCATACAGTCAGGTTAAATGTCATTGTATATCTGTATGCTTCACCACCAGAATTGTTACAGACTGATTGTGTTCCAGACACAGTATGTTTGTAATGCTGTGGAGAACCTCTTCAGAGCTAGAAGGCTGCATTTGGGATGCCTTTCTTTCTAAGATACAATTCCCCTCGGATATGAGTTAGGTTCTCCAATTGCCTCCTACAAGGTAAAACTATGTTACTTCGGGATTATAGTACTTTACTACCAACAACTCGATCCTAGATCAGACTGTGGCATCTCCTCACGATTCCAAGCTCTCAAAAGGGAAAGAGGAAAAGGAAACTGCTGACCTGAGGCATTCGTTTAAACCTTGAGCAGAATGCTTTGAAGAAGAATATGTAAAGTCCACTGGGGGGAAAAAATACAGATCTATTTACCAATTTACTTATACGAGCAATTGTCTTAGAGTAAATAAGAAATATGATTCTTTTTTTCGGTAAACCTGAATTAGATGACTGTCAATATCCATCAGTCTCACCCCTTGGAGCATGTTTCACATAATTCAGGCTTGTTACAACATACATACCAGGAGATCCCTCAAAGTAATCAAATGACCACTCATTCTGCTTTTCTAAAGAGACCAGGGAGGAACACATTAAGGTATTATATAACCAGTCATTGGTGGCAGTGGGGGGGAAACCTCAGTATTATCTTGTAGGAGAGACTGTGCCACGCATCATTACCTGAAAATAGTTTAGAAACAGCTAGAAAGAATCATTGCTTTCCTTTTCCTGATTTTCTCACTCTCTGGTCAAATGCTCACATTATGAAACAATTGTGACCACTGAATTCCCTTTTCCTTCCCTTTTTTTATCATTTGCCTATGCATACAGCAAAATGTCTGTAATAATATTAGGATAACAGAAAGCCTTTTTTTTTTTTCCCTCTCCTCTTCATCATGTAAGCCAAGGACAGAATTAGTCCTTCACAAGCTGGTTAAACTACTTAGAAGGAACCAATTCAGTAGTGCTAAGAATGAGTACTTGATTATATGATAGGAATAGCATCTAAGGGAGTGCAGTATCTGGGTTTATGGGGCAGTGCTTGGGGGACATGGGGATGTGGAGGCCAGAAACACTTGTCTCTCGCAGGGGGAATATTCTTCATCTGAGAGACCAGCACTTCCTTTTCTTAAGAAGTCAAAAGCCAGGAGTAGATAGGTAGCTATAGTCAGGATTTGCTGTCAGCTGACTGGTAAGCGCGTTCAGAAAGTAGGCAGCGCACATCTGGCACTTGTTCCAGAATTTGCAGAAACCAGGGCATGTAGGAGAGACTCACGCAACCATGCAAACAGGACCATGCCTAAGACATGTACTGGGACCTGGGAGCTGAGAAAGGCTTGTGGTTTGTGAGTAATCTCGATGTAACATGTGAATAGGGAACCACTTTGCTGTGTGGATGGCAGGTGAGCTGGGGAGCTTGAAAACCCCCAGGATCAAGGAGGGCCTGCCTGTCTGTGTGGCAGAAGCTGTAGGATCACAGAACTGTGCTGAGTTACTTTCTTCATCTTATTCTGGTTAAGTGCTGAGACTTCTTGGAGGACAGGGAGGCATTCTGGATGGATGATACATGCTGCTCAAAATTAACAAGAACCCCAAAGCAAAAATAAAAAAAAGTGCTGGTATGGCATGTCAGTGCATGCTGCCCCACTTCAAATACTGCCTATGAATGTTTCACTGTGTTTTTGCTCTAAATTGCACATCTCTTGAAAATAAATCACAAAGTAATGTATGGAAAGCCCATCATAATTAATACAAATAGCAGTCATAATAAGAAATTACTTCTAAAATTAGCATAATTGAATTGGCAGAGAATAAAAGTAGTCATCTTGTTCTGAAAAAATTTCACAGAAAATACTAATCATGGGAGAAACTCTGAGATTATTTAATTTTTTACATCCTTATTTTAATAAAACTTTACTGTGAACTTAGAAATTTATTTTATGACTCTGCAAGTCTACTCTTGCAGGGTGTGCGTGTTGTAAGCCTAAGTATAATGTGCATGCTTTGATTCACGGAAGCAAACTGAGACTTTGGATCATACTTAGTGGTTAGAGTAGCTCCATCCAAATACTCCTCTGAAGCCCAAGAAAACTTTCTATATTACAGTGGTGCATTTGGCAACATTTATCCCTTGATCTTAATTAACATAAACAATAGCCTTACTTCAGAATCTACTGTAAGTTGTACCACAGCAGCTGGCTGTGGGCAACAAGTTCCTTCTGACCATATACATTAATTACATTATTTTGTGTACTTACGTTGAAATGCTTAAGATGTGCTTCTGAGGAAAGCTAGACAAAGTAAGATGATGCTCCTCTGGAATAAATGTGAGCAGCTGGCAATATTCTGCCATAGTCTGTAATAAGGGTGAAAGATCTGGGTTCATTTCTAAGAACCACGTCCATTATGTATTAAGTAGACCAGATACATGGGACGACTTTGAGAGAAAGACAAGTTTGGTGTGTCTTGCCACCCTGAAGAGAGATGGTCTCAGCTTGTGGTAACGTGAACATGCTAAGCCAGTTCCTTGTGAAAGCTCCAGAGGTGTCCAGTGGATAGCACAAATTGCAGGAACTCCTGATATGGGCATTGAGGACTTTCCTGCTGAAGGTTTTTTCTTCCTTTTTACTTATGTCTTTTNCAAGCATCAGGACAGTCATGCATGTTTTGGATTTTTCATGTTGGGGAAAAGAGAATGTAAGAATTCACATTTTGTCATTATTGCTTTTCTAATTAGTCATGCCAGTCAATTTTTGTGGTGTCTGGGGCAAAGTCCCAATGGATGCTATTTATTTTGTGAGCAGTCAGCCTGGATTAATGCTGTTAGATTTTCTGGAAGTCTCTGACATTCAGGGATTTAATGCTCAAATTAATCCAGTAATTCTAATGTTATAATACTATGTGTGTCCTTGCATAATTTCCTCTTTGTAAGCAAAGAATAGTGTATATCCGTCATGCAACTGGTGCAGCTGTAACAACTACTTTGTATTTTAATGGCACCAAATGTGTTTAACGGCTGCCTTGTAAACTGCACAGGAGAATGGATGCTAAAAGACCAGAGTTCCTAACCTGACTTGACACAAGCTTGAAAGCTTTTAACTCCTTCTGTTGTCAACATACATACCCCTTAGTAAAATAAGACATTTAAGGCTTGATACACTGTTACACTGGAAATCTGGTAAGCAATTGGACATTGTACTTGTAAACAACATCTGCTATGCCAAGGTTTATTAGGAGAAGCATTTTTGCTTTGTCTTGAGTAGGTCTGCTTGTTTTGGAGCTACTTGATGCTATTTTTCCTCATTTGTTGTAGTATCAAGTCTAAAACTGAACACTGAATTATATACCACACTGGATCATACTGCTGTATCAATGACTTTGCACATCGGCTCAATTGTCAGATTCCTTCTCCAGACTGCCTTTTACTAAGGCTTTCAAAATCCTACAGCATTCACTTGATTCACTTACTGCAGTCTGAGTTGGGATATAAGTTTTTGGTAACCTTTTCTCCATATTGATGTATGTATTGAGTGTGCTATATCAGTCTTCTCTATTTGAGGAGGAGTTAATAACAAAACCACTACCCAATTTGTTCTTTAAAATTTCAAGTTTTTTTTCAAGGTCATGTTGAAATATGAAGTTACAGCACTAAGTAATTTCCCCAATTAAACACTAACAACAGTATGTAACACCTTGATATTAGCACAGTTCTTTCCTGCACTTAGGTAAATTTCACTGTAGTCAAAGGATTCTAGTGTAACTGCATCGCCACAGTAATTTGTACAAGTACGAATGCAACAATAATTTAAAAAATCATATTTATAATCCAGTAAAACATACATGACCTGGTCTACTTCTTACTTACCTGTGATATTTGTTTATCGGTATAATCGTAACCTCTTTAAACAGGTCCAATAAAACTGATGATCAAGAATTTTATACCCAAACTACAGAACTGCTGCTGGCAGTTCTACCAGAAGTGTGTCTAGATTTGAAGTGTGTAAATCATTTTATAGTGTTAAATAAAACACATACTGGAAACTCACAGGTATGACCCAGACTTGCAGACTCTTAGAAGGAGACCACTTTTAACATGTAGTGAAGCCTGTAAGAATTCATTCTATTTTATATATATTAATTGAAGAGAAATAGGCTACTAAAAGTACCTCAGAACATTACATTTTTAACTTTATGAAGTATTATGTAATTCAAATATTAAATTTGCTAACTCACAAGCTCCTTGTTTCTTGCTTCTTATTTGCTCAAAAAAGATGATACCTTTTTGGACAGTATTACAATTTCTGCATCTGTAAAAAGAACACAAAACAAAGTTTGTTTTCTGTACTCACCTCCTCTGCTGCCTCAGCTCTTGTAGGTGCTTCCTAATTCTCAGCTTGCTGTAGCAGGTAAAAGCTTATATGCATGTCCTGCATGATCATATGAAGTTACCTTGGAGTTTGAGTCCAGTCCAAAACTATTTCATTAGCTTCACACATTGTGATTAGAAAATGGAATTTTAATGATCTGTTATTATTAGTTTGTCGTAACAATTTCTAAAATTTCAGTTCAACATGGAGGTGAAAACAGCAAGCAGGTGGAAAATTACCTCCTCCTCCCCAATACACGTACTTCACCCCACCTCAGCCAGAGAGGGCCAGCTCTGTACCCCTCAGGTAACAGCAGCTACACATGCCCTCAGGCTTCCTTATTTTAGGAAGGACGAGGCTGTGCCCAGTGTTATTTTGGGCAGTCTGCAGGGTGTGGTGTCTTCACCCGGGCTCAGGACTGCCAGAGGTGTGACTGGGCGGAGTCCAGGGACAAAGGGATTTTAATTGCCCTTGCACGCACGCACATACACACACACACACCGCCTTTTTTTTTTTTCTTTTTTAGCTCGCCAGCAGACCCTTATAGAAAGGGTTGATATTTTAAGTATTAGTGTTGTGTTACCTGGCGTTAAAATCCAAGCCCGTCGGCGAGAAGCCCGCGGGGCGGCTGCGCGGCAGGTGACGGCCGTCAGCAGAGCCTTTGGCGGGGCGCGGGGAGCCGCCGGAGCCCCTCGGAGCCGAGCGCGTCGAGCCACGGGCGAGGGACGGTGAATGACGGGGCGGGACGCCGGGTCGAGGGCGGGGAAAAAGGGAAGACGGGAAGGGAGGTGCTGCGGAGCCGGGCGGGGCTGGGGAACTTTCTGGTAGGTGACGCGGGCCGCCCTCCCCGCCCAACAGCCGCCTGCTGAGGGAGCCCCCGCGGCGCCATGCGCCGTGAGCGCTGTTTCCCAGCCTCGCGGTTTTACTTAAAAATGAAGGTCTAAAATACTTGGTTTTCTCCGGGCTGAGCCTCCCCGACGCTACTGGTCGCGGTGTAGGTCTCGATTTTCAGTTTGAAAGGAGTTGGTGGGTTTTTGGGGTTGTTTCTGTCAGCGCCAGCCAGCCAGAATACAGGTTTGCTTCGTTTCTTTAATTCCTTGACATTTGTTTGTCAGACGTTTTTGAATAGTGTATTCTTGTGCTTCTATCACATATTAAAATAATCCCCCTATAGATTGTTTTGATCCATTCCATGACATACTGATTTTTGTGGTAATGTGCCTCACAGATAGCCATTTTGACCCTTTTTTAATTTGAGGTTCTCTGGCACAAAAGGTTTGTGAGGATATAAAAGTACATGCATGTGGTTTTGAGGCTGCCTGAGTTGTCTGGGCTCCTCTGAGAAGCTGCTCGGAGCTGTCCTGCCTGCTTTGTTGCTTCCATAGTTCAGTGCGTTCTAATAAAGATCAGTATCCACTGCTGTCTGTATGGAAGAGACTCTTGTAATACCGAGTTTTATGGGTCTTACTTAAACTGTTTTGAGTCCCGAACCTTTGCAAAGGTATTACGAATTCCCACATGAAGGATCTCTATGTGGAGTTAATAACATTTATTTTATTTCTGCTTAATTTTACCTCAAAAATTGTTTTCTTAAATCTTGGCTGTTTCTTGTAAGCACTGTTCAGACATCGCTTGTTTAGGGTGTTAGCACTTCCAGCGTGTTTTGAGGTACTTTTGCACCAACCCCCCCTAAAATACATGGCTCTGGCTTTTCAAATGAAAGTGTGTGTGTATGTGTTTGTTTTTCTGTGGTGGAGGCAGTACAACAGGTAATTAGGCAGTGCTAATAATAGTGTTTTGTCATGCTGTAGTATGTCAACTTTACAGTACTATATTACTGTTAGTCTGAGATTTATTGAGTTTTTTAATTCTGTTGCTATTATCCTTGAATTTTCAGGTTTCTAGCCTACTTATCAATTTCCCTAGAATGGTTTTGGGAGTCTGTGGTTGTGAAAGAAGGATGCTCTCTCATGATCTGCTTATTTATCCTATTCAGTAGCAATTCAAATGCATAAAGAGGAAATACTTTTTTTTTTTTTTTAAAAAAAACAGGCACCATAAATATAACTTAGTATGTAATATATAGAGAAACAAGCAATTAATATGAAAAAGCTATGGGAAGACTGGAATATTTTCAGGTCTTACGGGTTTGTAGTCGGAATAGAAATTTGACCAGGTATATGTATTGTTTTCTGTCTAGAAATGGAGGCCTTTGGCGTAAAGGGTGTGAAACACTGTGAAACAGTGCTTTGTATAACGTAGTGTCTCTTCTGTCCTTTGTGGCTGGTCCTGGTCTTTGTGGTTCTGTGTTCTGTTGTTACTTTACAAATGAACAACAACAAAACAATAAAAAAAACACTTACTTGAGGAATAGTTTGGCTCTTACTCACCAAGCAGAAAAAGAACTAGCTAACAAGGTACAAGTAAAATCCACCCTGAATCATGCATCTCTGCTATCAACACTGCTTTTTGTTGTTGCTAGTCTTTTACGAATAAAGCAAGTTGGATCAGAGGTCTGTCTTGCGATGGTATGTATTTGGCTTTTATCTGCATTAGGGAAAAAAAAAGTGTGAATACTTAAAAATCATTGACAAATGGCTTCTTTTTGATAATGTTTTTATTAAGTTTGTTTGAATAAATAATTAATGTTGAACATCAAGAGTAAATGAAGAAAAAAAATATTTGCTGCTCACTCATGAAACAATGAATTTCCATTCAAAGTTCTCAGTAGATCTGGTTCTATTGGCTGTACTCCCTGTTCTCTGTACAAGGCTTTTGCACTCAAAAATGGAAATGGCAGCGTGCCATATACCACATATAAAATTGTGATGTTATAAAAGCAAGAAAAAAAGCACTTTGCAGTGCTTTCCCTTATCATTCACTGCCAGCTGGCCATGCGGGATTGGAAAGGCTTATTAGTTTTTTAATATTTGGTCTTGGTTGCTGAGTAATAAATACTGTGTCTATCTTCCCTGGCACCTTTAGTCCTAGGATCTTGAACAACTTCAACTCTGCCTGTGGATGGGAAGGGTTTAATTAAATGAGGCCATTGCAGGTGCTGTGCTGGTTTTGCAGGTGGCTGTGCTGGCGTTAACACCTGTGTGTGAATGTGTGGAATGCTGCTTGCAGTCTGTACCCCGTGCTATTGATCGTAATCAAAATGAAGTGAACAGGCACAGCCTCACTCAATGTAGAAATGCAGACCCCAGCCTCTGAAAAGGGAGGGGTATTTTTTTATAGCTCAAATTCTTTAAAACACCTGCCCTTATTTTCATCGCATTTACAAACTGCCTGTGCATAATTGTTTTGCCTTAGTTGCTTGCTATTGCACCTGTGGGCTGTGATCGTAACTGGGATTCTCTTGTGCTAACTTAATACAAGTGTTGTTTCTTTTGTGAATGCCCACTTTAAGAACCCCATTAATTTATGTTTGGAAGAGAGGCATTTTTAAATCATCTGCCTCTGCATTTATTTTTTTTGAATTTTGTGTTTTGCTATCCATTGATATTTTTGATATGCTTAGGTATAATTACTGAGTGCTGGCTGTTAACTCTGTCCCACCCTGCATTTTTGCCTATTTTCTGTAGTTATTGTTGCTCTTCTGTTAATTCTCTCATAGAAAGACAGCAAGTTTAAAATACTCAGCCACACCTTTTTAAGATGCAGAAGCAGTGGAGCAGAATTTTATTTTACAAGGCATGGGAATGGTGGTTTTCCAGATTTGCACGAGTGACGGGATTTTCCTGGCACTCCACCAGGGAAGAATGTACTTGTCGAAGGGCAGTATGGAAAAAACTACCTGGTAGGGACTGCGTGCATCTCCTTGGCCACTTTGTACAAACATAGACAAATGTGGAATAAACCTTTACTGTATGAGGCCACTGCACTTCCAGGCTGTGCGCTTACGGTAGGATGCAGGCCGCACACAAGGTACTAGTGTTTTCTGGCTCTGCTCTGTCATTGTTGTGTGTGCATGGACATAGGTATGCAAAGAGAGCAGAAAATTCGGGGAGTTTGTGGTGAAAATGCACCGTATTCCCTGCTGCACTGGGATGAAAGGAGAACATTGGTGGTGCAGGCCAGCTTAGACCAAAGGGAGAACTCCTCCTTTTGATGCTGAATGTGGTGGTGTGTTTAGCATGCTGTGTAGGAACAAACCCATCAAGGAGAATCTTAAAGGTGTTGCAGTGCCATGAGGTGACTGCGGGCTTCCAGCCCGAAGCTGCTGTACAGTCACGGCCATTCAGGAATACTTGGGGAAAAATACAAAGCTGAAATAATGTCGTCTTTTCTCCTCACAACTGGAAGCCAAATTATACAGCATTCAGCTGGGGAAAAAAAAAACTTATTTCTGTACTCTGTAGGAATCGGAAAACTTCTAAAGCGTGTGCATTATAAGTTATATGGAATATAAATATGGCTTAATAATGACAAGTCAATTCTTTTAAGTCTGCCTTGAAGATATCAATAATTTCGAACCTGAAATAGGAATAATGATATCTTCAGTCTGCTCCACATTATTTTTCCTGACTCGAGCAGTATTTTTCCATGTTGAGACTTGTGCAATATGGACAAAAAGACTGGTGAAGACTAGCTAAAATAGATCGTGTAATAAATAGTAATGTTGCTTCTGTACATACCTGTTGGATAAACACAGGCCTACAAAGAATTTGAAAATAGAAAAAATTGAGTTCTGAATATGGGTTTCTGTAGTTCTATGGAAATTGATCATAAAACTTTTATGACATTATCAATAAAAATAGTTTATTGCTAGCTTTTGTGTATTAGTTTTTATGTAAAAGGGGCTGCTTTATATGTAAGTATAGACATGCATGTATATGTAATAAAATATATGCAATAATGTTTGCTGTGTAGATAGCCAGAAAAACAGCAATGCTGCTTCATTTTCTGTGAGAGCGTGAAAAATTGATTCTTTCATATGTTCATATAGGTCTGACTGTCTTATCAAGAAGAGATACAACAAAGATTCAGTGGCTGAACTTCAGTGTGGTGTCATCTTTCTGTGAAGATGCAAAAATGGACCAACTCTGACAGCCTAGTCCTGTGGTAAGTAATTACTAGCAAAAACAAGCGAGAACAGCAAGCGTTACTGAATAGAAATAGCATCTCTGGTTAGAGAAATGTTAAATGGCGCAGAAAGTGACTTCTGAAATATGCATTCCCAGCACTTTCTTTTAGGCACAAAGATTTCAGTCTTGCTAGGTACTGCACTTTCGGGACCTGGGAAGGACTTGGGAGTTGCACAGGGCTTAAGTTTATAAGGAATCTTTCAAGTCACCAGGATAACAACTCTAAAATAGCGTTCGTTCAACTGATCATGTCAAAGCAGGTCTATTCTGATGAACTTCCAAAATCCTTTTGGGGAATGCAAACCGGGATGTTAACATTTGAAGTAATCTAAATGCACAAGACTTAGAGTAGATATCAAAAACAAAGTTTGGTTTTCAGTGATAGTAAAAAAATGTAATCATTGGAGTGAAAGTTTGCTGTTTGTTATTTGTTCATTCTGCTATCTAAGGCTGTGATTGTTTTACTCTTATATTCAGAAAGACATGAATCATCCTCCTAGCTTGTGTAAGACGAACTGCATTAGTATTGCTTACTGTCAGTAGGCTGATGTAAGAGGTCCTGTGGCAGAGCTGCTTGTTTATTCACTATTAGCAATAAACATTGCACTTAAAGGTCTTATTTTTCCTTTGCAATATTTACAAAACAAACCCTGTTTGCAGTAATACGAAAATTAAGGAGGTTTGCTTCTTTCAAAAGTAGTGGAGTAGCTAGATGAGGGAAGTGAGCAAAAAGCAGGAGAGGAAGAAGTGAAAACACAACTACTAATTGCCTAAACCTGTCTGAATAGGCTGGAATAAGGTGACACATGGGAGGTGACGAATGTCTGCATAATCCAGGGTAAGATGATGTTCAGCAATGCGTAGTAGTAAGCTTTTGGACAAGACTAGCCTTTATCTGTAGAAAGCTGTATATAAACACCAGTGATGATCTTGGGGAAGGGAGAAGCAGCCCGTTCTGATTGCAGCTTCTCTTCTTGAGCTCCTTAGCCTTACTATACCTACCTTGGAGACTAAAAACCATCAAATCAATGTGAGCCACTTGTACAGCACCAGGCTTGTGGTATGATGTACCTAATATTTGACTAATGTGTTTGAGTGTTTCATTTTCAGTTGTTAGTAGTCGAGCATAAATAAATGGCTGTTTGAAATGTTGAGACTGCTCTGTCTCATCCCTCAGCAGGATCATCTCTGCTTCCCTACTTAAGAGTAGTTGCAACAGGGGTGAGTGAGTGTTCATGAACTGTATTTTTTTTTTTTTTTAAACATACATCTGTGAAGTTTTACCATTTCCTTTTCTTGGCATCTGCAGTTCTGTGCCCTTCTGTACATACCTGCTGAGCTTGTCACCTGTATCTTTCTTAAATGCAGGGATCCAGAAATAGGGTAGAGGTGTAACTAATGGTTGAGAGGCTGAAAACATATGTAACAGTTAAATTAGTCTCTTCGGGAGTGTAGTTGTGACTTCTTTGTTTAGAAAAGGCAACCAAAGAGAAAGTTGTGAAGGCTAATGCCTGCCACGTTAGGGGCTTTGAGGTTAGAGCACTAGTAGCAAACGCTGCTTGTGCCCGCCTAAACAGTTCTATGAACAAAATGGATAATCCTGTGTTTTCCATTTTAACATACTGCACATGTGAATCCTTTTCCCATGTTTTCTGTTTCTGGCTTTGGGTTTTGCATTCACTTAAACACAGTGAATCAAAGCCTGTCACTGCCTGGAAAAGTAGTTATGCTGCTGGACTGTTATCTAAAAGTGCTACTTCCTCCAGCTGTGCTACAAAAATAAACAGCGGTCCTTCTCTCACCAGTCAAATAACAGCTGTAGGCACCCAGGGTTATGAGAAGAGACCTGGAGTTCTAGACAGCAAGGAATTTAGTTAAACTGCTGTTAGAAGTATTTGCTCTCGTGGTAATTAGCTGGCTGCTGTCCTTTGTGCCTGCAGCTTTGTTGGATGCCATTTTCCCCCCAGCACTATACAGGAGGCACTGGTGCGAATCTTTGAGATTTGGATTCTGTTCGAACGGGCCCAAAAGGTAGCCTCATCGGTGCGCAGCTCCTAGGTATCTAGGTTTCTTACTGAACCCAACGCTGTCAAAAGAAGATACATAGTACGGATGGCTTTTAGTGAAGTGATGTGGGGCAGCTTTCAAGTGGCTATTTAAGGCAGTTTTTCTGTTGGGTGCAGTAGTCCTCAGTGAGTGTTTCATTGTATAGCATTTTGTACATCTGTTCTGTGATTTTTTTATGATAGGAAAAAAGCTAAAATTACATTGGAATTTGTTCCTATTCTTTGCCACTTAGCTAAGAACGTCTAAAGAGGAAAGGGAATTCAAACTTCACACTTTTCTAGGAATTCTATGGATTGGCATGCCTTCTTCTTTCCAGTTAACATCGGAAGAGTTTTGTTCGCCCCTTAGTCTTCTTTCCCAATCATTTTAGTGCTAATTCAAAACTAAGGCTTTACTATAATCATTCGCTGGGTAATCATGAAAATTAAAGGAGATGCTTATATTTGACAGCAATTTACACTTGTTGCTGCTGGCAGGAATGGTAAGTCTTTGAACTTGCTTTTATAGGACAAAACCAGTGACCTTCTCCTCTCAATTCCAAGAGTGTTCTCTGTTAATGAGAGCATTTCAACAGAAAGCAATGTAACCATGCAGATTAGGAGATTATCTTTGAGATCTGTTAGTTGGAATACATGGACAGAAGACATTTGTCTTAAAGAAAAAAACATATATTTTGAGCTGCACAGATGTGAAACTGCAGTAGTTCCGAACTCTTTTTCTGTAAAAGTTGATACTATATCTATAAAAAGACTAAAAACATAGCACTGCTTTTCCTGTGGTTTAGTTAATAACTATTCTTACAAATTGTAATTCTTCATTTTTTTTTTTATTTAGGGAAAATGGCTTTTGAAAAAAAGTTATGCAGGTGCTCTAAGTTTTTGTGTAAACTTGATTTATTGATTTTCTTTGCGCAGTGATCACTGTAGTCCAGATTAGATAAATTTTCTGCTGTCGTTTTTTACCTTGTTTCCTTAAGAGGCTTTTTGACTAATTTCTCACAATTTCTGTTTGTAGGAATTTCAAGTACTTCGCTTTATTGCAGGAAGTAATAATAATAATAAAAAAATAAGGTGATCCTTTCCTTTAAACCTTGCCAGTTAGAGAAAAAAGTGAGTGTGGTTTTCTTCATGTTAACAATTCTGAACTGCTATCACCTTAATATTAACAATTATCATGTTACTGTTTAAATTAATATTTTAAATACATACGGTGTCTTTCTTCCCAAAGCACCTTTACAAATGGTGTGGGTCAGCTGTGATGAGTTAAATACTTGAAGGCTATGGTGATATTTTTATATGATATACTGCATGCAAATGAAAGAGCTCCAGAAAAAAAAAAAACCATTGTTCTGGGCAGCTTGTTTGCTGTAGGTATTTCTGTTCTACTTCACTAGATAACAATTTCTGTGTTAAGTGTTGTCAGCTAGGTAGAATATCAGGAGATGTTTCTGTGTTACCTTGGGGAGAGGTCTTACTGTGTTGCACACAAATGTAATCGCATGTGAGATGAAGAGAAGACTTGTACAGAACATTTTTTGAGAAGTGCAAAGGACCTTCCTTTCGTCCTTAGGTTCCTCAGAGGCAATGATAACATTGTGATAGAATAGAATAGAACCATTTCCGTTTTTTTTTTTTTTTTTTTTTTTCCCCCCAGAGTTGGATTACTGCTTCAGTGTTTTGTTTGAGGTTGACACATTGCTTGAGGCACCTGGTACTTTGTTTTGGGAGGCAAAGTACTGTGCCCGGAAGGAATCCATGTCAGAACATTACCTAGAAATTGTGATGTAAAGAAGAAACACACAGTGTTACGTGAGCATCTTCCAATCATAGCCACGAATTTTATCTTGCCTCATCTGTCTAATAGCCATGAGAAATAAATTGGAGCGTGTCATATGTTGCAGCTTGACTGGGAGAGAAGAACAGACAGCTGGGTAGCGTTGAGTTGATATCAGAGTTCACTGGGGGCTCAATTCACTTGCCTCAACATAGATATCAGTGCAATATGAAATGCCAGAATCTATTGTCTGGTATCAAGCTGCTCATTCAGACGGGCATGGCTCTCCTGGATGTTGAGTGGCATACTTCCCAAGTCTGTGTAGGTATCTTGCACTTCAAAAGGCAACTCAAACAGCAGGTGCTTTGATTAGATGACGAGGCTGTGTCTTATAAGATGATTGTGAGAAGTATGGCTCACCCAGGAATGTTGTTTGGATAGAATACGCAAGATTTCTTCATCCTGTGCTTCTTTTACTCGAGTACAGAGTCTAGAGCAAGTAATGTAAATTGCAGAGGGAAAATGTAGGAAATAGACCTGCCAGGTAAGTGTCGATAAGTTGTGTTCTCTGTTTCTTTTTTTTGTGCCTGGATCTATGCTCAGGTGAAATAAACATGGGGTATTGTAGAAGTTTGCATGCGCCCTCAACAAAAATCACTGTAGAAATACCGATCCCCACAATATTTTAATTCTTAGGACTGAAAACAGAGATTCAGTGCTGTTCCTCCCTCTAAAATTGCTTTATGATTTAGAGGTTCCTTTTCTCTCCTGAAGGCAGATCATAGAATTTTCTGCAGATCCCGACTTCAGTTTCAGTGTTTTTTTTATTTTAGTCATTATTGTTCCTTAACTTTACAAATTTATTTCAACTTAATAAGCAAAATGATGCTTCTTTTCTGAAGTATTTTGTTTTCTGTAGAAACTGTAGGCCCTCTCTGGTGAAATAATTAGACTAGTTAGAGAAAAAAATCCTTGAAATTGGCCTCCACAAACCGTGTGCAGTCAATAGAAGCAGTTCTCTAAGTATTTATTTCCATTCAGGCACGTTATGGTTTTGACTTCCCTGTCTGCAGAAACAGTGCCATATTAAATTGATGCCTGCTATATGGTTTTGGCATAACTTGCAGAACTCCTGTCTGTTCTTGAATTTTTTGACTTTGCCTAGATTCATCCTCCAAACACTGGCTGTAGATGTGTCCTAATTTGCTAGATTAAGAGAGTACTCGGAGCAGATATTTTCTTCCAATATAGGTACTTAGAGACTCTGATCACACGATCTCTTTTTTTTTTTTTTCTCCAGTAAAGTAAACAGATTGGGATCCTTATGTTTCTCTAGTTGAGGCAGGATTTTCATTTCATGAGTGTATCTTTTTGGTTTTTTCTTTCTTGCTGTTTCTATGGCATCCTTTGCAATATGGCAGAATGAAATGAAAGAGAATGCTCAGGCAATGAAGAGGGTGGAGGGCTACGAGCAGAACTTGTATCTCAATTAGCAGAATGAGAATGCACGGAAAACAGAGTCCCTTTTGTATCTCAGCTATTATTTCAATTCTGAAATGAAATTATGCTGGCTTGGAATTAGACTGATTTCACATCAACTTTTTGTACCTTTGGGAAATTTATTAGCCTGTCTAGCTCGACAAGTTTGCATATCATCCTCACTTATCTGTTGTTTCATTCCAGAATCAATATTAAAATATGATGCTTTAGGACGTTGCTCTGCCAAATGTGCATAATGCTGTATGATAGAAGCAGCTGAGTACATCGTGGAATTAACAACTCTGAGGCCCTTGTTCTGAATCTGTTGCTTGTCTCAGCAAACTCCATTTGAGAGTAGCATTAAATTACCATTGTGTCCATTTTGCCCTGCAGTGCTTGTGATAGAGACCTTGGATTGTGTTTGGAGCTGAGGAGGGAAGAGGAAATAGGGTCTTCCAGGTGCTTCTTCTATTTCTCTGATTCTGTGCTGGCCAGTATGATGTGAAATGAGAGAGCCTGAGCTGCTTCTGCTGGGACAGGCAGCCAGAGCTCCCTTTGGTAGTGATGCCTGGGACAGGAAGGCTCCATCCTAAGGTGACACATAACGCGCGCTCTCTGGCCCTCGCCCAGCATTTTGGAGCATTGCAACCATTCCTCAGGCATCGCGTGCTGAAAGTGGGTATGGTGAAGAGGATTCTTACCTATTTTGAGAACGTGCATCCCTTAAATAGTGCACTGGGTGTTTGACATAGCTATCTTGCTGTGGATGAATTTCCTAAGACTTGAATGAGAATTTGCATGCTATAATTCATTTTAACTTGCAGGCCATTTGAGCATCCTCAGTGCTGGTTTCTGTCTCTGTAGTCTGTGTGTCTCCTAGCTTAAGCGAAGCGTTTTTGACCTATTGCATGGGTCAGGGCTGAGATTAAATAAAACATTAACACATGCTTGTTCATTACCATCATTCTGCTCCCAAATCTGAACAAACACCTTTGAAACTGTGTATTGGGGAGAAATACCTGGGGGAAGTGACTGCATAGAGTCAACCAATTGCATTAAACTAAACTGATCATGTGCTGCTAGTTCTGACATGGTATAATCCCAGTTTTAGTTGGAGCGCTGGGAGCAGAGGCTTGCTCATGTGCAAGAAGTGTGGAATTGGGACTTCGTAAGCGCAAAACATCACCTGGTGAGCATAAGAATGAGTTAAGAGTATGAGTTGCCCAAGCTGTATACAAGATTTGACTTTAAGAAGAGAAACAACTCCTAAGCAAGTAATCTACCAACAAAGACTTTGGTAAGAAAAGGCACTGTTTGGAAAGCTTTTGAAGTTTTCCAGGAACCAAACAGATGTCAGTAGAAGAGGGCTGTCAGTAGAAAAAAGCTGTCAACAGGGCACTGAGATCATTGTGATTCACCAAATCTGGACATTCATTCTTCTCCCATTTCCGTAGGTCTGAGCAACTTTGAACACCGCTGTGTTCAGCCTGGAGAATTTCTTGGCCCAACTTTTACAAGTCCTACCTTTGGGAGCATATTATTGCCATGGTAACGTGGCTGAGGCTTTTGCTGTCAGTCAGGCTCAAGATAGAAAACTATATTCTTTCAAAATGTATACTTGGAGCACAGCTTATTAAAATCATCAATATTTATACAGCAGATAATATTTTGAGCCAGACGGGGCACCATTTGTCACAGTCTGATTTAATTTTATGGCTGGAGCACAGTGAACTGACCGTGTAGAAATGGTCACAAGTCAGTTGTGTGTCATAGTTTTAACGTGAAGTTGTGTTATGTTGTGGATGGTGGCTGTGTATTCATGTTGTGTAAATGGGGCAAGTACTCGTTTGGGAAGGGGTTGATTTTTTGGTTGCTTCCTGGAACAAGTTTAAATTCTGTTCAGTGCTCTGTTGTACTGGAATCATTTATAATTGAATTCTTGATACGCGCCTTACGTTTCTTTGCAGGGAAAATCGAGCATGAAATGGTGCACTTTAGAAGAATTATTGAATACAGGAAATGACAATTTAAAACTAAATTATATGTTAGCAGTTTTTTGTTTTCACCTTCATATGCCAATTTAAAATAATTGTTTTCTGTAGAAAGCATTCAGTTTATGGCACCTTTAGCACCTTATGTAATGCTTTATATCATTAGGATAATAAAGCATCGATGGTAAGTTTATTTAAAATCATATTAGTTAGTTCAGTTTAGTGTATGCTCATCTGCTAGAGTTCTGCAGGACACGTAGCCCTTGACAGTAGGCAGAGCGGTGCGGGCAAGTGCTTGTCTCAAACGGCAGTGCTTTGGTGTGCTGAGGTATTTTTCTTGGTATCTGTGTAGTCAAGTAACTACTAAAATAATTTTCACTGAAAATGCACCAATTAAGTTTACAGATAAGATAGTATTTTCATGCCCATTACGAAGCTCCTGTTTCCCTAGTGCTTTACCTTCCTTTCTTTTGTTGAATGAGGTACTTAACAGTACAATCTTTTGATCTGTTTCACTGCCCAGGGAGGTACACATGCATCCTTCTGATGATATGTATGGGCTTTGGGTCAGGACTTTTGTCTAATTGTGCTGAGTGTGAATACTTGAATCAGTCTAATTTGTATGTTCCTGTGCATGCATGCATGGGCATATTTCTCCTGTGTTAGTGCCTCTCCTCTTAATGTGGTAGGTAGATGTAATGTAGATTTGCTTTATGCTATATAAGATAGTGCTTTAGAAATATACAGATAGTCGATAAATGTCCTTGAACAGTCATAACAGAAAGTACTCTTTACCACATATAAACTTTTTCAGCTTCTCAAATAGTACATTTCCCTAAAATAAAGGTGGACTTGTCCAACAGCCGTGTCCTTCCCTGCCATATTCTTGCCTGTTCTCAGTTACCAGCTTTTGTCTCTTAGTTACACTTTGTAGTTTATAAAGGCCATATGATGTTACTGTTTAGACTGTGCTTTTCAAGAGCAGTTGACCAGCAAGTGGATGTGATGCCAGTCATAGTAATTTTGCCATCTCAGTAGCTTTATATTTATCCATGTGTACAACAAAGTGAAAAATTTAGATTAAAATGTACCTCTCGTTGTGGTATGATGGTGAAGAAGTGGTAGACAGAAGGTGGGGAGAGAGAAGGGTGATAGGAGTATGTGCAGCTTCTTGAACTTTTCAGGAGCCTCTCTTAGCTGCTAGTGTAGTGATCATGTGGAAAACATAATAGTTTTAAAGGCATTTTGATGATGATAAGCACAAAATCTGTGATCATTCTTTCTTTTGCCCGAGATAAAGTCCAGGTCAGCCTTCATCAGTACTTATGCTGCAGAATGAGATTTAATAAAATGCAAGAATTTCAAATTCCTTCATTGATCTTATTCAAACTAGCTGAGAAGTTCTGTACAGTGGAGTTGTACTGCATACAACTTGGAGCTGCACAAAAAAAAAGTTTATATCTTGAGTCTTCAAGCTCGAAAAACAAATCTGGAACAAAGGAGCTCTTGGATTTGATGTACCCAGAGCATGTCCCTTGGGAGAACAGCAGTGAGTCTGGGTTCCAGCTCCCGTGGGTACTTCCACTTCACACACCTCTTCAGTGTTCAACTTGACTGGGCTACATTTACATCAGGCTGGGATCATTTAAAAAAAAAAAAAAAAGGGTGAAACTGATCTTGAGAAGCCACCGAGTTTGAGCTTCAGCACTGAGTAGGGTGCAAGAATTTGATCTAGAGATTGATTTTGTCAGTTCATGCTTAAAACACAAAGACTGTTGCTCACTAGCATTTGATTTTAGTTGCCTTAATTGAACGCAATCCACTTGGCCAGTGAGAAGAATGGGACCTGTGTAAGGCAGATGAGCTGAACGGGATGTATAGCAGCTCCTGAAGTACCACCATTTGCAACCCAGTGCATCAAGCCATTGCCAATTTCAGCTCACCTTAATGTGCCAGACCGCAAGCTGTGGCCATGGGGGAGTTGCTACATCCAGCCATCCATGCAGCAGGCTCCGGGAGGAATGGCACAAACTGCTTGAGCAATTCCAGCTTAATCTTGGACTTCATGTGGATTAGCAGTGAGTCACCGAGTGCTTCCACTGCAGGCAGAGCTGGTATTCGGTAGCTACTGGTCCCCTGGTAGCACCATTTTGGGAGACTAATACAAAATTGGCCAATAGTGAGCTTTCCTCCATCTGTTAAAAGCGGTGCTTAGTTCTTTGAGTGGCTCATTTACCTACATCTTCTTTATTATTTTTTTCTAACTATACAGCATCAGCAAACAAGGAATTGGAAATGCAGGTGGACCAGAATCTCCATTTAACATTGTTATTTTGTGTGTTGAGTGCTCTCCCTGTGTTTGTATAAATACAGGAGTGAATGTAAGCAATTTCTGACATAATTGTTCTCCAGACCTCAGCGCTCCCAGTCTGTCTGACAATAGATCAGAGGTACAGTCTAGTGTTCATCTCCTGGGCTACAAATTCCATGTACTTACTTGGGAATTCCCATTTAAAGTAAAGCAAGGGGAAGTTTTGTATTGAAAAAGACCACCTCTCCTGAATGCTTTATAAGCCGAAAGGCGGTATAAGAGCTTAGCTGAAACAAATGTAATTGGCTCGTGGTGACCTTTGTAGCTGTCCTCCTGTTGTAAACATCTGCTTCAGGCAAGTTTATATTACATTTAGCCCATACTGTCTTCTGCTCTTGCCTATCATGGGAAGCAGTTTTCTGCTTGTTGTGATCAGGGCAGCTGTTCTGAGAAGCAGGTGCCTCTGGAATCTAGCCTTTAAATTGTTTCACTCAAATTTTCTGCATTCTGTCAGCCCATTGCAGTGTTCAGCTGCAGCCCAAGTCCAAGCTGGAATACATTTGAAGGCATCTTTGTATATCTTGGCCAAGCCAGTAAGCCTTCTCAGCAGGACATGGCAAGCAGCTAGCTGTAATCACAGCAGATGAGCGCGGACTGAAATGCTGGGATAGCTGCGCAGCTCAAGGCAGCAGCATCTCTTTATCACAAACAGCAGCATCTGAAAAGATGCTATTTTCCATTAGGTCTGTAGTTCCAAGGACAAATACCCTAATTACTTTCTAAAACCTCTGTCACCTCTGCAAAAGCTTAGGCTTTTTGTTTGTTTCTTTACCCTCCACCCAGCCCAAGTCTTGTAATTGTGCCAGAAGCAACCACCCCCCTACTCTTCCCGCACTACTGAGCATGCAGTTAATGCCTCGTTCGAAGGTGTTCGCCCTTCTACTGATGCGTACTTCTTTTTCTTCCACTAACCCCCTTCCTGAATATATTCTGAACATTTTAAATAATTCAGTTAAAATGTATGGATGGACCAGTAAATGAAGGAAAAAATCCCCCTTTGTTCCAGATTAGTAGTGATCTTGTGTATACACGCACGCACACGTATATACGTATTTGTATATGATTGCAGTAACAGTGTTTCTCCAAATGAGTAAAGTGTTGAATAGTTTTTCTACAATAATGGCGCATGCGTGCACACATGCATACATGCACGCGTGCAAGAGGCTAATGCATAGGCTTTATTCACAGAGGTAACTTCGGTATGGTATTTTGCATAACAATAGTGTATTTCTAGAGTCTTGTTAAAGACGACTAAGCACAAAAGTAATTTTTCGGGGCATGTGCAGTGATACTCTTTAGAATCTGGAAGGGATGATACCCTTCTTGGGGTGTTACCGCTCTGTGCTAGAAGCAGTAGTGGTTCTTGTGCAAATGTGACAGTTAGATGGTAGCAGAAAATAATGTCTTGAAGGCCTTGAGAGACTGTATGTGATATGGTGTGGGAAAAGAAGAATACAGTTACACAGACAAAAAGGGAGTGAAGGTTTTGGTGCATATGTCCGTCAGGATACGTGCATGCAGGAATGATACACAGATCAAGGTGATAACACTCGCTTTTAAAAAAAATAAGCGCTGATAGCAGAGCACATGGGAAACAGGCTACTGAAGAAAGAGTGGGAGAAGATGGTATAGTTAAGGCAGGAATGGATAACGTATAGTTTGTGTACCAGATGCGGCCAATGAGTTGACTTCATCCAGAGTTCTGTTAACCATTTTGAAGTGTTCGTTGATTCCATCATATGTCAGTGTGTGGCCTTCGGAAAGGCACCGGTTGCCTGGCCTGAGCTGGGTGATGTCTGCGTTAGGCTCTGGGCCACGCGGGCCTGTGCGTGGCCCTGCCTGGGAAAGCCTGGGGAGCGTTCGGACCGCTGGCAGAAGGTGGCACTGAGCTTCTTGGAGCTGTACTTGTCCAATGCATTTGACACACTGAATGAAATGGTTTGCGCTTCGAAGCAGATAGGTATTCCAGCAAGGTGGAATTTCTCCATCTTAATATTTCTGACTAGCTCCTCTCCCATTCTAAATTTCATAGGAGTCTGGTCCAGTCTTACCAGCATACTTCATTTGCTGTTAAATGTCAGAAGAGAGAAGATGTCCTGCAGTTTGACGTGCACGGAAGAAATGCAGTCTGCATAACTTTGCAACTTGAGGAGGTCCGGAGTCATCACCAATTCTGCTGGTTCTGTGAGCTGAAAACGTGGTAATACCTCTGTGCCATGGGGTCCTCTGGAAGTGCCAGGGCGTATATCTGGGGGTGAGGGGCATTGCAGTAGGAAGCACGCCGTGCTGCTGACGGGGGGTCTGTAGCTGTTCCTTGGGCTTCTAAGGGCCTCTGTCCTGACTGTTGCATTGCTTCCTCCTACAAGTAGTAGCTGCATGAATAGCTGTGTTGGTAGCAGTGAAGGAGATTTGTTGTGATTTCTGTCCTTCCTCGAGCACAAAACATAAACGAATTTCAAATATTTGGGTTTTTTTGAGGGTGATGGACATTTATCCCTGTGTGTATAGCAGCTAATGCAAACAAAAGAACATATCTGCATTGAAAAAATGATTCTTGTTATTACTTCCTTTCTGTGCTGCCTAGCTCCCCGATGCTGCAGCCGCCGGCGAGTGCTTCAGCTACCGAGCTCCCCTTTGCAGTCTGCTGTGCCCCGGCTCACCAGGAGACACCGCGGCTGCGGCTGCAGATGAGGCTTCTCTTGGCTCCCTCGCTCGGCCCCCCCGCGAGACCTCTGCGCTTTGACGTCATGTGTGCTCCTTCCCGTTGCCATGGCAGCCCCATTCCCCAGGCTCCCTGCCTGTCTCCTCTGGTAGGTTCCACAATGGTACAGCCAGCATCACGCTGCACAATGGTTTCCAGGCAGTGAAAGAGCGTGATTCAGCAAGCCACTCTTTTCCCCCTCTTTTATTTCGTTATTATCAGACATTTTGCCTCCCCTTTTTCTGTTCTCCTCTACCCTCTCTCCCAGGCTTTTCTTGAATTCTTTAAAGGAAAACGTTTTATAGCCTTGAATCCAACTGCCCATATTTTTTTTTTTTTATTCTTTTTACTTTCATTTATAAAAAGCCCATCTTTTCCTCGGCACTGTTTGGAATGTGACTTAAAAATACCACCTAAGGTCACGGTTTGGGGGAAAGGTTGCTGGACGAGGAGAACAGTTCGCAAGCACGGAATGGTAGGTGGTTGATGCTAATATTCTACGATTAACCTGCTTTCGCAGGGTGGGGTGATGAATATTGATTGCTGTTTTAAAAAATGGGGGAGAGGGAGACAGGTTAATGAAGTAAACTGCTAACAGAAGCAAGAAGGCTGCAGCTGTTCGTTCTGTGGCCAGAGGACCATCGTTTCCCTGTGTTCGGGTGTGTATGAGCCTTTCTGTTTGGGCGCGTGAGGTGACCGGTGGTGATGGGAGCAGGGCAGAGGCACATCATGGACAGGAGCGATAGTGCTTTACCAGCTGGCTCATGTAAACAGTAGCATTTTACTCAGCCTCATCACCTCTAACGCGGCTTGGGGGCTTTTGGGGAAAGGAGGTGTCTTGGCTTGCAATTTAGTGGAAATGAGTACAGTATGTGGGTTATATAGTCCATACACAGCCATATGAAATATGAATTTGTAAAACTAGAAGAGAGGGTAGTGATAAGCAGCTGGAAGATCACAGGACAGAAGTCTTGGCCTTTTGAAAGTGGCTGAATGGAGAGGTGAAGGAAAAAAGGTGTTCGTGGTTAGAAGTGTTTGAAAAGCTGTGTTGGGGGGGGGGGTTAAGAAGTGGTCGTCTCAGGTAGTCATCAGTCTTCTGCAGGACTCCCCCCCAACATGTATGTGAACAGAAAAGCCTACCGCATCTTACGGAGCTACCAAGAGCTTTTAGGAGAGGTGTTTACAGCATGCTACAGGGCAGTTCTTTGGCAAAAGAGAATTCAGAAATTGGTGGATACTGCAGTGAAATCAATGTTGCTTTGCAGGGAAGTCCTCTGGCAGAAAATGTTGGTTTTGTTCCTTTCTGCAGAGGGGCCTAATAAAAAAATAAAACAAATTTTACTTGGCTAATGAAGTGTTAGAGCATTGTTGAATAAGCAGGCTGCGCTTGCAGTGACCCACAATGGGCATGTTCCACGGCATTTGTGTCCTGAGTGATTGTAGGCTTGTTTACGTGGGTTCTTTTTGCTGCATAGCTTCACGATATCCTCAATGCAGCCTGCCTCTCCTCTGTGAATTTTGCCAGAGACGTGTTTAAAGACAAACCAACTCTATATGAAAACACAGATTTTTGGAAAAAAAAATGATGGCGTAGAGTGGAAATTTTTTAAGAGGAAAACATAAATGTGTATTGTAAAGGATCAGGAGAAGCCTGAAATCAGTTTGCTGGAGGACACAGAGCGTGCCATGCGAGGCCAGCTTCGGAAAAAGGGAAAGGTTAAGATAGAATGGGATGGTCTTGTTAGTGCACAGGGCTCTTCGTCTGTGCCCACATGTAAGCTATCTTTGGTTTCCGTTCCTTGGGGAGAGTGCACCGAACCTCTGATCTTTTAACCCTATTTCTCAACAGTGCTCTGTAGCTACCAGCAAGGAATCCTCTGGAGTGGTGTTTTCTTCTGTGGTACTCCTGTTGTGTGCTGACTTTCTTGCTGCTGGGAAAGGTTGCGGAGGAATACCTTTTCAGTGGCCTACACTAATGACTTTCTCGTATGGGACGTGGATGTGAATGACAAAGGTGATTAAACCTCGGCCATTAAACAGTATTCCTTCTCCCTGACTCTCAGTAAACTGCATGCTCACACATTGCTCTACCTACTGTTTCAGAGCATGCATAATTTGCCAGGGTCCTGTTATAATTATCATTTTGTGGAGCAGTATGAGGATTATAGGCATGTTTCTAAATGAGGTAAAGGGCAAAAATCGCCTAATGTGCAAAATTGCCTTCATTTGCCTGCCTGCCTGCTTGATATTAGAAAATGTCCCCTCATTGTTAAAAATGTGTGCGCACTGAAGGGGATTTTTATGAGCAGATCTTGGAGATGAGCATGGTTTATTTTATTTTTTTTTGTTGGATTTTTTTTGTTTGTTCTGTCAGCGGTTGGCATGTTTGTAGCCATTTAGAGTTTTAATACTAATGGATCAGTAACTGTAAGACAAGTATCTTCCAACAGTGTTAGAGTATTAAATCTGGCTTTTGAAAGCAAAAGGATAGCTACAAAAATTTCCCTACTGTTGCATTTGGGAATGTCATAAAGCTCACCCAGAGTTTGCGATCTGTTGCAAAACTCATGCAGTAAGGGGCAGCTAAAGCAGGCAGAAAGGAATAGGATATTAGCAGTGCTCTTTGAGATACCATATTTTTATTAAGAGCTGGCAAGTACAAAAGCCATGTTTAGAGAGAGATCCCCAGCTTTAATATTTGGTATCTCTTAAACTGTTGTGCATTATAAACTATCCAATTCTTGGGCTAATTCCTGAATAACAGAAAATATCACCAGATTGTTGATAAGCATTCAAGACAAAGTAAAGACTTCTTCATTTTTATTTTTTCAAAGGCAAATAATCTATGACCACAGGCCCTCCCATTCCACTGGTTACAGTTTGAGTTTATAATGCCACTACTAGAAATCAGGACATTGAAGGCTAACGATTGCAGTGTTACCCTAGTTGCTGCTCTGTCCTTTCTTCAGGAGGAAAGGAGACTCTCTGGACCACAGCACTGAATATGAATACAACTCAGCTTCCAGCATTCCTGTTCTGCTTCCCTTTTCTGTCATTCTTTTCTATGATTCTATGAAACTTACTGTTTTGAATTGGCCACCTGCAAGAAAAATTAACCCTCATTATAGGGCAGCAGCTAAAAGAAAAAATGCCGCATTTGCTGTGAGTTTCTTTCTTTCTTGCAGCCTTCTGTGGAGACAGACATAAGAAAAATGTTCTTTCAGAGAAACAGAAAAGCTTTTGTTCTCAAGTAACCATGTTGGTCTGAAACTGAAAGCAACATACAACTTAGTGAAATGTCAGGTGGTAGGGTTGGGTTTTCTTTCTCTTGTACAGTGATTGAGGTGCAAGTATAGATCAGAAGCAGTACAGGGGATGGGACAGGATTTCATGATCCACAGTCCACTCTTTTCAGAAATTAAACAGTTTTCTTTGAGTTGAGTTGCTGTGCTGCCTTTTACCTTGGTATCCCTAGCTTTGCTACCAAGCTTTAAGAGCAGTTTTGGCTAGTTCTTAAAATAGAATGGCAGGAAACTGAAGCCCTGATAACTTCTTGGTCTTTCTTCTTTATTCATTAAATAGTGATTTTGATTTTTTTTTTCAATTTTTCACATGAAATTTGTGGTGGCAATGGAGTGTTCTTAGCTTTGTGTCTAGGGAAGGGATATGAGGGTCATGAACTTCCATTTCTCTTTGGATATCCTGGAGTATGCATGGAGCATAGGACAGAGTCGGAGCCCTTACTGGGGTCAGAAGAAGAAAAAGCAGCTTGTTGTATTTCTACACTTCCAGTTTTTTTCCTGTCAAGGGAAAAGAATAGCTTCATGACTCTGGGAGTATAGAGCCTTGCTTGCATCACAGTGATGGCAAGGAAAATTTGGGGGTATTGCCATCTGCCAGCACTGCTGCCAGCTTTTTGCATTGTAATAAAC
Source organism: Anseranas semipalmata (assembly GCA_013399115.1). Taxonomy (NCBI): domain Eukaryota; kingdom Metazoa; phylum Chordata; class Aves; order Anseriformes; family Anseranatidae; genus Anseranas; species Anseranas semipalmata. The sequence goes on along the minus strand of VXAA01002706.1, from coordinate 389,941 downwards.
ACTAGAAGTGGAAGGCTCAGAAGAGAAAATTCTGGTTCCCTTCAAGTCAGTAGCTGTTTCAGCAGGATTGCACAGTAATAGGTCAGATAACTTGGGAAACTGGGAATTGCTAATTACAATGGGATTTCAGGGAGCCTGAGAGTATGCAACTTTTGGCCCAGTACAGTGAAGTGTGGTGGGCCCTGATTAAGCAGTTGTTTTATGGTAGGGATTTTTCTTTTTCTTTTTTTTTCTTAATACAAAGTTACAGTTCACTTCTCTTTTGAGCTCTTGCTCAAAATGTTGTGAAACAGTGGTAAGAAAATGTTGCCCAAACTCGAGTGATGCTCAGGGATGAACGCAGCTGCCTTCCGCTTACCAGTAGTCAAATGTTTTGTATGCTTGGAGTTGTGTTCAGTGGTGAGACACCAGAGCGGTGCTTTCTTTATCGTTCCTCCTCTTAGTCACTGTTTAACCCCTCAGCATCTTCCGTTTACGCCATTTCTTAAGCTTGTCTGTAAGTGCAAGCACTTTGTCATTTGAACACATTTTGTTGTGTTTTTTTTGTAAGAGGATTCTAATTTCATTGCCCACAGTAATTCACAGGCCTTTCCTTAGGCCTACATGTATCAATGTCTCAGTTTTTAAAGCTGTTCATAACATTTGCTCTGCCAACTCGCATGATCACAAGTCAAATTTAATTTAAATTCCCAGGTATTAGTGATAGATGGCTGTATATGAATCTCAGCATGTTTTAGTGAATGTTTCTGACCTTTCATATTCCAAGGAAGAAATTGAAGATCTGATCTGAAAAGACAGGATAGAAACAAAAACAATTGTTTAAGAAGTTTTATGATTGCTAGTGCAATCTGTTGTAACTTGGAACAGTCCTGAACTTGAATTCTTAAGCAATTGGGTTTGCCATCCTTGATTTTTTTTTTTTTTTTCCTTCATTTTTATTTTTTGGGGGAAAATAACCATGACACCTCTATCCCGTTTAAGCAGTGCTTCATTCTTTATTATTTTCGATCTTTAACCTTTCTTCTTTTCAGGGAAGGAGGAAATTAATGGCCTGTACAGATACTGCCTGTAACTGAATGTTATGCTGATATCAGAGGAAAAATCTTAAATTTCTTGTTGTATGAAGTTTCTCTGTGTCTCTGACTTAAAAGAATAAAATACAAACATTTCTTTGTTTTGTGTTTAGGGCTAGTATTAGAAACCTGTACCAGCAGCCGGCCAGACTCGAATATCAGCCATGGCAACCCATGCATGAAGTTGACGCCTTTGACCCATTTCCCATAGATGAGGCATAGGACGCGCTGTGGTGAGTTGACAACGTACGGTTTGATTAAATCGCATTTCTTGGCAGAGTGATCGTGCTTGATGCCGGGGTGCACGCTGGTTATTGTTTGGGGGTGGGGGTTGAATTTCATTTGCAACTTCTAGTAATTTTGAGTGCACTTGAGTGTAATGCTTTCTTGCTATATATGCCTTGTTCGAGTGTATTACTGCTGCATTGTACATATATCTGATGGAGTGCATTGGGAATGTGGTCTTGATGAACATGTGAAGACAATATTAAAAAAACAGTGTATGATGTGCTCTGGGCTTGATATATCCAGTGGCTTACACCATTTTTTGTAATTGTTTTGCATTTCTTTGATTTGTGGTGAGGGAGAGGAAAGGTGATTTTGTCTCTCAGTCTATGAGATGACTGAGGAAGTGTGTGAGGAATCCTGACAGGTTTTCTTGCCTTAAATTCCTTCATCCCTGGACAGGAATATAAATTCTGAGAATAGTGATGAAAAGCAAATAGCATTTTTTCCAAGTACTCTATGGCTCTAAGCATGTGCAGGTCTAGTAGCGTACCTTAATGAAAATTTCTCACATCGCAAGTCACTTTGATCCTGATAATTTCTCTAAGGTGATTTTGACATACCCTTGGAATAGGAGGAACTGGTTTTAGGTGTCCCATGTAATTGTAAAATAGACATTGTGAGATCTTGCAAGTCTAAGGTAACCAAATTTCCATTAAGCTTATATTCATTTTCACTACTGTTAGCTAGATGTTTGCCAGCTCCAGTCACCATAACCAGCATAAACTGGAAGCCAACAGGTTTAAAGAAAAAGCAACAGATATAAGTTGATCTCTAGACTTCAGGCAGGTCTTTTGTGATTTGGCCTTTACCGCTGGTCAATGTCAAATGTTATTTCTGGAGCTATTACAGAAATAGGGTGTAAATTCAAGCCACCAAAATGGTTCCACTCTCTTAGCAGGAGATGGAGGTTCTGTTATTTGTAGATCAGGCTGAGATGGAAACGCGCAGTGCATCCTGACTGGTGGGCAATAGTGGTATGTGGCTAATAATGAAACAAGTGCTCAGAGCGTGTCATTGTCATCCTTGGTAAAGCTGCTGGATAAAGAATGAATAGGCGTCAGTAAAATCTATTTGATTCTGCTCTGGAGTAAAAGGAGCGAGAAAGTAGCGAAAAGCAATGCCTGCTAGACCACTGAAAGGTTGAAACCTAAGGTGCTTCCCACAGGGGAGACCAAATACTTGACAGAGTAGTAATTTGTGGCAGGAGGGGTCTCAGGCTGGATGTTCACATCCCTGACTTGTGGCCAGCCAGTGACAGCAGGACATTTATGTACAACTTAAAAACCTCCCAGTATTAGTACTATGATATTTTTAAGTTCTTAGGGATTTTGAGGTCTGTGGCATTTGACTGAAGGCAATTCCTGCTAGCAAGGCAGCGTTCATCTTGCTTTAGTATGTGGACTCTTAAATCTGTGAAACTTAACATTTCTTATATGAATGGTTTTGGCTGAGTTTTGAATTCATGATAAAGTGCAAAACCATGCAACCTTTCGTGCATTTGCTTTTTATTTTTATTTCTGTGTTTAGCAGCACATAGGCAATATGCTATTTGTAGATAATCAGAGTTAATATGAACTGGTAACAGCAAAATATTTACGATTTGTGGTAATTAATAGTGTGCAATAATGTATAATAAAAGATCTTGTTAATGTGTCTGTGCTGAACAGTAATTAAAGAGAAGTTGCATGGCATTGTTATGGTATTGTATACGGGTTAATCTGATAAGCCCATAGCCATGGCCGTTCATATTCTCTCACCATTAATACTTGAAAAATTGCTGTGGATGTTGGAAAACCTTTTTGAAGAATCTGTGTGAGCATAATCCTCACTGTTATAGGGTTTACATTTAGTAGTACATGCAGTGGTCATTGCTCATCTTGTCATTGTGGAACACAGTGACTCGTCTGTCTACAAGCAGAGTGACTTGATCATTTGTCCCTCAGGTCACCAAGACGTCTTTGTCTTAATGTTGCAGCTATGGATAGTGTTGTATGGTACTTAAAGCATGCAGAAAGGGCTCTGGTGTACTTTCTGTCTGAGTTCAGTGCTTATCCAAGTCACTTCCAGCTTCATTCTTCCCAATTTAGTTTTTAGGATGGGTAACCAGCAGGTTTTTCTGAAACAGTATGTGATATCAGTCAAACTCATGTTCTTTTTTCTCACATATATTGTAGGTAGAGAATTACTTGAGAAGGTTTCCTTCCAACTGACATCTTTTTGAGAGTCAAAATTGTTAAACATACTTAAATATATATAATAATAATAAAAATCAGGAACTCAGTCTTGCTCTGAAGCTACAGCTTTACGATCCTTTAGTACAAATTAAGAGGCTTTGTATGTGTATCAGTTGGGGATACAGTCCTGTGAACATGCGTGAAGCAGAGCCAATTTTACATTTGCAGATCTGGTATAGAAATGCTGATGCTTTCTGTGCAGGTTCTCTTCAGTTACTATTGGTCGTATACACATGCAAATGACTTGGAACATGTGATTGTGTATCTTGCATCCAGACATTCCTGTTTATGAAAACACAGGTTTTATAATAGTGGAACTTGTAAGTGAAATCAGAAACCATGCCTAAAACTTTGCTTTTAACTATCAAAGAGAGAAAAGGATTCTGATTCTGTATTGTTCAACAAGCTGTCCCTATGGCAAGACAAAAAAAAAAATTTCAAAATGGTCAGGGAAAGTAGCATGTGCAGTACAAAAATACTTATCAGTATTCATCAAATAAAGTAATGAAAAAAAAAATTAGGATGTTTTGTTTAACATAAGGTAAGTGCTATGGATGATGGGAGCTGAGTTCATTTTGGTAGCAAGCATGTGAAAGAGAGTCTAGGATTCATCTAGCTATGCAGATGAACAGAGTACCTGGGATACAGTAACGTTGGTTTTGTAAGCCCTTAAACATGTGAGGACCTTTTAATGTTTAGAAAGCCTTGGCTTAATATCTTGCACCTGGAGTTGCATTTCTCTGTACGGTATTCGTTTCTCTCTGAGTACACAAAGTGAAATTCTGACCTCCATCTAGCCAACGTGGAATAACTCCAGCGAGTTTGGTTGAGTTAGACCAGACTTGTATCCGTGGAGCTCAAAGCACAGTTTTCTGAGAAACCGTTGTTTTGCTTCTGTCTTCCTTTGTAGGAAAAGTTTGTCTCTTACTTCAATAAACTACAATGGAAATGCCTATAAATGGGAAGTGAACTGTTTTTGCAAATGTGTAGATTTGGTTGCTGTTGTTGGGTTTTTCTTTGTGTGGTTTTTTGTCTCTTCAGGATATCGTTGTGCAGGATGTTTTCACTCCCTTGTAAAGTCAGCGTTCTTTTTTATGCTGTTACTTCTCACTCTGCATATCCCTTCTCCCTCCATCCTTGGTTTGTCGTTGGGTATTACTGATCCCTTCAGCCTGTAAGATTAGTATTTTAATTAAATGATAACTGAAACACAGTTTTGTCAACTCTTGCACTATTTGTTTTTTTTAATGCCCTAGGCTCAGTGTCATACATGTGAGAAAATGTGAACTTTCTTTTAATAAAAAGACGACTTTTCATCCTTATCCCTTAACAAAAAAAAAACAAAAACTCGAGTATCTGAAAGTTTGAGGCTTCAAAATAGTGCAGCACTTCTACCAAGGTTATTCCCTAGTCATATCTCAGGATTTTGGGGGTGTATGTCAAATTTCGTAGACTTTTGGGACTGACATTGTTAAAAATGAGTTTTAGAGTTAGTTGGGAAGTGCATGTTTGCTATCCTTCTGAATGCTTGTCAAGACATGAATGTACCTCTCTTCTGTCTGCGTTCCTCACAGTAGCCGGGGTTGTGCTTGGAATGGTGAAGTTATTTGCATATTTGAAAAAATCAAAATTAATTTTTTGTAAAAATTTGAAATGCAGATATCTTCAGGGGTTCTCCAGTTGTTCAATTTTGCTCTGAAATACTGATGGACCAAATTCTACCATATGTCAGCCTGTGCTTACTGAACAGGAGTGAACTTCCTGACCTTAATACTTCCCTGTGCCAGGTGTGACCCATGAACTTCTCAGATGAGTATTTGCATCTCTGCTGCATTTTTTGAGTTGGTGATGGAAAAAATAACTGTGCCACCTGGCAGGCAAGTTCAGTACTTGGCATGCTCTCCTCCCAACCTTATGGAAAACATCCAGCACTACTGCTGTAGAATATGGGAGCAGAGGGTCAGACAAATATGCTCGGAACCTTTGAATAGTTCTTCAGTGTCATCTATACGAATGGTATGAAAATAATTTGAGTAGAATTCAGAAGAATAAATGAAAATGCCAAATCAATAACAAAAAACACAGAATGGTGCCAGCAGAAGGGTGGGAAAGAGACCAAGACGGCAGTAAATGCAGCTATGTTTGTGGGCATGGCACACGAACCCGCATTATATAAAGTGGTGGGAAGTACTTTGTAACCACATGGGGAAATACTTTGCCTGCTTCCTCTTCTAGACTTGTCGGTTTGGTGTGCTGGCACTATTTCTTTGTGTACCGGTGTTACAAAATCAGCAGCGAGTTCCTAATTATGAAAAAGGAATAAAATCAGTGAAATATTATAATATTGTATATAATAATATAAAT
>VXAA01002706.1:270436-383966 GCA_013399115.1 Anseranas semipalmata | reverse complement strand
TATAATATATATAATATTATATATAATATATAATATTATATACAATATAATTAATTACGTTACGATAATATATAAATACTTTAATAAAAACAACAATTTCAAGGTGCTGTACACTCCATCTAACAAACCTACGGTGCAGTCCTCTGCTTTTCTTTTGAGGTTTTGAAAACACACAGGCATGGATATTTGCTTGGCTCTGGCTTTTTTCCACAGCAGTGGCAGTTGTTAGTTGAGGTGACGTGTAGGCTCAAACCCGCAGCGTAATTGCAGTGACTCGGGTGAGAGGGTGATGACTGACACGTGTTGTTGTTGGCGTTCTGTTGGCTCAGCCCAGTGTGGCTGTTCACGCGGTGCTGGTTGTGTTGGAGAAAGTGTCACCTGGATCTTTGTACGGATGTGGGCAGTGGGCGTGAGAATTGGTTGGTCTCAGTGGTCTGGACCCCAGATAATCCACACTGGTTACCCAGTGGAGAAGACTCAGTGGGGTCGTAGAAATAGTGCGGGCAAAGACAGCCTGGGTGTGTGCCTTGTGCTGCGAGGTCCGTTTTTATAGCTCGGAGGCTGTCAGGCTACTCTCTCAGCACTACTTGGGTTTTTTGTTGGTGAGAGACAGAAAAATTAAGATGTGGCTCAAATTGTGAATGTTATTAGAAACATATGCTTTTTGACACATATTACACTCTGGTAATTTTAATGAAATGAAAATAAAGCCACACATTCCTCTTCTTTTTCCTCCCTCCTCCCCCACGAATGCCTTTTGCAGTAGCAGGGAACATCTTCCCTGCGGTCTCGTGCATTTGTCAGTGATCACGTTGTGTTAGCTAGTTAGTGCTGCAGCTTTTAGGGTCTTGACTAATAGCCAGGACCAGACTCTACTTCATGGCTTAAAAGGTTCAGTAACTAGAGGGAGCTGCAAAGAAAATGATAATCAAATTAGGCTTCAGTAGCCTTGAAAGTCATGGCTGAGTTGTGATATCCAGGATTTGGGAGTAAATATATATATTGAATGCACCTGAGTTGCTAGTCCTTGAGCAAGTACTACAGTTTTTTTCCCTGCTGTAAGAGTACTTTTTGACAAGCTCAGGATTAACTTAAGTGTGAATTCTCTGTCACACAGCTTGGAAGAGATCAGAGTACCTCAGAGCAGACTTTGAGCTGGTTCAAACTAGAATTGTTGGGTGTTCTCAAAGGAGCAGTGTTGACTTCTAGGAGAGAATGTGATCCACTGGGGAATGAAGATTCCTCTTTAACTGGGTGAAGGCAATATCAGCAGGTAATGAAATGACAACAGTATTACAGAAAAAATTATTTTGTAGAGGCCCTATGGTCTCTTCCTGGTAGCTGTCTTTATAGAACAACCTGACCTAGCAGTTGCGTGCTCATTCCCTTCTCCAGGAATGTCTCATGCAGAGTTCAGGTTGTTGGGCCTCGTGTTTCGTTACCCATCCTGCAGGGTTACCAAGCCCACTTCTGCTGATCTTGTGATGAGCTACTTCTGATCCACCGCCTCCTCCAGTTCCTGCTGCTCTACATAAACACTGCAGCTTTGCAGACTTCCTGCAATTTAAGCACTTGGATTAAAATGCATGTAATCTTGTAAAATTAAAGTTCAAGATAGGGAGCAAGTTCAGGCTGGTAAGTCTGTACCTTGAAAAGCAAGGTTGTGTGGGACTGTTTAGTAGCCATGCTGGGAATGAAGCAGACTTCCTTGCCTAGAATGCTCCTTTATTTAATCAGTAAATCCTTAATTTGTTGCATAGCATAATCTGCGAAAGATGCTCAAAATGTTTTTGCCACTGTCTAGTTCAGAAATCATCAGCTGTTTTACTTCGTTCACACTGGGCGCTGTCTTTCTGTCTGGGGAAGTGAAATAACAGACAAAGCGATGGACCTTTATTTTTTGCAAGATTTCTTTTGCTGTGTTTTCTAATATATGAGGCACTTGCTTTAGACACTTGACCTTTGTGTTGTTACTTCTTTACAATCCTTATGTTGTAATGTAAAGTTTCAATTTGGAGTTGAGAGCTGTCTCAGGGAGAGAATACCATGAGCACCTTTTGTTTGTCCGTGCAAGTGAATGTGTCTGTCCTCGAGGATTTCTGTGTTGTAGCACAGAGTTAAATTTTGGAAAGGCTGAATCACTGCTCCAAAAGACGAGCATATGGGAAGATAACTAACAGGCATGGTGTAAATGTAGCAAGAGGGAGGCAGCATTAATTTTAGACGAAATATGTATAGTTAACTGCACCCTTATGTTGGGTTTACCCTTCAGATACAGCGTTGCACTTAGGCCTTGTGAAGAGCTTTGTGGTGTTGGTAACACCTAAACCCATGGAGTGCTTTTTGATACTGACTATACCTCCACCTCACATTGTTTACAGTACCTTCAATGAATATATAACCAACTGTAAAAAAAAATATATATATATTCATGTGAGCAGTATTAGTGTGTTTCCTGGTAGATTTCATGGATGTGCATTAATAAAACTTTCTGTTCTTTATTGCCATGTATGAAAATAAAAAATGGTGTCAAGGGAGAGATAAGCCATTATGTCATATTCAATACTGAGTAATACTACAGCCAGATAATGTGAAATTTACGTAAATAATCTTTGTTCCTATAGTAAAAAGAAATGCTTAGGCTCAAAGCTTCTGCTAGGTTAGTAAGTCATCAGAATAAGTAAGATTTTTTGGTATGGTTTTGGTATTATTTGAGTTGATGTTAAACATGACTCTATAGTATCTGATGCGAGCCTTTTCTTTCAGTTAGGGTGAGGCCCAGAATACATCTACCTATGAAAAAGAGCAGATAGTGCCATTAAAGTGCTCCTAGTTACCATCAGAAAATGGTGTTGCTTTGGTATCACACTTCTCTCGTGGCACATAGTCCTTTGTGCTCTGCTTTTTCTTGTTAAATGTTAGCTTTCTAATGATGGCATCTCCATAATGTGTACAAAGGGAAATTTTTTGTTTAAAAAAAAAAAAAAGCTATACTGGGGTTTATTCCAACTTGTGAGATGTAAAACGCAGTAAATTTGTGGAATTCAAAGCTCCTTACTCAGGGCCTGGAGCTAGGCCTTTTTTGTGCACACGTGGTATTTTGCACTATTCCATATGCTACAGAATTTTATGGCTTGATTCTCTAGCACCGTGCATCTTTGACATTGCTTATTTGCATTGACTTGTCAGGCCTGTTACCAAATAGAATATAATGTAATTCAGAGCTAGCTTTCGATTTTTGCTTGTTTGTTTTTCTTTTTTTATTCATGTTAGGAGACTTAATTTTAAGTCAGTGAATGAATTGATTTGTCTTTGCATGTGATAAATAAGTGTTTGTTTGTTTGCCGAGTGCTGTGTTAGGTATTGAAGTGTAACCCATTGGAGTAAAAGCAAGGATAAGAGAAAGGGAAGATGCTGCAGAGCAAAGAGAAATGGCAGCACTGACGTAGTTGCTCTGAGCCCAGGACAGGGTAGTTTTGATACTGTACATGCCACACCAGTTTTTATTTTTCTTCCTGTGCAGGTGTCTCTCATCCAGTCAGTATCATTAAACATTTGGTACGTGTCACTGATGAGCGTGCTATGCTAGCAGAAGCAGCACTCCAGAAACAGGGCGGACAGTGCAAAGGGTGTTTGAGTCAGAGGGCAGCAGAAGGCTCCTGCTAAGATAATGCTGAGCCTCTGTCACCAAAGTTGTTCAATGTGACAAGCAGCGAAGGGCACTGCCACCTGAAAACCTGCCAAGCAAATGTGTACCATGTTACCTGCATTTGAAATAGCCGTTTAGATTGCAACTCTGATCTGTTAGAGCTTGGAGTAGGAAAGTAAAGGTTAGTATCGGACCCTTGAGTAGTTGAAAATGAGCAAAATCTTTGCCTTTACGGAAGTCCCCTGGCAGACAGGGAAGTGACTGTAAGGACAGCGTGGCTGCTGGCAGGAAGGAAGAGGAAACCAGGCGGAGAAGAACCCCGTGGCTCTGTATTAGTTGCTGCTGGAATGTCACTGGGGAGGAGACGAGGCACAGCTGTGGTGAGAACAGGGCATGTTGAGCTCCTTAATATGCTTCTGAAGCAGCGCTCTGCTGTAACTCCATGAAAACCACCGGTGCTTTCCCAAAGAGATAGCACTTCTGGGCAGGGAGTCGCACAAATGCAGATGAGCTTTTTTTTAAAGATGCATTGTTTTAGCCTCAAATATTTATCCTCTTAGAGGATTTGTGAGTAGTGGCTCATTTAAACAGATTCTGTGGCGATTTACCTTTTCTGAGGAGCTTCTGAAGTACAAATAGACTGGGGGGGTGAGGTGGGATAGTTGACTTTTCCTTTTATTTGTTATTTGAAGATAAGCCTGGAGTTCTGTCTTTATTTGCATACATTATATAAGTGATAGAAGTTGAGCTAGTAGAACATATTTACAGAAGGTTTAAGAATGGGGATTTGAATCAATACCTGTTCTGACAATTTGCTACATCAAATATAAGCAGGTTATTTGGTACAGATTCTGTAATGAAAGAATTGAGCAATCATCAGTATTACATACTTTTTAGTCCTAAGTTGTCTTCCAAGCAAGCCACTTAAAGGATTTTGTATTTTTACCTGATTAAAGGAAGAACATACTATCTAGGATTTGTGTATAAAATTGCAAGAGAATCTTATTACAGACTGCAGGTTATCTTGGTGACTTGGTATACTAGCCTATTTTCCAGGTTAGAAGTTGTGCCAGTGACAGATGCGTAGTCTAAATTAGTATATAGCAAACAGGATAGTTTTGTGTGGATGCTAATTTTTTAATCAACATTCCAGTGATGACATGTCACCAAGTAATGTGGCAAGTACTGTTTCTTTCTGCGGAGATAAGACGCCAAATTTAATTTACATATTGCCTCTTCTTAGCTTTAATGTGGGAGACAACTGTACAATTTGGAAAAGTGAGGATTAGTGATAGCAAGATGCATATGAAATTATGTTGTACTGTTTAAAGAGAAAGTGAGTTAAATTGCTGGCTCGCAATTCAGAGTTCATTTTTCTAATATGCCTATGTTAACAGTTTTACAATTAAGCTTCATTTAAAATTATAATAATAATTTCCTTTTTCACTCAAGCATAACAAAGCACTTAAACAAGCTTTAATAAGCCTCATATCAACTCTGAAAAATAAGTATTATTGCCTCTATTTTCTGCTTGGGTAAACAGAACTGAGGGTAAGCAAGTCGCACTGAAGTCAATGGATATTGCCCAGGGTAGCCCCTGGATGCTTCTCCAACTGCGTGGACCACAGTTTTAAGGTGCAGATAGCCGGATGGAGCCTTAAATATTGAGATTTAGTAACAAAAGATGAGCAAAACAATGCTTAATGTGTATGAAAAACTTTGTAAATAACGGAAGCGTTGTGGCAGAAAGCGTGGCTCTGAGACGTTGGGGAGAAGGGTGAGGACTTGATCCTGAATCATGGCTGGGATCTAGCACTTTGAACCAGCCCTGGACAACTTGCCCAGCCCGGATTTGAAAGATTTCATGTCACTTCAGCTCCTCAGAATAATTCCCACTTCCTCTGAGCAAAGACTTTGTACTTAGCCTCTCCGCTAAGTTCCTCTGTGCTCAAGCTGTGTGTCACTGCATGTGTAGGCATGGAAAATAACAGTTCATCAATTGTATGCTAACACAGGAAAGACTTGTCTTTCCATGTGGAAGTAGATAGAACTCAGATGCATTTAACAAAGAAAGCAAATAGAGTACATTTGCTGGACTAAATAAAAGCAGACCTCTGTCTTTTTTTTATGGATAAGTACACAGAAAACACATATAACCAGCCAGCTTATGAAATATATCCTAACCTGCACTGCAGCAGGAAATGCAGAATAAATAATTACTGGTAGCTCAATGGAAAGCATACCATAGCAGGGAAATAAATAAATCACACAGTGAGAGAGTAGAAGGGGGAAAGAAAAAAACTGAAAGCAGACCTTTATAAATAGTGATAAAGCCACGAGGAAATGAAAAGGCCCAGCCCTTTGAAGAAGGAGAATGTCACCGAGTCCAAAGACTGCAGATGCCTCTGACTTCAGTGACCTTCTGGTACTGCTTACTGGTGCTTTTCACAAGCACCACCACAGTATTGCTCTAGTATGGGTGAAGCTCACAGATGTGGTCAGGGCCATTCACTTTGGTCAGCAGTTTACGTCGCTAGGGCTCAAAAGGTGCTTCTGCATATACGGCATGTATGTTGTTGTGTAATATATATAAATCTGCCTATATGTATTGTGCATTCAAGACTCCAAGTTTATAGACAAAACATTAGGCTTGACTGAGGAATCTGTTATTTCCTGTGAGGTAACTTAGACGCGAGAACAGAAGTGGTTTTCTGTTTGTTTTTTTTAACTACTATTTAACCTTCATGTCCATTAGAATTTCACGTGCTTACTATATCTAAGCAATATTTGGCCCTAAATTAATTAGTTAATAGAATTTGCATTCAAGCTTGCTAATATTTGACCCAGAGATTAAAGGGGCAGTTGAGATGGTGTTTGGAATCTTGACTACGATGAAGGAGAAAAAAATGAAAATAGTGCTATCAGTTCATTTTTTTTAGGAATGAGCAAGTATGATAAGGAAGAGTTTTCCTAATAGGAAAGAATATAATCATTTTGCTACACTGTGTTATTAGTAGAGTAGAGGTAAGTCTAGTCTGTCTCTAGGAAGACTAATATGAGAACCTGAAAGTGAGGGAAGCAAGATAGGCGATGTAGTCAGGCTATGGGAATTGGAATTGAAGAAATAATAAATTAGAGGTAGTCGCCTGCATTGTTAGTCTGCAATTCTACAATTCTAATTTGAAAAATAACAGCATCTGTCAACTATTAGATTTTTGTTATGGGAAACAATATTCAACAGCATTTTTTCTTCTGTTGGCTTTATTGTTACTGTTGGTAGCATATCTGAATCCAGTACTACCCACAGGACTAAAGAGACGGCTCAGTTTAACAAGATAGTTGTATGCATACTTAATTTTAAGCAACTGAATCATCCTGACAAATCTAAGCAATTGAACAGTGCCTTGATCAGGCTATTCAGGTATTTAAAATTAAGCACAGCATTAAGAACATGACTACATTAGGTTAGAATACATGAAAATCTAATTGCAATGCAGGAAAAAAAAGTTTCCACAGGCAGAAATCAGTTTTCCCTCCACTATACGTCTTTGACAACCTCCCCCATGCCCAGTTGTATTTACATCACAGTTTTCTTCAACCCCAGAAATATTGGCTTGTTTGCTGGCTGAAATCGCTGAACTTGGATTGTCATAGCTTCCCAGTATCGGAGACCAGGAGTGAAGTAAAAGGCGTAAGTCTGAAACAGAACTCTGGTTATGAGATACCAGACGGCTATAATCCCATCTGGGTAGGTTTGCAGCCAGGATCTAGGTCATGTGAAATTCTCCCTCCCTCCACCCAGAAGCACTCTAATGATTATTCATGATAAATTCTAAAGAGTGCTGCAGCGTATTGCTAAGTGAACGCATCTTCATTTTGGGACTCCCTCCCACTCGAGCATTTCCAGTAGCCATTATTATAACAGTCCTGACAACTCCCTGATGAATCCCCGTCTGTGTCAGGTGTTCCTAACACCTAACTGCTCGGAGCTCAGCCCTTGCTACCCTGAGTCTGTCTTCGTGCAGTGCCTGGATGAAGCTGGCACACGTGCCATCCTGTCAAGCCGGAACGCGTGACCCATGTCTGCTTGTTAATTGCTTTACCGACACTTCTTGCTAATGTGTATCTATAAAGATGGTGGTGGCAGTTTTAATTGCTGGTGCAAACGTTGCTTGTTGCTTTTGCAACTCTTTAAATATAGATCAGTTTCCTGTTTGTGTCATGTCGCACATAGATGGGTGCATCATGATCAGGTTGCCCCGATACTCTGCTGTCTGTCTGTCTGCTGTGACCACAGTGCTGGGCATGAGCAGTCACCGTGTGTAGGCACAGTCGTGATGGCAGGAGGTGGCTTGGCTCTCCTGCTGCTTGCTAAGCTGTTGTCACGTAGCAGTTGCCGCAGTGGTCAAAAAAGCTGGCGTATTCTGCAGCTGGATCTTCCAAAATGTCTTTACCGTTTCTTATTTAGCAGTGGCTTCAGCGTCACTGGCTGGGTTCTGTCAGAAAAGAGCAGGTGTCCCATGCATTGGTGGTCATCCGTCACAACCAGGTTTCATCTGGAGTGACCTCAGTGCTTTTTGCTTGGGCTGGTGCCATCGCTAGCTTCAGTCTCTCCCTGAACTGATGCTGTTGCCGTGTCATCAGCTATTATGTGAATGCCGGCAACACCTTCAAGTCTTTCTGTGCTCATCTGCAAAAAGACTTTGTCAGCTGATTTGATTGCCAAAAATAAGTAGATAGAAAAACATTTTTTTACCAAAATATGTGGTTCAAACAGTTGATTATCTGATCTGATTTGCTAGTGTCTGTATAGATTACTAAGTGTGGTTTGTTTTTAGCAACTTGTACTGAACCTCTGGCACGGGAACTGAGGACTGCTGTCTTGGGATAGCCTTGTCGAGGTCTCTGAAATCTAGATGCGTGCTATTCCCGTGTGTCTCTTCAGATTCTGCCAGGCTGTCATCCCACAGAGTGGGCTTGGTTGCTTCAGCCCCTCCTTTTACCAGCTCCGTACGTGCATCTCCCTCCATCTGTTGCTGCAAAGGACATATTTCTGCATCCACATATGACAGTGGTGACTCAGCAGTTGATGTATTTGTTGGGCTTACTCAATTTTTCTACTTCCCAAGATATGTGGGGATTGGGTAAGCAGCTCTTTGGTCCTGTGTGTCTTCAATTATAGTAAGCTTATAATGCATGCTAGCTTTAACTCTATGCAGCTCTTCAGTTGGTATTAAAAATAAACCCATGAGAAATAATTGAAGAATGCCCTTGTTCTTGGTAGTCGTTTCTGCCAGAGAATTTTACCAGCAACCCTTCCATGATCTCCATGTATTACAAACACAATGGGCAGGTGGTTTTTAAATACCTTTGATACCCTTTTCAATTGTAGGATAGTAGAATAATTGTGGCTGCACTACCAAACCAGAAATGCATACGTGTATTGTCTCACCTTAACAGTTGAATTCCAGTCTTACAGTCAACCAGCAGGTTTCCCAACCCTGCTGTGCAGCTCAAACGAGACCAAACACGCAGGATTGTACCTAAGAAGCCTGGCTAAACGCTTGCAGTGCCTCAGGGGAGCATGTCTGCACTTCAGGTATTTCCATGCAAAGTTTTTCCACACATTTGAGAGTGCTTCTGTTGGTGTGAGGGTTAAGGCAATCTATGGATTGCTTGTAGTTTATTTGCCCTCTTAAATTATAGTTTGGAAACCATTTTGCTGTGTAATTATTCTTAATCTGTGTTACTTTATGCACAAGAATAGCTTGATCACATCCGAGTTCAGCAAAGAATTTGTAGATCTGTCATTTGGGTGGATTACTGGCTTTTTGCGTGGGACAGCAGTCGTTTGATATTCAGCATTTTTGCTGCTGCTTTGTATATTGAACGGGTTCTGGGTGCATCTGTCCAAGCACCAAGTCTCTTGAATTTATTCATGAGACCTGTTGTTCTATGCTTAATTTCACTTGGGCAGTTTCTCCTGCCCTTACCTTGAGCCTGCTCTTGTGCAGCTGGCTACAGAGGTTGGTCGTTATGCGGCCTTTGGGTTCTTTTGACTTAGGGCAGGCTCTGTAACTATACATTGCTTTTGCTCCTTAAATCTGGCACTCAACCGCTTTTTTATTTGTCTAGTCATCCATCACTGCATAGTTGTAATTACTTTTAATTCCAAACTGGAAGTTTTTCTTTTTACTTCAGATTTGTCATGTATTTGTCTAGTCTTCTGTTAGGTGCAGGTGTAATGAGAACCAGTTCAAAACCAGCAGTAAGTACCTTTATTGCCCGAGGAAGAGAAATCTCTCTCAAGTGGGGTTTCTTCCAGTGTCAAGTTTCCTCTTGATAACTGTACAGATAACAGCAAAGCGAAATGTAGCCAAAGAGAGGAATGTTTTTGTAAATTGAAATATTTTGTATTGTATACATCTGGTAACGATGGGTACCTTAGTTCAGCCAGTAAGACAGCGTGACAGTTCAAGCAGTTGCTCAACCAGGATGCTGAGTAAACGCTCTGTTTGCAGTCTGTTCTTCCTCTGCCTTTGTGTTCAGCACAAGAGTCAGTCATAAGTATGGAGTTAGAGTACATCTGGGCTAGTTGGTGGATAGACCAGGTGATCAGACCTACTGCAGCCCACAAATACATGTCTTCCCAAGCCTTAGAAACATTTCCTTAGCCCCAGTGCTCAGGGGCTGCACTGCAAGCTGTATGTATGTGTAAAAAAAGCTATATTCAAGCTATAAAGATACTGCGCTCATTTCCTGGATTCCTAGACACTGATACTGTCTATAGGAGTAGTGTAAGTTGCTCTGCGCTAAAGCTGCTGTTTACGTCCCCTTTATTAGCTAACTCCTTTCTTCTGGCTAATGGGACATCCTCACAGGGCTACATGTTTTTTTTGCCAGTCATTGTCTTCTGGTGGTAGTGGTAAAGAAAACCTCATTTCGTGGCCTTAGTGTTTCAAGGAGTAGTCAAAAGGAATGGAATGCAATGAAATTTATGGCATCCCTTGAGTTGCACAAAAGAAATTAACAAGTAAGTGTTACTGGTTTCTGTGAGGGTATGGTTTCTTTGGTGTAACCGGGCCATTTGAAATAGAAGGGTGTGTGGAATGGCAGGCAGATGTCAGGACAAAGCAAATAGAAACAACACATTCAAACTTGTGGACCAACGTTGGTGGGGGTTTTTTTTGTATTCAGAAATGAATTTAAGGCACAAAAGCCCATATGAGGAAAACTGACCAAAACCTTGCAGCAGCAGACTCCTGAATGTCTTCATGCAGCCAATGCATTTGTAAGTCAGTAAGAAGAGCGGCTGCTGGACCAGCCAGTCTCTCTGCTCCTGGCCCTCCCCTTTATGGTGAGAGGACAAAGGGAAGAAAATGGGAATTGCATTATGCTTCCTGTTCCTGTTTCTTTCAGGTCTGGGAAGAGCTGCTGCTTTACTCTGGTAATCAGGTTACATATTCTGAGAGGCCAATATATTTGCATGATTAATAGGCTGTTGTGACAAATGGCATTTTTGTGAGATGTACATGGAGCATGCTGCGTTTTAATGTTGGAATAACCACAGTTTGGTTTGCTCGTCTATAAATATGCATCCCTGCTCTCATGTAGAATGTGCATAAATCACATTTCAAACATGAGATAATCATCAGCAGTCAGTAAAAAATAGATATCTCCATGGCAACGGTTGCTAAATTAGAGTGGATCAGTACCTCCTCCCCTCTTCTTGTCCAGAAACCTCCCTTGCTTTAGATCACACGTGTACCGTACTGCTGATTAAGAAAATGTTACAAATGAATAAATTCACCATTGTCTGTGTAAAGAGTTATTGGAGCAAGAATTAGCAATAATTAATTAGTGTTGACAGTATTGGGCATCAGCTTTTTACATCTGGGCTTCTGTAACTCTCCGTAGGCCCTATTGAACACTTAGTGTGGCCTTTCCACACCCCCGCTGGAGTTGCTGTTAAGTGTGTTTCAAAAGCTTTGCAAAAATCTTCTGGTCTGGATCAAATTCTGACTGGTCTTCCTGGCCTCTGCTTGAGGGGTTTGAAGGCTGTCTAAATGATGACACTTCCCAGGGCTCTGTGGCCTCTCTTCCTCTTCTTTATGGACATGCAGGAAAATCCCTGCTTTAAGGAAGCTGACATCATTCAGCGGACGGATGTGGCAGGTAACATGAAGGAGCATGAGGATGGCGGGATGACGGCTGCTGGCGTTTGGGGCTGACCTGGGGGCTGCTCGTTGGATGCCATACCTGATAGTGCATGATCTTCCAGCAGCATCCTGTTACGTTTCCAATCCTCTATAGGTTTTCATGCAACCCAGTTCATCCAGTGCCTCCCTTCGTCCTAAACTGGAAACCAGGGGCCTGAAGCGTGAACACCAGAGGCGGGCCGCACTCGGCACTGCAGCGTTAGGAGATGGGCAGGAATCCAGAGCTCCATCTCCGCAGGGCTCTTTTCCTTGTCCGCCCTTACACAGCCCAAGGTGAAGAAGACAGACGTGAAGGCATTTGGAAATCCTCACTTCCCTTCAGGGGCGGTCGGAGATGTAGGATCAGGCTTCCTTACGGGAGTGAAGGGAGGAACGGCTCAGCACAGAGGAACTTGGTTGGAAGGAAACTCTGTTTTGGTTTCTAAAAGTCTGTGTTCCTGACCAAAATGGGACCATTTTTCAGACTCTCTGGCATCTGATAGCTGCTGAAGCAGGCAGAATGTTAGCAGGTCTTACTTGATTTTACCGCTGTTATTTTTTAAGCCCAGAAGTAGTAATAAATTTACTTGCTGTTGCTCTTTATTAAGAATATGGAATGAAAAATCTCAGCTGCTTGTAACTGTTCACTGCATCTCTAAACCAGCTAATTTTCCAACTCAATCTAACTCTGTATGTGATCAATTACATTTAATCTGCTGTATATGAAGGGAGTCTAATGAAGTTTATCCTGGCAGGAAGGAAGTCTGTTAATTTGGATATTCTGAGTTCAGAGGGCTGTGCATTTGTGTCCGTACACATTTACTCAGAAATCTGAGAGAGAATAACTGTTTTGCAGGGGGCACATGTTCTCTCTACATTCAGAGCCTGTCCATGTTTTCTGGCAGCTGGCTGCTACGCTGGATTAAATTTTAATGGTCTGTTTTTCATTGTTAAGCTTGGAGAATCAGGGACAAGATGATAGCTTAATCAGTGTCATAATGAAATTAACACTAATAGCCCAGTCTTGGGGTTCCTGAAAATATTTATCTGGAGCTTTTGAGGGTTTAGCTGCATGAATTGAGCTTGGGGTGACTTGACACTTAGTTGGTATTTTTGTTTTTGTTTTTACTCATGTATGGCAAGTGATTTTTGATGTCCTTGTTCTGTTTTCTTGCCGAGGCTGTGCCCGAGCTCGCATGGAGAGTTGACTAACATGTTCAGCGGCATTAGGACTGTCAGGTAGGGTTGTCAAGTAATTTTAAAGTCAAATTCTCTGTCTCCAGGGTAATTTAGCCACGGGGCACATCCCTAGGAAGTCGATCACTTATTTCCCACCATTCCCGTGCTCCCGAATACTTGCAAATGGGTCTTTGATCGCCGAACAGACATTGTGCTGGTTGCCTGTTTACAGGTTGAACAGACATTGTGCTGGTTGCCTGTTTACAGGTTGAACAGACATTGTGCTGGTTGCCTGTTTACAGGTTGTGTAAGTATTCAACAGTTGTGTGCAGTTAATGAAAAAACGCCTTTCTCAGTGCTTTGTTAAAAATAGGGATTCTTCGTTGGTGTCCCCTCTTCAAAAATCATGTCCATCTCACCCCAGTGAGGATCATGAGGCCGAAGAGCACCCATGTGGTTCAGGTACTGTTGTTGCCCTTCTGGCTCTGATTCTCACCACCCATTTGACCAGTGAGGTGCTCCCTGCTGTGACGGAGCTGAAAGATTGTCAGAGTGCACTGGGCATTGAGCTTAGCTTCATTTCTGACTCTGCAGACTGAAGACAGGAAAAGGAGGGAAGTAATGAAGGTACGGGAAAAGACAGGAGGCCTCCCTGAGGTGGAAAAATGAAATGGTAGAAGTGAAAGTGTGCTCTCCTGAGAGGAGACATACACAATGACCAAGGGAGAAGAGGGCATTGTAGGCAGCAGGAAAAAAAAAAGAGGAGTGTGGGCATTGAAAGAGAACAGTGGACAGAATAGAAAAGGAGGAGAAGGTTTAGGTGGAAGAAGCAGATAAGGGACAAAAAAAATGAGAACAGAGAAAATGAGGCTCAGAGGGAAAAGGTGCTTGAAGGAATGCATTGACAGTGAGCAAGCTCACAGCAGTGAGCAAGTTTAGGAGTGGAACTAAGGGGGAAAGACACTGGCGAAGAAGGATACCATTCCCCGACTGAATCGTGTGCGTCCCTGCAACGCCGTTTTCCTCAAGCATTGCGGAAGGATGATCGCCTTGGTCTCTTCTGTCATCCTGGGACATCCTCAGTCACTCTCAGTTCCCATCTTCTGTGTATTAATTCCTCAGTGTGGTACCTTACAGCCCTTCTCAAGCTCCAGGAGAGTTAGCAGTTGACTTGTCCTGAGCATTGTGGCTGGTCATTTTAGCTTTCTTCTGCCTTGAAAGAATGAAACCAGTGCTGATTGGTGTAGAGGTGAGCTGCTGCTCTCTAATTCTGTAACGCCCAAGGCAGTCATGCCTCACTTCTGGAGAAAAGTTGTTGTAAGGTAACAGTCCGCAGGAGCAGGCCACTGATTTTATCTTTGGCTTTGGTAAAGGCAAATGTGCAATCTAAAATCCTGCTTTATGTCCCTTTTTTCAGTGCACCTTCCCCCTGCTTTTGGTGTTTGTCTCAAGACCTGCTTTCTCAAGGCAGTAACTGACAGCACAGGTGACAGAAATGTGTTTTTCCTGTCTCTCTGAATGTGTGTGTTGGTTGTGAAGACCTCATTCATATTCTTGTCACTGGTGTAATGCTCAAATATTTTGAAATGTCTCTGAGTGAGACCTGACCTCTTAGCCTGATGCTTGTGTTGTGTTCTAAGTGTTGTTGTCTCTGCAAAGCTTAGTAATGAGCAGAAGATGAAATAGCTAGACATACACCTGTGTTATATGTAATTAACACCTGCTGTCGTGTGCTTGCTCATTTCTTAGCTCCAGAGACAGGTAATCAATGAAACTAAATACCTAATAGAAAAAATGTTATGGTATATTTATTACCAAATATGTTGTCCCAAGACCAAAAAAAAAATATATATATATAAGGTAAGCTTTAAGTTGTTAAAAAAGATAAACATGACCAGAAGGTCAGAATTATTTATTTCTTTAGTTTGTAGTAGATGTAAATGTATATGTTTCAGAGATGTTCTCTGGTTTCTAAGACTTTCCTGTTCTGGTCATTGGAGAATCAGGGGCACGTTCCTAAAAATGTCCCAGTGTTGGATAGGCAATGCCTTCTTGTGTTGTGCATGCTGTCTTACTCTTCAGCTGTTGCTGCAGCAGGGATTGTTTTTCTCAGTACCTAAAGCTTTCCTTCGCATCCGCGATTCTTCTGGTGATCTGTAAGCTCACAACTCTGTCCTGCGTAGTTTGGTAAAGCAGAGCTGAGTTCACAGTCATCTGACAAATTGATAAATGCTTGTCTAGCATGTCTGAAATTGCCAGTAGGATATTAGTTCTGCTTTTATCCAGAACTGATTAAGCACAGCCCCGTTTTCTTTATATGAAGTTCATGAACTGGATGGAGTCGGAGGTTTGAAGGCTCTGCATTTTACTGAGTGTAGAAAGGGGTGCAAGTGGAACCCGCCTGTTAACAGCCTGATTCGTTTTGAGTCTGGGAGTGGCGCTGAACCAGGGACATCGGTGACAATGTGGTATTTAAAACATCGGGATACTTTACCTCTCTCTATTAATCATTTCAGTTCTCAGCAATATATCAGCAGCATGCATACCTACCTTTCGCTTAGACTATTCTGACAACAAAATAGAGACAGTCCATATGAATACTTTTTTGCAGAGGGTAATGCAAAGATTTCGAGTTCTCACAGCTCAGGGCGTGCTGGGCTGTGTGTTTCCTTTTGTTGTTTGACGATGAGTCCCATCTCAGAAACCCATGTGAGCAGGAGTAGGAAAACATTGATCGGCCGGAGGGCTTTTTGTTTGTTTGCTGAGCAGGACAAGATTCGCGCTTCACAAGACGCTGAGGCTCTCCCCGTGTCCTGAAGGAACGCTCCCACTTTCTGGGTGGAGAGGACCTTGGTGCCATATCAACATGTGGTGTCATTGCACATGACAAGCATCGGGCAAGCATATAAAGCACAACTGACCTTCCACTTCTACTTGGAACGCTTTCAGCGTGGAAAATGGCCTGCTGAACTGAAACCTCATCACACTGCTCAGTCCCTTGTCGTAGATCAGAACCACAAGTTTAATCAGCAGTTTAGATACCTTGGGGCCCAAGTGGAGGCGGATCATCCATATTATGCTGAGGATAAGTGGTTGTTGATGCAGGAACACTTGCCAATACTGGTAAAATGACCAGCAACAGTTGGACTCTCAGCAGTGGAAAATGTTGAGAGTTAATTGAATTCCCAGAGCTTTCATCTGAACACCTGCTGTTTCGAATCAGAATATGAAACATTGACTGGGATGCCTTTTTTCAGAAAAGCACCCAAAGCCAGCAGCTGTTACTCCTGAAATTAAGGTTGTTTAACATCACTTAAAAAAAGTAATTCAAGGGACACGGCTAGGTTACATGCGGAGTCTCTAGGATTCACTCCTGACAATAACGTAAAATTACAGCCTGCTAATAATGCATCGTTTAGTAGAAGGAACTTTACGAAACATTTGATGAGAAATCAAACCACTGGCCGTTTTGCAGTAGAGTTGGGTAGTGTTACTGTTCAGCCATCAGAGACGAGAGAGGAGGCTGTCAAATTAAAAGGCTAGTTTCATCTAGACTTCTGTGCTCAAAACACTGCATATGTTAAATGAGCACGATTAGATAGACCTTGTAGTATACATATAGCTGGTATATGTGCTAGATGCTGCAATATAATGTGGGCTGTAGAAAGAAATGCTCTTGATTTAGGCAGTGTAAATGGCATATTGTTATGAACAATGTTCCGTTTTTGCTGCAGCATGTAAGATGTTTTATTTTTAAACTATTTCATGGGATATGGCTTGTGTAGAAGGCTTTGTATCAGAGTGGTGAAGTGTGGTTTTCTATACAAAGAATTGAGATGGTGTTTGTGTAGTTTCTAGAGTTATTTCATACATGAAGTGGTTTTCCCAAATTTTCAGTTTATAAAATGCAGGAAGTGTGTAAGACTGCCATTTTATGAAGTACTTGGTAATAAATGGGCGTAAAATATGTTACGTTCTCATCATTAATACTGATGTTAGGAATTACTCTGTTATCTTTAAAACTGTCTTGATAGCATTGGCTACTTCACTGCAAAACTGTGGTAGTCAAGGGAGAAAGACATACAATTCGTACTCTGGTTCTTTTGCGCCTTTGCGTATCTGGTCCTCGTAACTGTGCTGAAAGCTAAGACGTTACAGAGTTACTGAAGAACTGAAATAAGTGGTAGCCTTGGATCTCTGTTTTTTTTTTTTTTTTTTTTTGTAATGGTTTGTTGCAGTTAAAGTTGGTCCAGTTTTATCTTCTGTCAGTTCCAGTTCACTGGGTAGTTTGCTTTTGGGTGGGGAAGGAAGAAAAGCAGGAGGATCTTTATTTTCTGCTTTTCTACACAATGGTTAAAGCGCTTTTATATTTTTTTCGGTCAATTTTCCTTTTCCTATGTTTATTTCAGGATATCTTTCAGGATAGTGTCCACTGTCGCAGGACGTTGAAAGGGTTAATATCTTAAGGGTCTGTGTTAATTTCAGTTTATTTCACTATCTGGGCTTCTCATGTTCTTTAATAGAGATGAATTGATGGGACAGCTTTCTGTGATGAATTTTGCAATCTACTGTAGGTTTTAATGGGCCCATTCATCTATAAGCTGTTCTTTTAAGTCAAGAATTTCTGATTTTGCAATGGCTTCGTCTTTCTTTATCCAGGTTAAGGCTGTGCCCTGCTTACATTGTGCCATCCAGGCAGTACGAGGTTACCACGTACTTGTCAAATAAACAGCTTCTTGTCTGCTTTAATTGTCAACGGCTTTGGTTCGGAATCAGCTTGCTATAGGTAGTAAATATTTAAAATACCTCTTAAAAGGGACTCGTGTGCAATTCCAAAATTCCATGGATGGTGGCTTTATTTTCAGTATCAGGAATTGGCATTTTCCTATTGTCAACAGCAGGTAAGGGGAAGACCCATAGGTATTGTTATAAAAACCTTTTAGCAGTTGACTGGTTAAATATTTCCATAGAGAGAGCTTGATTTATCCTGGGCAACTTTCAGATATGTAATGTGCTGTTAGCTATGAACATTATTCGTATGCTTTTTTCTGTCGGAAGAGCTGATGATATTTTACAGACAGACAGAACTGTGGTTGCCTACGGCCCTTCCAAATGAGGCTTTCTGTGTTGTACCAACAAAGTAATGCTCTCCATTGTACAGAAAACAAACAGAAGAATAATGAGACAAGATGCTGGTTCCCTGTTTGCTTTTGCTAACACTTGTGTTTGATTTTAGGACAAGCAGTGGCCTGAAGCTGAAAGAGGAGTCAGATTTTCACTGCATGTTCAGAAGTTGCTCCCAAAAGGAAAAGTAATTAGTGGAATAAAACAGGTAGCCACGGAGGTGGCATTGCTGCTGTGTAATCCACAGCTTTCTGTGTAAGGATTTACAAGGTGCTGCACATACAGGCCACACGTTACTAGCTAGAGTATGCTGTGCCTGTAATTTTGCCCCAGAAATTGGCTGTTCTGGGTGAAACTGCTGTAGATGATCACATGAACAATAGCAAGACCTCATGCTGCTGCTCATTTGCAATCTCACCACGGTCTGTCAAATTCACTTACTTTTTCAGATTATCCAATGATTCTCCTCTGCCATAATACGTTTTCTCCCATTGTATTTTAACTAATTAATCATAGGCATAAATCACATCAAGTGAGTAATTTCGGGCCAGGAATGAAAGCTGTAGCACTGTTTTTAGTGTACTGCTGGCCATGATGGATGCTTAGGGACTTTGCTTGCATGCATTTAAGAAAAGCAATGGAATCAACATAATGACTGTTATCTTTGAAGTTAGGTAACATGTTAAATTATTTTTTCACCTGGCAACTTCTGCCTCACCTGCATGGGATTTGGGATGAGAGGACACAAGGCTTGTTTCTCTGATGCATTTGGAAGGAGATCTAAGGAGCATCTCCAAGTTGAGTCACTCAGAGAAAGCTAGCTGAAGGTGTCCTATGAGCATAAGTTTTGGCACAAAATGAGGCGTGGGACCAGGGTGATGAGAGTAGAGCTGTTCTCCTCTCATCACGTGGATGCATAAACTGGTCTTGTAGGAACTGACATCAGTCCTTAAAATAATGACCATCATTCGGTAAGATTTTGCATGTTGGGGTGGCAGAGATTTCCTTGAGACAAAAGGCAGAAATGAAAATGGGGAAATAAGAAGGGCAGAACAGTGATCAAGTGACAGAGAAATAGGAACAAAATTTTGTTTAGGGTGGTGAATAAAATGTCCTTGTATGAAGAACTTTATTTTTTCTAAGAGTAGAACTTGCCATCTTAGGACAACTGTTGAAATAATGAAACGGCCATTTTGTAAGGATGTTCCTGAAAATAAAGTTTCCTTGGCATTCCTTCAGTAACTTGAAAAACAGTCCATTTCTGCTTATATTCCTCTTAACAAAGAAGTAATTTACTTCTTGATATATTCAGACTATCCTTGCACTTTAAGCCCAGTGAAAAACCACTTTTATGACTCCTTGCTGTTTGAGTATGAAAGCTCATTTCTTTTAATTCAATTAAAGAGACAGAACCAGCAACTCCTGTAAACTCATTTCAAAGACGAGCATTAAGGACATGATCAGATATCATAACGAAGGTCTAGGAGACAGGTTGGCAAGCTCTCCATTTTTCTATGTAAGGAGAAATGTCATCAAGAAAATAGCTGCCCAAATCTGTAATGGACTTAGGAGAATCTAGGGAAGATGCCAGGGAGGAGGAACTCTTGTGTGAGGAGGCTCAGCTGTTGGAAGAGCTCTGTGACGAAGTCAGATTAATTCTTAAAAGCAAACACCAAGGCCCATGTGTAGGGGATTACAAGACAGACAGTAGTACAAGCAAAGGAAAATGCATTGCCATTTCCTCTTTAATACTTTAGCCCAAGCGATACATAAGCAAATGAAACAACAAGGAAAGCTTTTGAAGGAAGACCATATTTTTGTACATTTTTCATTTATTCTACATTAACAGGTTTTTTGTGTGAATGTATTTGTGTCAGGATGATGATACACAGTTCCAGTTGCAATACATTAGAAGATAATCGCCTTCCCCTTCCATCCTTACCCCTTGCAAGGAGTTATTTTGGCTTTTGCAGATGCTGTTTCTCAACAGATCAGACTGCCCTACTGCTGTCCTTTCTGTGCTCCTGTTTGTCCTATAGGTGTGC
Source organism: Anseranas semipalmata (assembly GCA_013399115.1). Taxonomy (NCBI): domain Eukaryota; kingdom Metazoa; phylum Chordata; class Aves; order Anseriformes; family Anseranatidae; genus Anseranas; species Anseranas semipalmata. The sequence continues at coordinate 363,771 of VXAA01002706.1, read as the reverse complement.
TGCAGTAATATGTCTGGATACAGAGTTTAATGAGACTTCTTTCTAGATTGCTGGCATGGGGCACTGCTAAGCTTCTAGAGGGCTTTTGTGGACCGGAGTGCAATATATAAAAATAGGAACGTCTGTGTGTGTCACATCACTGTTTGGGTTTTTGGTACAGCAATATCTGTAGTTCAAAGTGCATTCTGTAAACTGTAATTTATTACATGCTTAGACTGATGGATAAGTATCTCAAAGAAGGAGGAAGCCTAAAAGGTCCGTGTTCAAGAGGATGTCCTGAGGCTCCAAGGAGTCATTTGTTCTGCTTCAGATGGATCTCAGTGCTAAGGGGTTACTGAATCAGGACCGTTTCAGTTGGTTTGATGTGCATTTAGACTGTTTCAGCTGCCATTTTTGAAGGTTATGTTCGTTATGGGGCCTTCAGGCCACTTCCAATATTAACTAAGAGATTGTGACACCCAGCAGAGTTCATTTAGAACAATGTATCACACAAAAAGTTGTCCAGCTCTCTTACACAACTGGTAAATCCATAGCAAATTCTAATTTGGAAATGGAAACAACAGGCAGTATAATGACTTTAATTTTTATTTCAGTAAGCCCACAGAAGGGTTTTTTTGTCAGTTTAAGTGTTCATGGCACCAAAAAATCCCAAGCACGTCCATGTTCTAGAAACAAAGGCTTAAATTCATCATTTCCACGATCAGCTCCTTAGTGGTGGTGATCTGCTGCAGTGCTGTGTTTGCAGAATACTGGTGGCATTATCTGCGCTGCACAAGACAAATAGGGAATTTCTGCTCCAGTGAACTCACGTTCCAGAGAGCAGACACAAAGAAGGTCTTGACTTGCTGTGTGTCCCGGAGTAAGGAATTGATTGTACATATAGTTTTACATGATTAAATAATTTCTGGTAGGCTTCCCTTTGTATCTTCAGGTTTTAATGGTTATGGTTGGGAGCTGCAGTTTACAAAATATTTGGCAATATTTGTGAGATCTTTAAACCGGTTTCAATAACCTCAGACAGGGAGTGGAAAAGAGTTCCCCTTACTGGCAGAAGTGATACTTCCTCACTTTAAATGATCGAGTTGAAATCAGTGCAGATATCCTTGCCTGATAACTTTCAAATCTGCCCTTTAGAGACTCTTTGCAGATTGTGAAGATGCTGTCTCTGAAACATTGGATGTTAAGGACCTCTCTCAATTTAGTGCACAGATTTCTCTGAAAGCTGAACGATAAATAGTTCATGGAAAGAAGTCAAGTTCCTTCCTTTACCTTCTATGGAAGTGTGGTTTCACTGCTTTTGACAAATAATCCTGTAGTGACAATGATAGGCTTGTGACTACAGTTTGTTTTTTGTAGGCTTTGTGGTAGGAACAGTGAGAGATAAACATAAGCTTGAACAACAAAGATGTGTAACACCCAGCCTGAAATGGACATTTGCTACCTTGCTAGATTGCTGGTAAGAAATAATGCAGGGTCATAAAAATGTACTCTTGAAAACAAGCCTGTGATTTGGCTGTATTGAAACTCCCTGGGAAAGGGTGGGTGGCAAGAGTCAGCGCTAACAATTTTTTGTCTAAGGTTTTAATTGTGCATGAAATTACTAAAGCAGACTTAAGTTAAAATTTATGTCATAAAGCAGACAGTCTTTAAACATGTCATTAAATAGTCTTGTTTTATGTTCATAAATGGTTGCTAATGACTTGGGATCTCAATGGAGCTCACTAGTGGTCAGAATACCACGTTAACCCTGAGCAAATCTGTGCTTGAGTGTGGATCTTGCTGGGAGTTTCTAATCATAAAGGAGAAGCGATAGAGTTTAAACTAATATCCAAATAGGATTAGTAGGGGTTTAGTTGTGGTTGGAGTGGATATTCCTCACCCTTCTGTACTGCAGCAACCTGAAATGATCGGAAACAAGATGCTCTGAAGAGAGCAAACAGCTCGGGAAAGCTGCAGCTCAGAAGGAACAAAACATGGTCTTTATGCAGAATTAAGGAAAGAAAACCCTTTTTCAGAGGGAAGGTAAAAAGATTGAGGTACACATATCTCAAACACCAAAGTATGCAGCTGTTAGTAAAGGGATAGCACTTTTTTCTTCCAGAGGTTACAGAGGCTTTTTCCGTAAAGTTCTCTGGTGTATGGAAATTTGCTGCCACATCAGCATGGCCAAAAGAGGCCACTTTGACCACTTTCACACTATATGGTATCAAAAGTTCCTATGTCATTCATAGAAACCCATTCAAAAAGGTGGGAAAATGCATAAAGTGGCTTCTGACAGCTGTATCATAAGGGAGAAAAAATGTATGCAGTTAGCCTTAATGGAAACACACAAATATGTGAAAAGAAGCACGATAAGAAAAATTGCAAGAAAAGCATGGAATTTGGGGAGGGAGGTATAGACAATGCTCAGGTGTTGTTTCTGAAAACATGGGAACCGTGCTGTTTAAACAGGAAAGGTGCTGTTTGAAACAACGTTCCCAGCGTGTACACTTGTTGTATATGGCCGCGAAAGCAGGTGAGGATGTAAGAATCAAGAGAAGTCTGCAGAGGAGGAGGAGTGTTCCCCGGCAGAGCGGATAGCTGTGTTGGCCACGACCGCATCGGGGAGACCAAAGCAAACTGCATCTGGAGACTGATGGTCAGAGAGGATGTGTGCTGTTCAGAGAGAGGGAAGGGGGGGAAATGGGAACCACAGAAAGCCTGGAGCAGTCCGGCAGCATATCCACTGCTCGTGGGGAGGAAATGAAGTGGTGGGATGTGGTAGGTTGGAACATTGAGCAAACTGGAAAGGAATAGAGGCTATGTTTTGTCAGTTTGATCAATGGGGTTGGGAGGTGTGGAGAGGGTCAAGGGGAGCTTAAGAACCCTTTTGTTCAATTCATTTTGGATGAGAGATTTTCTTCGTTGGTGGCAGACATTCAAGAGATGTGATTTTGAAGAAACTATTTACATCTTCTGTAGTTTTGTGGAAGAGAGGTTTTTTGTTTGTTTTACATTTTGTTTTGTCTACCATTATACTGAGGACTTGTCTGATCAGTATGAGAATGCAAGCTTTGTTTTCCATGGTATTTATTTTCTATGGCTATGTTCTGTCAGGGCATCTAGGCCCATAGATCTAGGTGTTCTGGTGTTAGGGGCTATAGCTCTGGCTGACAAGCAGCTTGTATCAGCTGAAGCATCTGATGTGGAGGCAGCAGCTGGGGAAATCCTGCTTACGGCCACCTTCTGTGTGTTAAGCCATTTGGTTTAGTGAGCTGAGAGCTCAGGCAGCCCATCTGTACGGGCTCATGGGGCGTGGAGGAACGTGAGGAAGCCGCACGGCCCCAGATAGTGGCCGAAAGGTGCCTTGGTTTCTTTCTTAGCAAAGCACTGACCCGCCCTTTTGGTCACTGTAGCAAAAGTAGCAGTTGTGATACTTGTGAGTCCCTTGGGATGTGAGTGCTCTGCAGAGAGAGAAGCTGAAGAATTCGCTAGTTGGTCAGAAAGCTGCGGGACTCTGGGGTGCTGTGCCACAGCAACGGCTTAGGTCTCGTTCAACTGTTGCATCGTGCCGTGTTCTTGATAATAAATCTGGGTGAACATACAGCTCGTTAGCAGTAAAATCTGTTCTTTGGCTGTATCAAATCCATAAAGCTGAATAACTGCAGTTAACCCACAGGTAGCTTTGGACGGCAAGCTGAATATATTGTAGGTGGTAGAGTAGAACATGATAATCAGTCCTGGAAACCATATCGTCAGCAAGGTATGTGACAAATGTGTTCTGCAGTAGCTTATTTCTGGTTGTCTCTTTTTAAAATTGGCTAGTACCAGACAGAGCTGCCAAACTCCACTGGCTTTCAAGTGAGAGCATCCGCAGCTGATGCTCCTGTCACCGAAGGCTACCCACTGTGTGTATTGTAGGTGGGTAACTGCTGTGGTTGTGACCGTTGCTTCTTCTCTTCTCTTTATTTTGCAAAAGGGCAGATGTTTGCCCAAACAGCACTCTGCTCTGAGCAAGTTGGTACCGTAGTGGTCTGCTCCTTGTAATGCAGACTGGCAACTGTGCCAAGCATCTCCGCAGCCCTTCTGAAAGATAGCATTTATGTTTAAGGAAGGTGATGCATTGTGAAAGCTGTCACGTTGTGTTGTACTGATGGAGGAGCCAACTGGAATTACTGAGACAGAGCTCTCTTCAGTCACTGTAACCTGGGATTTCTGAACTGAAAAGCATTCTTCTTAAAAACGGTGAAAAACGCATCTTCAGATATTTTGAGGCAGAACACGGTACAAATACTGAGGCTGCACATCAGTTATAGCATACGTAGGGATCTTTGTCAACTCCAGGAACACTTATGAATGAATTTTTGTCCAGGAAGATAGCCCCATGAAAGGCAGAGCAGGCAGCCGAGTGACGTTTAACTGACGTGCCCGGTATGTAGGTCACCCCCTTACATTTCTGACTGACCTGTCACTTCTTCCTGAGCAGTCGAAAACAACCTTCTTGGTTTAGCTGAAGAAAACAATCTGATTCTAACCTTGGTGCTTAAATGTTTGCTATTTCCACATTTCTCAGTAGTAGTTATTTGGGAATCGTTGCTGCGCTAGTATAGTTGGTGCACAGGAAAAAACTGGCTTATGGCAAGCCACAGAACGGGGTGCAGCCAAGCGCTGCGTGGCTCTGATCAAGCGCTCGTGCTGTACGTGGCTGCTGAAGTAAGCTCAGAGTTTGGACGTCAGAAGCCAGCAGCCTTGTCCTTCAGGCCATTCTGTTCTCCGCTCCAGCCCGAGTTATGTTGGCGTGCACCTGGTGGCACGGCTTCACCTGGTGGGGCAGCCTTTGGTAATGGTCGAGGTGAAGTTGGTAGCTGATGCTGTTTGATCGGGGCTTGTCTGGCCACAGGTCCCAGACGGATGAGAAGTAGGTGAGGAGATGGGATCGGGGGCGCGATGGGGCACCATCGCTGGCCTGTGACTGCCCACCCTAATATTTCCTGGGCAGTTCTAATGAGCGACTGCGGTAACCCCAGACCTGGCTCTCCCCTGGGACACGTGAGCTAGCTGCATGAGCACTCAGCATGTCAAGAGGTCAGATTTTTGGCCACATCGCTGGGTTCACAGAGCTCCAGTGCAATGCCATGTCACATGCTTGCCTTTCTCACTTTCTAGAAGGCGTGACCTAGTAGTTGGTATAATTTCCTTACTAATAATAAACCTGTAATGCATAGTTTAAACTGATGGGTCTCTTGAAAACTGCTGCAGCAGGTGAATAAGTAACTTTGGTGGTTTTGTAGGCTTTTTTTCCTCCTCTTGAAAAAATAAATAGTAGAGAACTTTTAAATGTACTTTGCAAGTTATTTCTCAGGCAGATCATAAGCTGGCTTAGGAAGAGAGGCCCTCGAACACAGAGCCACTAAGTGGAAATGTGGCCAGTTGGTTTTGCATACTAGAGAATATTTAAGTGGTGATAATTTTTTTTAATATTACAGAATTTTTTACATGCATAACACTATTTGGAAGGGCAAAGAGCTAGTAAAATAAGCATGCTGTAGCTTAAAATTGGGCTTAACAGTTAAGCAATTTACCGTTTGAGTTTAGATTTGTTTTGCCAAGTCTTTACACGCGTTTATCAGTGAAGTAGGAGATTTCAGACACGCTGTTACTCTGCTGAATCTGGACAGTAAAACCTAACTGGAGGGTACCAGTTTGGCGCTGTAAATGCGAGGTCTCTACTGCAAACCAGAACACTGTTTAAGGAAATGATGCGAAGCCCAGTGAAATCATTAGAAAGATACTCAGTGAGCTTACTCTCTCAATGCCAGACAAAGTGTGACGTGCAGTCATTTCTTGAGATAGTGAATGTCTTGTAGAATCAGAAATGAAGTTACTCAGTTGGCACAAAACAATTATTGCTGAGGTTGAAACCTCTAGACCAATCCACAGAATGCTTGTCTGTTACAAGATATTTTAAGCTCCTCTTTTATCTAAATACAAGACAAGACGCCACTGATTTGCAGGGAACGAGGGTCAGCAATCGCTGTCAGTGTCTGACTGTAGGGGAATATTTGTCTTCGCTTTGCCCCTCTGCTAGCTTAGTCTTGCTGAGTGTGAATGCCTTTTGGGAGATGAGCACAATACACATAAGTATGTTCCAGGCTGAGGTTATGGATAACAATTTCTCACCTTTTATTTGCTACTTCCACTTATTCATTTGTTTGGATTTAGAAGATTTAGTTTCACAGTGATGTGTTTTGTACTTTCTCTCCTAAGGGTGTGAAACTGTAAGCTCTCTTAAAACTTCAAGTCCTCCTGGAGTCAGCTCCGTATGGCTATGGTGAGATGGCCTCCCAGTTCTACTTCTTTGGTTTGTATATGTTTTGCAGTCTCTACCTTCTGTTTGGCTCCCTTCTCTTGGTGTTTTCGTATACAGTATCTTTTGTTTTGCTAGAAAACCAGTGCTGTGGTCCTACAGATACACTTGTATCCACAGCAATTCCAACACTGCTTAGGTTGTGCACATATTTCACCTCATTAGGTAACGTGTAGTGTCATGTTGCAGCATTACTGTCCATTTCTGAGGACAAGACAGCCTTCTCAGTATGATTGAGTAAAATACTAAAATGCTCATCTGTCTTTTCTTCCTCTTCTCTTCTGTGTCTAGTCACTGCAGATACCCTTTAATTTTCTGCATTTGTAGGTACCTTGCTATTTGTGGATCTTTCTGTGCCTGTTTTCATTGAGCTTTTTACTAGCGGTGCCCGAGGTGGCTGGATCCAAGCTCGTGGGCTCCGTACTCATACTCTGAACTTGCTGATAATTTCGTGTCAGAGTGTGAAACCTGTTTTGGAACTCAGGCTTGCTTTCAGTGTTTAACAGATAGCGGGACCTGACTTCAGACATGGCTTCAAAATAGGAATTTGCATTCCCCTGACACCTGAAGGCATTTGGATTTAGTGTCCGGGTCTGGACAGAGAAAAGATGCAAGCTATCAAACCCTTCCCTTTTCAAAGGGAGCTGGCTTTGATGCCCTTATTCATCTCTCCCTGAACTTCACAATGTCATTGCGTGAGACAGACGATTGTAACAACAGCAGTGTGCAGCCAGAATTTTAATGAACGGGGTCTTTTTGTTTCGTTGAGAACTTTTTGATGAGCTCAAATGCATCAAGACTGTGCATGTCCAACAGTACAAAGAGGTACGGAACAAAGACCCAGGCTTGCTCTGTCAGAGAGGTTTTGAGGTATCTTGCACTTTGATGTAATTCACTCCATTGTAGAGGAGGAAAAGCTGCAGGTTCCTTTTTGACATGGATGATGTAGCAGACTGCAGAGAGAAGTAGCCACAGTAAATCCAGGAAAGGCATTCAAGTAGCCATCCCTTTGAGAAAAAAGTTGAATTGAATTCTTCTTATGGACCTCCTTGTGCTTGATTTTGCACAGTATGTAAAGAAATGAGAATTTCGGATAAAAATGGGTAGGTTTTTCTACTTCTGGTCTCCATGTTCCAAGAGTGATGGTCCTTTCACTGGTAGCGGGGTCTCTTTGCTGCACTTTGCTGCAGGTAAGTTGTGTACACGTGTAACTTTCTGAAGACAGCGATTTGAACGCTTCTGGTCCGTAGCTGATGGTAGCAGGCTCGCGGTGTTTCTGGCAAAGATATCGGTATCTCTTGGCTGTTAATTCTGCCAGCTCCTTGAACGTATGTTGCCTGAAAGCCAGTGTTGAACAGAACTTCACAGAAGGTTGATGAAATAACATGTTTGGTTGTATACAGTTACCATGATCATATAAATATCTGTAACTATACACAGATATGCCAGGACTTGTGCATGTTACTATATTCACGGACACCTGCTAATCTGAGCTCATCTTTAAATGAGTTTAAATCGGAGTTTGTGGTACATACTGCATAGAGTACAGTGGATAAGTTTATATTCCATGAAGAAGCATGTTTGTTGTGTTGCTTTCTGTTTACATGTAACTACTTTATCAGGTGTCTCGTGGGAAATTCACTAATACTTCCTAGAATAGGCATGCTACCATTGGCTCTGCTGTTTGATTTTTGGAGTTGCCTTGTGTTTCAGTTGAACACTGCTGTTTCTGTTCATGTTGCTTTTGGAGAGTTATTCAAGACAAGGTCTTTGTGCTGATTTTTTACTTATAGCTTTATTTCTTCGAAGGACAGATACTGCACACTTTCTGTGGGCCTGGGGAGTCCGGATGTAACCCCACTGGCAAGCAGTGCTACCTCCTTGTGCCTGCACAGGTTTGAGGAATGACAAGTCATCAATGCATGGACCCATGTGAGCTGAAATCCTTCAGATGGAGGACATACGGGGGCTCGGGGGCTCTAAGTAGTGATAACGTGTACCTGTTCTGCGGTGAAAGCTTCCTGCCTGGGGAGTGGTGTTTCTGAAGGCCTTCCTTTGACAGTAAGTTTCATTTCTATACATGTCAAGCATGTATATGCTGACCTTGCCATTTAGGCACTGGGCAGTGTGAATTAGAGATCCAGCTGCTCTGCTGCCACTGTAGCTTATGGTCACTGGTGTTTAATTTTGCAAAGCAAACCATAAATAGTGTTGTTTGGCTAAACTTGCAACGTGATTTCTGCAGGGTTTTTTTAACAACAACTTAATAGCTACTGCAATATGATAAATGTTAGAATGATTCTTTTGTTTCTGAGTGGTTCTGAGGGCCCCAAAGTTACTCGCAGGTAGCCAATGAACCAATAATGGTGTTTTCTTTCTGTTTTTCCCATGTTACGTATGTCGAGTCTGCACAAATAGAAGCAGGGATGGTCCCTACATGCCCAGGCACAGTGGCCCACACTCTGTTTGGTGTGCCTTGAGGGGTATGAATACTGCGGCAGGCCCCAGGGAGGGGCTGAGTAGCAAAGCTGGGTAAATGCTGGTACTCAGGAGGGAATGGTATTGCTTTTGCAGCTGCAAATGCACACCCTGGAGCGCTCTGCCAGGCCATCCTTATTGAAGGCCATGTGAAAATCCAAGGTTTGTGCTGGCTGGTTGGAGTTTGAAACCTGCAGGATGTCAGGGCATGGATCCTAATGCTGGCTGCGCAGTGAGGGAGCCGGCATTCTTGTGTCGGGCTCTGCGTGTGCAGGACAGGGTTTCTGCCTATTCTTGCAGGCAGAAAGTTGCTCGTTCCCATCAGGAAGGCGGAATTTGATGATGAATGTGTCTTGTTTCATTCTATTTATTATTTTCATCTGTATGTGTTATTGGTTTTGTTGTTATAATGGGGTATTATTACAAAACATGGTATGATAGGCTTATAGTAACACTTATGACAATAGCATGGTGTGCAGGATCTTCAGTACTTTGTGTTACTACTGCTGGAAAAAGATAGTTAGCTATCTCTGAAAAGTTGTGTGGAGAAACTGGGGTGCCAGTTCACTCTTTCATGGTGTTTTTTACTCTTGTGTCCTACGTCATTTTGTCACATTAACATATGAATAATTACATTGAAATCTCTTAGTATAGAGAGGGGTAACTTCTGACAATTAAAATGCTCTCCTGTAAGACAGTGCGTTACAGTTCTTTCTTCTCTTAGGCAATTTTTTTTCCAAATTAAGCTAAGAAGAATTCAATAGTGTACCTACACACACACATGCGCGTGCACACACATGCTTTGCTTGTGAGCATTCATAAGAGTTAAAATAGGCTTTCACACTGGTGGGGTTTTTAACTAAGTTTGCACTGCGGTGTTCACAGTCCCAGTACAGTTGGGATTTTGTCTGTGTTTGACTCTGCGTTACTCCAAGCTAACCTGCAGCTAATGCTGCAGACCTTCATTTCAGTGGTGGTTTTTCTCAGCAGATTAATTGCCCACCCTGCTTGCTTGGCCTTATTTAAAGTTTTCGCTTACTCTGACGTTTACTTAAACAATCACTATTAAGAAATTTTTGTATAGTGAAAATTCTCATTTACTAGCTCTGAGGGGTACTAGTCACCAATGAACCTGCTTTTCCTCACACTGGCATAACCCATAGCATTTCCTGTAAATTCTGAGGCTAGAGGAATTGCATCTTTTGGAGATAAGAAATTATCTTGAATTCATGGCTATAGGTTGGTCAAGTAAGCGTACACCCAAGACTGCCTGTCATTTGCAAAGTGGATTATTGTCTGTGTGCTCGTAAATGGTGAATTGGAGTCTCAAGAAATGACTGGATCATTTAATAAAGAACATTCAGATGTGTTTCTTGTTTTTCATCTTCTGAGGCTATTGAGTGTGCTCTTGGTCTTCCTTCAGCAACTGTGAGGGACAGAAGCTTCTGACAGTTGAAAGTTTTCGCCTGAAGCCTTGAGAAGAGCATCAGGTGCCTTTGGAGTTGCAATCGCCTGACAGGAGTTGTCACCACTAGCAGTAGTAGTCGTAGGAAAAGGGAACAAAAGTTGCTCATGCTGGGCAGCAGCTCAGCTCCTTTTGAGGGTAACGCACCAGAGGCTGGAAGGGCTACGCTGCGCCATGGACTTCGGCAAATGATTAAAATGTGTCTTTTGTTGAGGATTAACACAAGCTGCTGGTGTCTGGTTTTAAAATCGTCCTTCCATTACAACTTTGAAATGTGTCTGGGGAAGACTGCTGGTAAAATTTGTGAACTTGCAGTGGTCACACTGCTTTTCTCCCTTCCCTTTTCTCCCCTTTCTCCTGCAGTTTTCCTTCTTGCAAGTTCAGGTTCCATCCTGGCAACAGCGACAGCTGCTGCGTGCTCTGCTGACTCCGCATGTCTTTGAGAAGTTCTTCTGCAGAAACGCTCTTCTATTCCCAGTCATGGAAGTGCTCCTGCTGTGGAGCTGGGATAGTGTACATGGCATTTTATTTTTATCTTCATTGAAATGCAGCCAGGACTAGGCATGAATCCACTGAGATGTCTTGGAAATGGAAATGTCTTTCCGTGAGGCTTAATGCGCCTTTCCAATTGAGAGTTGGAGGTGTCCGTCTCGCTTTGAGGAGCATTTTAAAGATCCCATTCATTACTGCTGATGCTGTGAATTTGCTTTGTATGGCATCCCTTTCAACACACGGCATGATGCAGGGCGTCCTGCTTACCAGTACGATAGAGCTGTCGTCCTTACCTCGGTGTTGAGTGCTCTTCAGGACTGACGAGCCGGTGAACAGCACGTGCTTGTCTAGGAATGGCTCTGATGGCCTGCTCTGTGTTGCACCTNAAAAAAAAAAAAAAACCCCAAAGTCCAAGCATGGCACTGTGTGTGCTTAGTGTTGCGCCTTCACATGTCGGTTTGACAGCAAACGCTGCCCAGTTGTTTAACTGTGAAGCACTACAGTAGGCTGTGTTAGTAAACTTGATGGAAAGAATAAAATTAGTCCAGAGCTCATGCCCTTTCTGCAGTACAGTCAGAGCAGAATGGTTGCTTGTCACCCACCCTTCTGGGACTCATCCTGGATTGCTCTGCAGTCATGTGGGAATAGCATCCTGCAAGGGTGTGCTCAGCTTTGTTCCAGCATGTCTTTGAGGTAGGGGCTTCTGCTTCAAATAAAGCTCCGGTGTTCTCACTGAGCGACTTGGAGAGATTAGTTGGGGTACCCAGAGCAAAAGGAGCTAGAATTATAATAGTAAAGGATCTGAATGAGACAGGGGCAAGTGATGAAATAACCCTTCGTGTTTCAAAAGGCGATCTCTGGTTTAGAGAGAGTAATCTCCATTAATGGAAAAACTCCTTAAAGAAGGGAAGGGGAGAATGATGGTTCTGAAACGTCTCACTTGATGAAGTTGCCAGCTAGTGAAATAGATAGTAATGCTTTTTTGATGAAAGCATGCTGCCTCTGGAGGAGGGGGTGTTGTAAGCTGGTGCTCATTGCAGCATGCTCCTCTGCTATCTGCACAGGCATCCTAAAGCATAAGAGATGTTAGCAGACACAGTGGTTTCTTTTGCATGCCTGCATCTCCTTTGTAAGAGTGGCATCCTGTTAAAATTAGTACAGGAATCAACAGTACAAGTGCAGAGCCAGAATGATTGTCCATGCTGCTGAGGCTCGCTTGGCTTGTACGTCCCTTGTACTAGCTGCAAGATAAACAAAGTACTTCTGCTGCTGGAGATTTGCCACGAGTAGGACATTGATCTGTCCCACTTCAATACTGTTGCATGGTCTAAAGTGAACCTTACATCTCTTTTATCTGTGTTATGTTGGGGATCTGCAATAGCACTCTGAATTTTCACTCTTGTTGAGCTCTGAGGTGTGTGCTGGTTGTTTCTGGCGCCTCGTTCCAGCTCTGTGATCCGTCTCTGGCTAACCTAAGCCAGTGCTGTGATGTTTTCCAAACTGTACCCTGAGCTTTGCTGGCTTTGAGCAACACCAGAGTCCCTTGGTGGCAGCTGGGCCTTACGGTGCTGTGGGAATGTCAGGGGCCGTCCTGGCACAGAGGGACCGAGCTGCACTCAGGTGCTCTCTCAGCTGCTGCGTGCTTTCTTGTGACCTCCAGAGATGCTCTCCAAGCGCTCACAGTAAGCAGCCATCCTGTGTTGGTTTTGGTGGGTCCTGCAGTTAATTTCCAAGTGACACTGACGACTTGAAAATAAGAAAATACTGGTTACTAGTGCAGGTCTGGCAGGCTTTGAAAATCCAGGGGTAAATGATCATGCATGCAAAGGCATTTACTCTCAGCATTGGTAAACTGTGTGCAGATACAGTGAAAAAGGGCTGCGGAGCCAGCAGGTCAAGTGTGTGTGGCCCTGATTTCTCTGCTTATTCCAAAGTGGGTAAGAAAACTCCTTGACCTGAATGAGGTACCGTGATGTCCTGGTTGGGTTGATGAGACCTGTGTTTCATCAGATCGCAATAATTAAAATTCAATGCCTGTTTAAAATATTGTAAGGCATGTGTAAAGCAACTAACACAAGAGAATATTAAACATGCAAGCTCTTCATTAACAGATAACTCTCAAACAGCTTTATAGAGGACGTATACTGGTTCATTGTAGAGGTGGCCATAACCTCCTTAACTTCTCTATCAGTTGTTAATTTGGCCCAGAGTATATTTATTTTCTGTGAATTCTTGTATATCTTGTAAGCCTAGCTTTCTAGTGAGCACTGTTCTTCTGAAGCTGCAGGTTCTATTCATAGTAAACAGGAATGTCTCTTCTGAATGTAATGTAAATTGCAAGGGCATGTTCCAGTGTGAAGAGCATGTTAGGAAAATATCTGTCAGAAATAATCACAGTTGATCCTGCTGTCAGGCTGGAATACAGACTGGCTAATTTACTGGTGTCTCCTTGAGCAGTGTCTGTTATCAGGAATGGAGCTAGTCTATTTTCATGGGCCTGGTAGAAATCCAAGTAGCCATATTATTTAGGACGATATATCTTCGTAATGCACCCTTTTCTTGCCTATATGCCGTTGGTAAGATTTCATTGCCTCTCAAATTTCTCCTCTGCAGTATTTCAAAACTAATGTTTTCTTAGTTCTAATTCTCCTTTCCTCTAAAGGTTTCTTGATTTCTCCAAATACAGAGCTTTCCCTTTCTTGCAAGCCCTTTGCATTGTGCAGATGGAAGATCCAGAACACAGGCTCCTTATTCTTGCATAGTGGCACTTTTAGGGAATAAGGTATTGCATGTTTATGTGCCCTTGGGACTGTTCTCTGTACCTACAGCTCCAGAGCATCAGTGTTCTCTGCCTGGAGTTGACCAGGATGTTGCACTCACGGACTGTTGCAATCCATGGTACTGATCTCCAGGCTCTATTCATCCAGCAGATTACGCCAGGGCATGAAAACGCTGACCTTAGAAGGGCTGAAGAGGGTTTCAGAGAGAACAGCTAGTTGAATCAGAAAAAAGGACACCTTGGGGTGACTTGCTGATGTGATCTGTGCTGTTTTGAACTGGAGCATGGTCAAATGGAACAAACGGTCCCAAAATGAGCTGACTGTCCCGACTCAGGGCTTCCATAATGATGTCTGCAACTGCTTCGACAACTGTCTTCCACTGGCGCAGAGGTGAAACTTGGCCAGGCAGCAGTTCTTGAGCAGTGATCCCCAGGCTGGCAGCAATCCCCAGGAGGGCCTCAGAACAATTCCAAGTACGTCACCTCGGCAAAATGCAAAGCTTCACCGTTGGGACTGTTCCTTTCCCTGGTAAGGCAGCCTGGGGCCACCTAATTGTTGATGAAAACAAGCTTTGTGGAAAGTAAAATCCCTGCAGAAGAGGTGAGGTACTACAGAAATGAGATGTTTGTGAAATATTCAGATTGCAGTGGGATAAGTACACTGTAAAAATGCAGGCAGTATCAGGAGGAGAATCAGTCCAGGGAAAGAAACGCTTTATAAAGGTGTTTTGTAGTTAGTGTTTTGTAGCTGTAGTTTGTAGTGAGCTTCCTGTGAGGGAGAGCTGATTGTGACCAAAGCCTTCATCCATTTAGAAAGAAAGAAAGAAACAGAAGAGGCCCGTGAGTGTTATAAACAAAACTGGTTCTGATTTGACCAGTCAGCGAACCTTCCAAAAAAATCATGGTTTGTGAATGAATGACGTCTTGTGTGATGGCTCAAAGCCTGGACGCTGTGTGGGTGAGGTAGGCTGCACTCTGTAGACCTGACTCACTTGGTTGCTTATCTTTTAGGGAAGTTTCACCTCTAAATCCAATTCCAGTATTACTTCCCTTCTGTCTGCACAGCTACAGACGCTGTGCAAAGCCTTACGCGCATGTTTACTTATATGCTGGAATTTCCTTTAGGCCCCTATTGAAATTTTTTGCCAACTGAAGATCTTGGTGCTCTTCTAACGTGCTTTCCTGCGTGGATGTGTAGTATTATAATATAAATAGTATAATAATAGTATAAATGATAATGTAGAACATGATTTGGCAGTACTAGGTACAGTGCAACTGTTCTCAATTCATCTTTAAGTGCCTGTACGATAGTATGATAAGAGTGACTAATCATGATAGCTAACACACTAACAAGGACTAAATATAGTTCTGGCTGACATTCTGTGTTAAACTCATTTGCTAAGCAATGTTGAGAACAGCTGCAGAAAATCACAAAGCATTCTTGTATCTTACATGCCTATTTTTTTCCCCTCCAACTTTGATAAAACTAAACTGGAGCTGTAACTGCAGGCTGCATGTGAAGTCAGGGCATGAGAAATAAGACTAAGTGAGACATTGCCATCCTTGGGTCCCCGTATGTCATTTGAAGATGGGCTGGCATGAAATAAATGGTCGGGTGATGCTGGGGAGGAGGTAATGCTGCTCCAGCTGTTCTGTCTGGCATGGCTCCCAGGTCAGCCTGGGAACACTGGTGCAGAGCTTGCATGGGGAATTAATTCTGTTGGAAGCTGCATTGTCGTCATAACGTTCAGGTCTGTTCCTACCCCTCTGTAGGCAGTTAGAGAAATGCTGTATTAATAGCAACGCAGCTTCCCGTGGATCTGCGTTGTAAGAGAGGTGATGGCAGCCCGAAATGCAAGACAGACGCATCCTGTGCTTATTAAGAGGTTTCTGTTTTGCCTAGATGATGGCAAACAAAAGCCTTTGTTTGGTTTTTGCTTTGTGTCTCATGGAACTCTGCTCATCATCGTGGTTCTCTAACAGCTCTAGCAGCAAACCAGAAGCCACAAGAGGCATTGAGATGGTGGAGTTCACAGTTCAGGGCTGAAGGATCTAGGCTGAAGCTTGCAGGCTGCATGTCTCCCCAGAAGTCCTTTCTCTTGTAAGTTTTTGGGAGGAAACGTGCTTAATATAAATCCACAGTAGTTCCCCTCTCCGAGACTGTAGTCTGTTAGCTCAGTACGTGGGGCTTGAATCTCCAAGGAAGTTGTAATCTGCATAGTGTGAGTACAAGAACGAGCACTGAACTTCTCCCCAAACACGCATGCATTCAGCATATGTAAAACATTTCTGAGATGTGAGTTCTTTGTGCTTCACATCTGAGGATAAGTAGCAGAGTTCAGCACTGGAGTTACGGTGGGCACTGAAATCATGGCATTCCCAAATGTGTATATATTTCACATATCTAGTTTGCCAAGCCCGTTCCATTTCCATGTAATTTTTCATTGTTTCTTGAGGTGTAAAATCACGTGGGCAGAACACAACACTGTTCCCTGAATATGCTTTTGTTGAAAGAGTAGCTTCAGCTGGAAGTTCCAGAGACACGCTACCTGCAGACCCAGTGTTGCTGTGAGTTAGCCTGAGGTTGTGAGGGCGAACTGAAATGAGTCGCAGGTTTGGGGTAGGATTGAGTCTACTGAACTTTAAGTCCCAGTAATCTGTTGAAATGTTTCACTCTTGCTGTTTCAGAGAATGAATTATATTTAAATTATGTAGCATGGGCTACGAGCTACATATGTGAGCAAAAGTAAAGGCAGCTGGCACAAAGGATTAATTCTGATGCTTCTTTATTGAAGAGATACAGCCCTGTAAGTCAGGGAAACAGGCTGGAGTCATGAAAAGGGGAACAGGACGTTTTTCCTGCTACTCTGTTGTGGTCAGCAAGTGGCACTTCTGCAGAAATATCTGAATCATTTTGCTTCCATTGTGTTGCTGCATGTATCTAGATAAGTTTGTGGGAAATCCATAAATAGAAAGGAAGGCCTTGTGGTAAGGCAGTTGGGCTCCAATAAAAGCGGAATTGGGGTTCAGTGCGTGTGTTGGGTTTCAAAAGTTGTGGCGTTGAACTTTGCTTTCTCAGAATTGTCAGTGATGGATAGCTAAGCCAAAAAAAGCAGAGGATGCTTCCACTGGTAGTTTAAAAAAAAAAAGTAAATAAAGGTAAATAATAATAGTAAAAGCAATCCTTGTGAAAGTGGTAAGAGGTTTGGTAAACAATGGATTCTGGAAAATTGTTATTCATGATGATAGGCTATGTAGGTTAAAAAAAATAAAATAAAAAATAAAAAATAAAAAAATCCAGTATTGTAAAATATTTCCTGAGAGGTCAGGATCCAGGTGTAAGGTTTTGTTTAGAAGGCTAGAGCTTAAATATTAATAGTTGTAGGTTTTAAATAACACAAAACCTTCCTCTTTGCCGTGTCCTAGAGACCAGAGTATTGAGGACAGAGGATCAGTGGAGACAAAGAATAACAGAGAAAAAGTGTTAGACATGCTAAGAGGTAAGAAGGGGAAAAAAGGAGACTTTCACTGGCACACTTGCATGTGCTTTAAAATTATCATTATGCTTAAAAAACTTGTGTCCCTTTTCCTGTTTCCCACTATTATTCCCAGATTTCTGCCCGGCCCAGCTTAAAACTCCCTGCCCCTGAAAAGAACACGGTATCTGTTATTTTTCAGGCATCCATTTGATTTCACCCCAAAACCCAGAAACATGCCCTAGAAAAAAAAAAAATTTAAAAAGTTAAAGGTAAGGATGTTGGAGAAAATAATAGATATTACAGAGAAATAAATCAGTTTCTTCTTTGCTCATTTCTGCTCTGCAAAATGCTTGGATTCAAAACTTGCATAGGAAAAAAAACACATGGCTGTGCAAATAAAATGGGTTTTGTTGCTTTGTTTCTGGGGCAGCTATGAGAAAGACGGGTTTTGGTGAAACCCAGTCTTCTTGAAGTTCTGTTTTGGTTAGGCATTTGACCCATCCTTTTTATAATAGCATTTTTAAAAAATAGGAATTGTATCAAAGATAGATAATCCATAGTGCTTTCCATAGGTGGATTAAAACGGGGCGCCCAGGCCCCTGTTCCTGACATTGTCACTGAGCGGGCGTGTCATTTACTTGGGTGCTGCCTTGGTTTTCTTACTTGCAAGATACGTGTAAAGGAACTCTTGAGGAGCGATGTAAACCTGGTTTTGTAGAACAGCTAGCTCATCCTTTTGTTTAGCACACTGCACTTTGGGGGCAGGAGGGACGGGGGGAAGACTTTTAGTGGTCCTTTACTCTCAGGTGTCCTCTCTGTAGAGTGTCACTGGACCTGGCTCTTGCTAATTTTGCTGTAGAAGTAGTAAAAAGTCAATAACCCAGGAAATGCATGAACTGTGCACACTTACAGAGGGTTTACTTAGTATGAGATATGGAAAGTATGCTCTAGGCTGTGGTCTGCACGAAGCTGGAAATCGTGCAAAGCAAATTTCTTGTCTCAATTCATGTGGTTTTCATGCACAGTGAATTGTTTTTGTGTGCAGCAACTTTGTGACACTGCATTTTGCTGTAGCTCATGCTACTGCTTTGAAATGGGAAGAGGAATCAATCAGCAGTCTCTCAGCTGGATAATTCCTCGCATGTGATGCCAGGTCAGTTGGATATAAGTTGATTTGTGTTATATGCAGCTTCTATTGGAGGTTAAATGATATCAGAAAATATTTAGGGACAGCCCTATCTGATTCCTTGGGCATCTGCTCTTGTTTAGGAAACAGGGCTTAAACTTATTGATTATACAGGGAGTCGGTGTCCTTCATTGCACTTCAAGTTAGCACTGAAAAGCGAACAGCAGTGCTGTCTGCTTGTGCTTGTATTCCGGACACATCACCTTTGTGAGGCTCAAGCGAACAAGAAATCGTGCTATTTCCCATCCTTTTGACAATAGGAATGCTTCTCACTGCGACCCGCATGTGTCCCAGAGCAGGGCAGCTGTAGGCAGCCCGGGGGCAGGACGGGGTCACGCGCTGCTGGTTGGGCCACCCCAGGAGATGTGCCAGAGACACTTGTGTCAGAGGTAATGTACTGTGACTGTCTGGGACCACCTGGGTGCTATTCCAATTGCAAATGAGGGAAAACATTTGGTGCTTTGTGCAGGCCAACTGACCAGGCATTTATACAGTAAATACTTCTCTGAATAATTAAAAAAAAGGAAGTAATAGGTTTAGCTATGTGGATGTGGTGTTTTCCAGGTAGGTGCTGACATTTTGTTACTGGCACTTCCTTGCTAGGCTACAGAGTAGCAGTACCCCAAGATGAGGGAAAGAAGAGGGGGAAAATGGCAGGAATATGACAAACGTGAATGACTTAGGGTTGGGGCATGTCATTGGTGCTGTTGACAACGTCAGCTATTACGTGCACGTGTAAGAGGTGTGATCATTATTGCTCTAAGGCTGATCTGGTGGCATGTGTGTGTGGAGCTTTACAAAATGGGTGGTGCTTGTACTCTCCAAGCATTTAGTCTAAATCAGGTGTGTACTATGCAAATGTAGTAATGATTCATAAAGAGTACAATTACTCATCGCGTGTGAGGCACTGGAGAAAACAGAGTATTTACCTTGCTATTTTGTTGTGGGGCTGAAGAAAGCTTGCCACTGTGGACATTAGAAGGTGTTCCAGCTGAGGGAACCTCGAGTGAGTGAGGCACAGCTGAAGAAGTTAAAAACATTAGAAGAGCAAGCTATGGATTGTCATGTTTTTGGAAAAATACATAATAAGGTGCGAAGTGGAAGAGCTTGAGAATTTGTCTTGCCCTTAAATTTAGGGAGTCAGAATTAGGATAAGGTTGTGTTCCTGGACTTGTTAAACTCTGCTGCCTGATAACAGGAGAAGCAGATGTTTTACCTGCTTGTCTGAAGTGTCTGGGCCATCTCTGCATTAACACACTTGCAGCTTTTCTTTACAACTGTGGTGGTTCCCATGTGTTAAATGGAGCCATGTGCATCTGCATGGCAGAACCAACACGAAATTGTTGTTTGCCAGTAACAGCCTTTCACTACAGTCGGAAAGATGTTCAAGTTAGCGCCTCTGTGACTTGCGTGGGATGAAGAGGCAGAAATCACCCAACAACCAGTTGGGCTTTACGCTTTCTACTTTCTCAACCCACGAGTCTAGAAAATTGCCCAGTATGTTTTTTAGGGTCCTTTTTTCTTACCAAAGCACTAAGTGAAGTTCTTCCTCGCTTAAAAAAAAAAAAAAAAAAAAAAGAATGCTTGAGGGCAACCCTGCTTTTTTTTTTTTTTTGGTGGCAGCGTGGCCAGTACGCAGTTGGGTGACAGCAAAGGCGCAGGGGCTGCGCTTCGGTTGTGCCAATCGCGATGGAGCAGCGAAGGAGAAGGGCCTATTTGCAGGGGTGAGAACAAACCTACGGGGATTAGTACAACACAGCAGTTGTACCATCGGTGCGCATTAGATTTAATTATTGATCATGGAAGACACAGGGCCTCTTCTTTCTCCATTAAGAAAATTCTCTAGTGTTTAGAATTTCAATCAACGCAACCCAGAAAGTATCAAAATATATTGTGTTTTCCAAAACAGAATGTAACTTCTATTTGATACTAACAGTTCGCAGTGATGCTGCAATAAATCCTCCTTGCATCCCTGAGATGAGTAGTTTTATTAGCATTTTTGTTACGGGACTAATTAATTTACAAATGTTAAAGCTTAGGAAGGGAGAAAGCTTTTCAGAAGGGAAGGGATCTGGATTTTAGTTGTTTGAGAAATAAGCTGTTCTGTAGCTGCAGAATTTACAGTGTAATCTGCTCATGGCCACAGTGTTGTACTCCCAAAGTAAGCCTCTTATGTTTTTTAGAGAAACAGTATTTTTAGTTGCGTAGCTGCTATATTAATATGTAACTACAAACGGGGGGGCTGAGCCTTCGAACCTGGCTGACGGCTGAAACCAGTGCCCCAGCTTGGAGCAGGGAGCTTGGCTGAGGGGTGTCCCAGGGCCCTTCCAGTGGGCGCGCTTCTGGGAGACTGCTCTGAAAAAGTGGGGAGTGTCAATTGGCCAGATCGGTTCCGTGGCCAGTTACGCTGTTCTTTTAAAGTTCCGATTGCAAATACTGACCCTTGAGTTCAGCAAGTTATCCCATAGCCCTAAGTGGCTTTTTCTATCTTCATCATACAAAACTTGATATAAAAAATACGCACATGGGTAGAGTCTAATTCTTTCTACATGCTGTCTTTGATGGGGTGGTTAACCTGCGTAAAGGTGCGGCCGGATCTCTATCTTAACATCTTGCTTACTGTTGAAATATTATAAATTCATTCCGAGGTACTAGACCTTAGTGTGTATACTTCGTAAAATATATTAAATTCATTGATACTGCTTAAAGTAGACAGTACTTCAGTATTTTTCCCCTGTGTATTCTATAGAATGTATGTCATGTTTAACAGTTACACAAGGCCAAGGCCATCACCACTGCGGGCAAATTTACCTGAATTTGAATTAGGTTTGGAGGTTGTGCTCTGACTTGGGAGTGCATTAAAAATAGTTCTGCTGCAATTCGTTACAAACCGTCATGCCGTTTTACCACTGGCATATATCTAAGGAACAGGTTTTTATTGATTTTTTTTTTTGGACTGAAATAGAGGAAAATAGATATCTGAGAGGAAAGAGTTTTTTATTTAGCTGTGGTGAGGTGGCCACTTCAATTTTTTTTTCTTTATCTTTTCCAGTAAGAAAAAGCAGATCAAAAACAAGTGCCAAATGGAGAAAAAGGAAATGCAGCAAAAAAGCCTTGCTTTTACCATTCTGGTGAAGGTTTACCTCGTGGTAGGCAAGTAGCAAGCGTTTCACTGGGCTCAGCTTTTTGTGATCAGATTGCCTTCATTTCTTGGTGGCAGTAATAGCTGGAATCTTGCATACTGATCACTTGGAGGTTCATCCTGTGCTCATTCAGAGCTGCTTCCAATATCAACGTCTAACTTAATGCCTCTAGAAAGTGGCTAGATTTTGTTTTCTATTTGAATTTGCATCAGCGAATGAAGGCATTTGGCTAAAAATGAAAAGATGGTATAAGAGACTGTAAGATCATCATAAACATGGACTAATTAATCTGCTGCAAGATCTCAGAGGAACACATGGTATTTCTGCTAGTACCTGTTGGTAAAAGTAAATGTTTGGGTGGTCAGCTTGGTTTTGAAAGCCTGATTTGGGGAAAAAAAAAAGTCCCTGGGAGCTGTAGGCACATGACATTGACATCTTGGGCTGTGACAGCTTGGGTATTTACACCAGATAAGGGAAGTGTAGAAGTCTGACTTGTAAAAATTGGCTTGAGTGTACACAGGGAGGTGGTAGTGAGGCCAGACTGGAGCTCATCTCTGCTGCCTGCGGGCAGCGATCACTAAGCAAATCTGCTTATCAGTTCCCTGTCTTTGCAGTTTGCATGCTCTTTTCTTTTTTTCCATAAATATTTCCTCCAGAAGCCCTTTCAGTGCTATTCTTAAATTCTTTCTTTACCCAGCTGCATTCCCTGCCAGGAGTTCAGTTTTGATTCTTGTGAATTCTTAAATGCCATCATTTCTTGTCTCAGCAGAAAGTGAGCTGTTTCTGCTGGGATTTAACCTTAATAATTAGCTTATTCACGCCGTTGCTTTCCCTAGTTACTCCAAGAATAATTAAAGTGAGAGCATCGCCACAACAGAAAAAACACTTTCTCAGTAGATGCACATTTGTTGTCTACTACGAATCCACTTGGAAACTTCAGTTCTTACTTGTTCTCTGAAAGGTCTTGAAGCTCCTTGCCAGGCAGATGGTCTAACTCAACCTGTTATCGAAAATGCTTTGTTGCTGCTGTGCTGGAAGCTAGATGTGAGCAAATAATTAAGCTCTGTAAAAAAAAATTGCTGATGAGCCCAAAGGATTGGTCTCGAAGACCAATTTGATGGGATATTTGGGCATATATATCCCAAACCTAACTGGCAGCAATGACGGGAAAGATTCAGGCAAACTGCAGCCCTTCTTTCTTGATCCGGCACCTAAACAGGACAGAGCCCCTGTATGCAATTGGGCAGCACTGGGGTTCAGAACTTAGTGTACTCTCCCGATGCGCTTTGTCACGCTACGTGACTTGGGTCAGGTCGTTATTTCATACGTTCAGGATACAGGGATGCTAAATAGAAAGATGTAGTGTATTGACACTGTTCTGTAACTTCTTCGTTGTTGTGCTGTTTATACAGAGGTGAATAGCCAAATCTCAGGTAAGGTAAAAGCACAGTTACAGGAGTGAGCTCCCAAGGGCATTCCTCAGAGCCTCACGGGACTGATAAGCAGCTGTGGGGAGAGCGAATATTTTCAAATGAAGGAGAGAAGGGTTCCACCACTGGAAATGCGTGAAATGAGTTGAATGCATTTTCAAAACAGGATACATTAATAATTCATGAATGTTCATCTTTGAACGTTAGTGTTTTTCAAGAAGGTTTTCATGTGATAGCTGAATTGATAAATTGCCCCCTCTCCCCGAGGTGGAACAGGATATATATTTTTAAAAATAACTTGAAATGTTTATGCGATTTCATTAGTGTTTTTCATGCTCTCTTCCTGTTCCTGAATGAAATACAATGAGGCAGCAATTAATAACTTTAGCCTTTTGGAGCTTGAGTGTAAAACTACTTGCCTGTGAAGATAGGGAGCACATTTACTGCACCCATTGTGCACATGTGATGTATTTGCACGGGAATATCAAATAATTAGAAATGCTGTATTTGGCTCTTGCTTTGTCCCATGGTTCTGTTCAAGTCCTCCAGTTGCAGACATACCCTGCCAGGTTTTAATCTTGTGATGTTTATATACAAGCAGCTCTGTGTATGATCTCTTCAGCTGCAGTTTGATTTCTGTTTAAAGTGGATCTTGACCTTTTAATTTTTTTTTTTCCACACAAGGATATTTTCAAAATGGGGATTTGAAGAATTTGTTTCCAGTCCATTTACTGTAGGACATGTGAACGCCTCTCAGAGTACAGCCTGGGCGATGTGGAAGGTGGTGAGAACAGCACTGGGGCTGGGGTAGGGACTTGCTTTCTTTGGGCATTGGCAACACTGGTTTAAACACATCAAACAGCTGCAGCATCTCTCGAGAAGCTTGTTTTAACTCTGGGTGGTGGATTTGACCGAAAAGCTTTGGCTTTGGGGCGAGGTGAGAAGCCCTGCCTGCCCAGGCTGTGATGAAGAAAGCAGTGTCGCAGCAGGGCAGCTGGCTCCTTAGTCCCTCTGAATTAAAAAGCTGGCCTGAGGCTCCACACTGCTCTTCCAGATTGTCACAAAAAGCTTTAAATCTGCGTTGACAGGCCAAGGCAATATCCATTGGGAACGAGGGATTCGCCTGTTGGTTCAGAGACGTGGGGATGAGAAACAGTCACAGAGATGCTTTCTGCAAAGACGGTGCCCATGGCGCTTCTTGCAGACGCGGAGCTTGTGGGGCATGGGTGGGAGAAGCATGACGCTGGGTGTGGGTGCCAAGGCTCTCCTAGGGCCAGAACAGCAAAACTTCAGGTCCCTCGGACTGAAAACTTGGTCTGTTGGGCCTACAGCAAACAAAGGGAGGCTCTCCTTCCTTGATCCAGAAGCCAATCATGTCAACCACTGCAGCCCAGGAGCGAAGAGGGGCTGGCTAGGCCAGCAGCCTGGGTGCCAGGGTGCCCGGCCACCCACTGAGTGCCGGCACCGTACGGCTTTGAGGGTGGGGAAGGGATTCAGGGAGCAGCAGGAAGAGTCACTGCAGGAGGCTGCACTGGAGAACTGCAGTTATTGTTTTTCCAGTTTGCTTTGTCTACTCTCATTGTGCTGTTTCCTCTCTGCTCTCAGTAATTATACTAACGGTATTGATTTAATGCTTTCAGTCTTCAAAGAGCTGTTTGAATACTAATGAGTTAATCCTCATTACAAACAAGCAGTCCCCCAGACGGACAGAGGCAGCAGCAGGACTGAGGGGAAGGGGAAGTTCATGCCTGAATTTGTGCATTCCTGAGCCTGCTTTGCTTGGCAGAGTAACAGCTGGTGGGGAGCAGCCAGAGCGGGGCGAAGAAGAGGATGGCAACGCAGCAGGGCGGGTAGAGGCCAGGCCTCGGGGGTGTCTTCAGACCCAGGCAGCACTTCTCCTGGGAGCTGTGCCAGTGGGGAGCGGAGAGGATTTTCAGCTCCTGGTATATTATATCTGCAGCGGTGCTTTTTGGAGCAGCTGATAAAGAGCTCACGAAGGACTTGCCAGAGCCTCATTGTCCTCTTAGACTTGCAGAAGTCCTGACAGAGCAGCAGTGAGACTTGGAAAAGGCAATGGGGGAAAAGTATATATGCAGGTGTGTGTGTACTCATAGTGAGGGGAAGATGGGAAACACGTTTCTTCGGTGAAGGGAAGGTAGAAGGTACCTTCTTTACCTACACAAGGTAAAGATTCTCCCACTTTCTGCCTACTATTTTAGTGCCTCCTACCGTGGTCTTGCCTGAAACTAGATCACTGTCTGTTTGCTGCTGAGACCTGTATGTTTTCACAGGTTCTGGCATACAGATACTTTGGTCCCAGTGAAAATTTGAGATCTGTGTTGTCCCTGTTCCGGAGATGGATTTCCTCCCTTATGGTTCTACTGCGATCTCTGGCTCCCCAGCTAGAGGCCAGCCTGGGTTATTTCGAGATGTTTTGTTGCATCAGTGCTGTTCAGTTCTCCCCACCCTGGGTGATTTTGCTCAAGGTGATAAAAGATAAGGAGTGAGATGTAGGTTAAAGAAATAATAGATGCCTACACTCTCACCTAACACTCAGATCACTAGTGAGTGAAGCTGTTTGCCGGCAGCTTCTTGTGCTGTAAATGCTTTGTGTTGTGCCAGCTATCTCGGCATCCAGCCATGCCTTCGTTCTCCTTACACCGGCACATCTGATGCGTCTCGTGATAGCACGTCTGCTAGTGCTGGATGAGGTATGATCAGGGGTAGCTGTGTGTGAACGCGTTTTCTGCAGTAAGAAACTAGAAGTTAGACATGTGATAACTTTCAGGGCATTGATGGAAATTTTGTGTAAGTTCCATGTACAAAGACATGCGCTACGGAAAACATGAACTCAAATCTCTTTGCTCTGGATATGCAGTCTTAGAAACCTCTGTGCTACAGAAAGGTAGTCTCATTCCTGGTCTTGTGATTCATTTGATGTATCTCATGTACGGAGGAATATGAGTATTGATCTAGGCCATTAAAGCATATCATGCTTGGGTTATTTTATCAGCAGTAGCTGCGTGCAAGGACAACATAATAAATAGTAAAATGTATTCCAGTTCATAAATTTCACCAGTTTATTGCTTTGCCAAGGATGACTTATCAAGAGTTACAGTCTATCTGGTAGAAAGTTGAGGAGCTGTGTATGAGTATTAATGCGTATGTCATACAGAGCGCGTCTTCTAAATAGACCCATGCAGTACATTTGGTGAGGAACCAAACTTCCTTCCCTTCCTTTCTTCACTTTCTGTTACTAGGCTCAGTCTTGAATATGGCCTGCTATGTCTAACGACATACCAGTCATTGATTATTACAGCAATATAATGCATCCAGCCAGTAGGATTTCATAGCGTCTATATCTGCAGGTTGAGAGTGTAATTACCTGCTGGCTTTCCAGAATCACTGAGAATATGACTAATGTTAAAAGATTTGTTTTCTTTTCCTTTCTTCCTCCTCGTTTTAATCCAAACCCTCTGTGGAATGTGAGGCTCCAGTAATGACTCACTGGGCAATGAGGCAGCAATCTCAGACACTGCAACGCGATGCAGAAAAGGTCATAACGCTTGCTTTCATAACAGGATTATTCATTCATTCATTAACAATTAAACACGTGGGAACACATGATGCATTCCAGTTTGCAGGTATCGGTGAATACTTTCCTGTAGTTTCTTGAGTCTTGGTCGGTTTTTGTGAGTTGAAGTTGCTCCAAGAGCAACTTGCAATGAGCTTATATTTGAAAGAAAAACATGAAGTTCTATATTATTCATCTCTTTTTATCTAGAAGTTGCTAGTTTTTTATTTGTACTGTTGAAAGTTTTTCTGTTTTTTCTTCTCTGAAGTGGAGTCATGCAGAAAAATCAATACGCTCCAATGTCTTGTGACATAGCTACCTATTTCAGCCTGATAACATCTGTGTTTTATTTCCCATGCCAGAATGCTGATAAGAAAGGTTTGATGGTCAGAGCTGAGTGTGGTACCATGGAATTAAGAGAGTAAAAAGAGCTGTAATGGGGTACACAGTACTGTCTAGTCTAGTACGTGGCTTCCTTGGCCAACATCAGGTGCCCAGGAAAGAATACAAGAGTAGGAAGAGCATGTAGTGGCAGACCGACTGAGGATTGTCTTGAGTCTGGTATTTTTGAGGTTAATAGCTTTCAGCAGATCTCTTAAGTGAATTTGCCTAACTGTATTAGAACTTAAGTTGACTTTGGACACCTGCAGCAACTCGAGGCAGGAAGTTCCACAGTCTGAGGAATTGCATATGAAGAACTATCTCCTTTTGCTTATTCTGAACTTGGTGTTTGGTAACTTAAGTAAAAGAAGTCTATGGCATGAAATGAAAACAAAAAAAGTTTTCCTCTTCACTGTCACCATGTCACTCATTTTATGGATCCCCAGCATATCCCCACTCTGGTCTTCTATAGACTAAAAAAAATGTCTCTGCAGTTGCTTCATATAAGCAATCTGTGTGCTTCAGAGCATTGTTCCTGTCCTTTTCTGTATCTTTTCTAGTTGTGAGATGTTAAGATGAGGACCAGAACTACATGGAGTGTTCATAAAGTGCTAGGGACGTGAACGTATATGGTGACATAATTAGGCACTGTGTTTTCTGTAATTTTACTAATAACTGCCCACTTAGGACTTGTTTTTTTCCTCCTGATAGTAATAACTATCTCCTATTTCAACTTTGTATAGAACACCGTTGACCTGATTTTATTGAGAATATAGGAACATACAAGTGACAAAATCAACTTTGAGGTAGTGCCTTCAGTTACAGTTAAAAATTCACTGACGTAATCAAGTCCTGTTTGAGGCTGTAACCTTGGCAAGTATTGGAATGACTTGAAAGCCCATTCCCAGTTCCATGTTCTAACCAATTTCTGTTATTGAAGAGCTGGGTAGCAACTCGTGTTGGTTTTATGACCCAAATGTATACAGAACTGTGCTGTACTTGCACATCAACAGGCATACAATTTTTTTTTTTTTTTTTTTAATTGCAGGTATTTATGAGCCGCCATTTCTTGTACTATTGTGGTGAACCTACCCTGGATGTGAAGATTGCCTTTTGTCAGGTGTGTGTTCCTTACAGGTAAAACAAGGTACAGTATATACTTGTACTTTATTTTTGCAGTTATGCGCTAGTATTTAAAAAAAGAAAAGAATTTCAGGAGCATATTGCAAGTAACTGGCTATGAGAATTAGAGTAAATACAAAAACTAGAAGAATGCATCACAAAAAAAATACATTTCTATTTAATTTGATTGTCATAGTTTGCTCTTAATGATTTTTGGTTTTTGCCTTGCCCAAATATCTGTTAAAGTGATGAGATTTTTATTTATTTATTTATTTTAAGGAAAAATAATAGCAATTTGTGAACAGAAAAAATCTTGGCTGTACTTCCCATAAATTTATTGATGAATCAAACAAAATCGTTCATCCAAAGTAGCTGTACCTACGTAGATGCTTTCACAGAATGAATTAAAACTATTTTATCTTAGCTTCTCTTTTTGTGAGGCAGAGCCTTGTACACTGTAATCAGAGAATACCATTTTCTGTCCATTAGTTTGTGTTTACTGGGAGTGTAGGGAGCGTAGTTGAATTTGTGCAGGGTTTGTATTGTCTCCAGTTGAGCAAAATGTGCTATGCAGGTTCCGGAGTCATGACACTGTGCTGTAGCCGATTCTGTACTTTAAATTAGCCTTGAAATTGTTTGGTCACAATGCTTTGAACTCTACAAAGCCCAAACTAACTTTATGAGGTGAAGAAAAAAACGTATTGCATTGTCCAGTTTTTGGTTCTGCTGGTTAGATTTAGTTAACGTACATAGGTGTCAAATCTGTGAATGTGTTTTTCCACTAGGAAAGGAAGATGACTTTTCAGTTTGCTGCTTATGCAGTGTTGTGTGTTTGAATTCTTTCTCTTGATAACTTTTTTTGAGATGTGACACCAGTAATCAGACTATGTGGAGGGACATTAGTGGACGTTCTTGACTTTTTGAGGGGTGAGAACAGTGCTGCATTCTTAGCAGTGGAATTTGTTAAACATTGGTTTTCCCCTTTATATTGCTTACGTTCTAGGGCCTAAGAAACTGAAAGTCCAATTCTCAAAAAGGAAGGGCTCTAGGTTGTATGTAACATGGAACACAGAACAGTGACAGGTGTTGCAAGTTTGGTTTTGTGTTTCCTAATGCAGCTGCACAAAATACTTCTGATGAGAGGGTTGGCTCAGCCCTTCCTCAATCATCAGCTCTGGGATGGAGCTTGGCTATTAGGTTTGATAATCTTTTTAAGTCTTCTCTATCCTTTCTTATCTCCTGTTTTTCATGTTCATATGTTTTTCTAACTTAATTTCTAGCTTAATTCTTCCACTGTTTTCTGCTCGGTTTTGATAATTTGTTCTGTAGGTGATTGCAGTAAATAGTCTCAAGTACCATCCTCAACCAGAACTGTACAAATCTCACGGATCAGGGTCAAAAGACTTTGGAAAGAAGACAGGATTTTTGTAAACATGGTGTTTCTGTAATGTTGGACAGAGTTCGCTTGCAAACAAAAATGTTTGCAAAAATTGCAATAAGGTTTTTCCTTGTGTTTTATGAAAAAGAATTTTGATATGGAAAGGTTATTTTCTGTGTGCAGAATACAATTTTTTGCACAGCTAACTTTCCTCTGCCTTTTAGTTTTACCGAAGAAGAGCTGTACAGAAACAATTCTATTTTACATGTGCAGAGGAAAGGTACTTTTCGTCATCTTCTCTTGTGCTCAGTGCTTCTTTACTCTGGCCCTCAGTTGATGCTTGACAAAGCACAGCGAATGCTTTCCGTCACTGCACTCCTAGTTCTTGATTGAGACTGTAATGGAAATGTGATGCTGTAATTATTCGTTTGCTGTTACTCTAGCTTAATAGAAAGTGTTCATAGCCATATACAGAACTAAATGTATTTACAATGTTTTTGTTAAAGAATACGTGATGAAATCAACAGCATTTTGGATGAATTTTTATCACTGGATGAAAGTCATTCATGTTTAATGCCTGCAGCAGGTACCCAAAGAGGAGTCATCCAATAAATAAATGCAAGAGATACTACTCTGGCATTGCAGCAAACAAGATTTTATTCTTCAAGCACTTATTGCACAAATAGCTTTTCAAGGTCTTGAGATCTTCTGATTTATCCCTCTGAGGATAAAGGCTAGTTTAGGCTTCATGTTAATTTATTCCCTCCAGAAAGATAGGTCCTGATCCAAATAAGTTAAGCACATACTTCAGTACAAGAACACTCCCTAGGAATTAAGTGTTTTGTTGCATTAAGACCTTAGCTGTCATGGATGTTGTTCATTTGTATTGCACAGGGCAGGGCATGGGATCTATATGCAACCTGGTAGTATTTGCTGTGAACGCCTGTATCGTTTTAGAGGACTATTCAACAGTCTCCAGGTAGTAATCATGTTTATTCATAATGCTAATATGGAAATCAAAACCTCTTTGATTTATGAGTAATTCTTCTGTGGCACAAGTGTAAAGAAGTTCGTTTGTACCTTTGGGAAATTTCTGCCAGCTGAATCAGTGAATCTTAGCGTTTCAGGGACTACTGTTAGCAAAAGAAGATGATGTGACAGAACGCTTATCTCCAGCAAGAGGCAGATACTGCCACTCAGCTCTTGAGGTGTTCATAGCTGACAAGGATGCCAGTAGTGTCTAGGTAAGAGACCCCAGAAACATAGTTTCAGAATTCACCTCACTAGCTTTTTCATGTGTTTTACCAAATGCAAAAACTATTTCTGCTATATAAGCATGGAGCAGGTACCAGAACAAATCAGTGTGGTATAGTTTGATCCTGCCCTGGTGACCTGCTCAGATGAGCTCTGGTGAGGTGCAGGAATCAAGTCCTGCTACCACTTGCAACTCACCATCACTGTGCACTTTCTACCAAATACCAAATTGTTCTGAAGTGTTCTTTTAGATGTGAAATACTGAAAAGTACTCCAGTGATTGTTACCGGTGAGGACATACATTTCTTGTAATAACTATTTTGTGGTGACTTCTCTCTCATGGCCTAAATGGCATAGCTTTTGTGCTTTCGGAAGAGACATACACCAGGTTATAGGCTGCTCCTCTTAACACAGAGCTTGTGGCATTGAATCTGCTAGTTTTCTGTGATGAAGTGCTAGCTCAGCATGATGAGAATATTGAGGATTTCCAAGTCATGGAAAAAGAACAGCCCTTTCCGAGAAACAAACAATAGCGTGAGTGGGGTAAATATGCATTTTCTGCCTGTTTGCCATATAAAAAATTGTCTGGCATAACTAAATTGGTAGCCAGATGTTTTTCTGAAAGAGCTGTCCTTTTGAGGGCTGAGGAAAAGGATGGCTGCTTTCCTAAAATAATAGAAAGGTACAACAAACAGATTTCATTCTTCGGCTTATAGAATTTCATGAGACTTTAGTAAGGCTGATATTGCCAACAGGTCACATCTGTAGGACCCTAGATGTTCTTATTGAAGTATGGTGTAATGCAGACTAATGTATTTTGAGTAGAGTAGGATATTAAAGTGCTGAATAATAACTTAACAGTGTCCAAAGGATGTCCTTCTGGGTGGCCTTTTTCAGGGTTTGGTCATTTTTAATTGTGGTATAAGATAGCTTGTGACTTTTGACTTGAAGCTGTAGTCCTAAATTTTCCTGTCTTGAAAAACACATCTTTATTATTAGATTTTGTACCTCACAGTATTTCCATAATGCTACAATAGTACACTTAATTTTTTTGTTCAAAAAAACAGGCGATGAGATATCTGGGCCCTAGCCATGCACACTAAGAAAATGTTTATTGTGAATCAGCAGTGTGAAGTTGCATGCTAATTCTTTGGTACAGCATCATCATCAGTCTTTACTGGACAGTTTAAACAATTGGATGCCCCAGATAGAATGTCAGTGGTTTTGCAGAATGGTGCTGTACTGATGCCGCCAAAAGAAACCCTTAGAATGAATTTTTGGTTTGCATACTGAGTGTATTTTTGCACACTTCTACTCAGTTTGGGCTTTAAAAAAGCCCCAGACAAAAAGATCTAAAAAACTTTAATTCTTCTTTGGACATTTCCTTCACTGTATTCTGACAACTTGCTTTATTCCCTCTGTAATGCTCACGTGACTTGAACAAAAGCTATAAAGACTTCTTAGATGCAGTACTTACATAAATGACCACTTAAAAATCAGATGATTTTAGTAAACTTTTCATTTTACCAACAGAAAAGACCAGTTTTATTGATTGCATTGCTCTTGATTCATTCATTCATCTGGTTTGTTTTTGCATTTTGTCCTAACTTTGATAAGGCACTTTAATTAAAAGTAATGCCTTAATCAAATTCAACGGAGTTACTACTTTAACCATTAAATAAACTGTCTTGATCCAGAATGCCCTGTAATTATGCCGTCTACTCAACAGGAGATGAATTGGCATTCATAAACCATCCTACAAGCACTGACCTGTATTGTAGATTTCTAGGACTAAAAGAATACTGTTTAATATCAAGAGCTGCCTATTTCTAGCAAGAAATGCAATTAAATTATTCAGCTCCTTGTAGCCTCTTATTAAAAAAGGGAGAATCTTTTCATTAGCTGTCCTCCCAGTGAATACTGTAATTATATAATTGTATCAGGAAGTTTAATTTTTGGAATAGTTAAGTCTGTGCTGTTATGTGCTGCCTCTTTACCCTTTGTTTCCTAAGGATGCCACAATGTGCATAGGGGCATAGCATTTCACGTCTCCTTTCTCGCTGCCCTGCATGCATAGTAGAAGAAAGCTTCTTAAAGAATACCTGGTATTTTAGTGTGATGCCAGTTTAGTGAGAAACTTAATCTATTTGAAAAATACTGTATTATCAATATATTCAATAAATATGAGGAGTTAATCCCATCTTAGTTCTCCTGTGCTCTTAATGCGCTGTGTGTCAAGGCTCCCTTTGCTGCTGTTGATAAATTGACTATTCTTTTCATTTCTTAGTGTTGCGATGTTTTGGCCAACTTCTAGTGGCCATTGCGCTTTCCTAATCTTAATTGTATCTTGCTTTTCCCATGTTATTGCTTCTTTTTCAAATTGAGGGCCTCGGAACAAGCTGACAAGTACAAACTGCGGTGTTTCCTCTCCTCATTACTCTTGCAGGTGAGGTGTGGTTGCTGCCACTGCTTTCCTCTGTTTCGGACACAGCTCTGCTCTGTGCCTTTGCTAGCTTTCCATCTCTGGCACTGCCTGAATAAGATGTTTCCAGACATCTTTACCTTAGCTTTCACACCTACTCTTACATCTTTCTTTCCTGTATTTTCCCTACATTTTGCATTTTCCACTGATCAAGTTCCTCAGTTCTCTCAAGTCCTCTGTGTTTCTTCTCATCCTTACCTTCTTTGGTGCAATGACCAGGGTTGGATGTTACCTGTGTGTCCACGTTGAATTCTTCAGGCATTGGGGGAATGAGGAATTGTTTTGAACTAGCTGTTTTGCTGTGGAGCTACTCGTATATTGCTTGTCTCATAGAAGTCTGGATCAGAATGAAGCAGACACCCTTGGGTCACCATGACTTCTGAGTGACATGCGGTACCACAGTTAAAAATGACCTACAGACATTTTGTGCCTGTAAAAAGGAAGCAATTGAAAGTAGTTAAATCTCAGTGAACGTGAGGAAGACAACTGAAGAATATCTAAATGGAGTTTTGCTTTGTGTTTTGAGTAGATAGAAATGAAAAGGAAAGAGAAGGCAGCCCTGTTTCTTCTTGGATAATCAGAACCAGAGCCAGTTCTGAAGCTGCTGGATTTTTGGTATCTCAGAAGAGGTTAAACGAGGAGGGTTTAAGAAAAAAAAAAGAAAGCCAAGTTAAGAATATTACACTCCTTATAATAAGTTCTGTTTTAAAATAGATTGTGCAAAGCAAATACAGTGAAATGATGATCAAGGACTAATCTATTGAAGTTGAGCTGTTTGCAGCAAGGGTCACTTGCTACTTGAAAGGCTGAGTTTTTTGGAGTGCAGGTTTCTGGGATCCAGCAGAAGACTGCTGGAGAGGGACTAAAAGAAGGCAGAGAATTAACCCGTGACAACACAGGAAACATTAAAATAAGGAAGACTGGGTGACTAACACAGTCCTTAGAGGTTGGAAATGAGATAAGAGAATGGGGAACTGTGGCATGATGTGGCTGATAAAAATGTGTAAAACTACACATAGGCACACGAAAGATGAAAAACCTATTTGATAATCTTTGTAGGAGATTTGATCTTGATCTGTGGTATTTGAGTACAGGTAGAGCCAGAATAAATGAGAAATCTGGCTTAATGGTGAGAAGAGGAGATAATATTTCTGCCATAAATGTGGCATACACGACAAATAATCTTGTAGGCCTCTCTGTGCAAAGGTACTGTATATTTCTTAAATGTGGACTTCTGTGGCCCTCCAAACTTACCCAGCAAAACCTGTGACCATTAAATCCAAAGCAGAGGTTCAGTAAGTGTCTGTTAATCCCACAGTTCTGGCACTTGAATCTTCAGAGCACATGACAGCCGTGCAAGTGGAGGACAGCAGTTAGAAAGGTCTGCTGGCTTTACAGATGCACTCAGGTGGGCAGGGCTTGCCTGCACGTATATTTTCAGAGCTGGCAAGAACAGTCTGAGGCTTTTGCCATGTCTCAGAACTTCCACATGTATAATCTCAGCATCTGACTTCGAAGGTCCAATTGTAGCTCTAAGATACTATTCTTCTGGACCCGGAGGGAATCCAGGGCGTCTAGTGCCCGAAACGTGTCCTCCCTTCCAAGTCTCCTTGTCTGGGATGGGCGGGGACGGTGGGGGCCCTGGGGAGCCATTGTCACCACCAGCCCAGAGCATCCTGTATTTTGCATCCTGCTCGTCTTCGGGTACTGTGCCAACTGCGCATTAGGAGGCGGCTTTTCAGTCTTCTGCCGAATTCTTTTCCTTGCCTGTATTCACGCATGCGGAATCGTTCAGCTGTTTTCAATAGCTTTGAACCATAGCACCCTTAAATGTTTATCTGTTCCTGTAGGCATTGTTGGGTGTGCGCAGGGATGGATACTAATATTGAGGGAAAGTTTCCCCTCAGCTGGTGCTTGTTAACATAGCCTGAGACAGCTCTGATTGTCTGGGAAATGCAAACTTAATGGCTTAAACTGCCATTAGCGTGGTTTATGTTTGTGGAAGCTAAGGTGTATGTGAGATGTTGAGCTGTAATAAGTCGTGGCATTTTGAGCTTATTAATAATAGGAGGAATGGTGTTCAGAAACAAATGTCCATCAGTGAAAAATAGTCAGTATAGTTCTTCTATGGGGTAGAAATGGATAAATAAACAGGGATAGTATCGGGAAATGATTAGCCTCAGAATACAGAGAATAATAGCATTTTTCTGTTGTGCTTTCTAGCTCTCTCCATGCTGTNCAGGAAAATGGCCGCTAATTTAACAAAAAAAAGAAAAGAATGCAGCTTGGGTGGGGAGACCAAGAGGAAAGGGGGGTATTAACTGCTCTGCCAACACCAAGGCTCATGGAAGGGCTCCGAGTGGGCACCGAGGCTGTAATGGAGCAAACCCCAGGTGCGGGGTACATGTTGCTTTGAGATCAGCAACATGGATTTGAAGACTTGGAGAAGAACTTTTTAATCAGGATTTGGAATGAAAACTGGCAGTGACATGCTCTGTTAAGAGCATGAAGTTCCTTGCTTAGCCTAAAGCCTTTTTAGCTGTACTTGGAGTAAAACAGAACTGTCATTTCATTGTCCTTGTTTAGGAAGTGACTGTTGTATTGACTTGGAGATGGTTTGTGATTTGATTATATGTCATCTTGCTTTGGAGATCTGATCAAATGTGATTAATCCAATAATACTGTTAATTCATTGGTTTAGGGATTTGATTTAAATTAGGATCGTGACAAGGATAATTATATCATGTGTCCCATGGTTCTTAGGAAAGCAAGCAGTACTTTGGGTTTAAGCAGTAGGCATATTGTGTTTTAATTTTGCTTATTTTCTCTTTGATAAGATCAGCAAAACAGAGTATTTTTGCTGTATTTCATCAGCAGTGTGGTTTTAAAGGGAGGAGGCAAACTGGTAGCTGAGCTGCAGACTGGGTGGCCTGTCCCCAAAGCTGACATGTGCCTCGCTCATGGGAGGCGTTCTGCTTGGAGCGAACTTCAGGCTCAGTCAGCCTGCCTTGAGTTTTCTAAGTAGTGCTTGGTGTTGGTAGGTTTTTAGGTAGACAAACTTTAATAAAATGTTAGTGTTTTAAAAAAACAAAACACTTCCATGTAAAATGAAGCAGTCTTTGCCTTTTCTGGTTGCACACAAATGAGAGGGGACTGTGTAGGAAAGGGGGAGCTGCTCATCAGGATGCGTTCGTGTTCTCACTGGGCCTTAGCGGCTGTGGTCTTCTGCGTCCTCTTCACCAAGAGCACTTGAGGTGCCGGTGGCTGGCCCGGCTCTCCCAGCCTCGTCCCGGCCCTCTGCCCGCTTGCAGAAAGGCGCGGTGTCTGTACCTCCAGAGGAGCCGGACGTAATTCGTGCTTGCTAAGGAATGCGATTCTTATGCTGACATTTACCTAACATTGGTTTGGAGTAACGGGTGCTAATGCTGAGTATTGTCTGGGTTGTCCTGATAATGACATCAGAATAAAACGCGCTGCAGATGTGTTGGTCTAGCCAGAGGGAGCGGGAATTAATTCCTGTGTATTATTAATATGAAGCCTCTCAATGCCAGGTCTATGAGTAGCTGAGCTAGCCAGATTTATGCATCTGTCTGCACACAGTGCAAGGAGTTTTAAGACAAAGGCTACACAGTGCAAATCAGGTGCCTATTTTCTTTGTTTGGATGAGAAAATTTCATACATCTTTCAGGTTTGTTGCTCTCTTTAACCTTGAACTTAGCACGGGCTCAGTGTCCCTGTGTCTCCTGCTTTCTGTGTTTGGGGCTGGTGTGGGGAATTCCTTGCCCTGTGTTTGCTTCCTGAGTAAATGTAATGTTCCCAATTGTTCTTCTGAAATGAGATTTTCTGTTTGAATGAGCAGCTACATTTGTTAGAATGTTTCAAAACCTCTAAATGGGGTGGGTAGGTTTAACCAACGCTGTCCAGTGACAATGGGTGCTCCAGTGAGAAAACTGACTGTCATCCTTAGGCAAATGTGAGAACCTGAGTTCTTGGCAGGATCAGTTTTCTGATTTTAATGACCAGCTTGATGGAACACTGGAATTATGTCACTTTAAAATGAAAGAAATAATATTCTCTAAAGAAAGCTTTCATTTTTCCTTGCTCCATCAAAATTCAACTTAGTATTGTTTAATCATGTAGCATGGTTGATTATTCAGATTTTTTGGAAAAACAATTTATATTAGAGCAAGTAAGAACATTCAGAGGTTGCATTTGTGAGCACTGAAAATGAATGCACAAGCAGAGAGGGGCATACGCAGCAGATGATGTGTACGTTTGGGCTCTGCTCCTCATAGAGGGCATTTGGAAAGCACTGACTTCTGTGAGTGAATCAGCTGCTGCAGGACAGGTCTGTAACATGTTGAACTTCTGCATCCTGTGCACAGCATCACGTAGTACAGAATCCTAAACTACAATCCCTAAATTGTGATTTTTATCTTAGTTATTACCTACTTTACTCCATATTCTTTGGTGAATGGAGCTCACTAGCAGTCACAGAATGGTTATAATGGAACTTTTTGCATAGTGATTCCACAAGTACGGGCAAGGTTACAGCTCTGCAGCACTAGCTTCTATGCAGGCACAAAAAGTTAGCAGTAACTTGTTTGCTTCTTCAAAATTAACCTTTTCTGGGGACTAATGCATCTGTAAGATCCCAAGAACAACCGTCCTTTTCTAGAAATGCAGAACTTGAAGATCCCCTGAGCTACTGAATACTGTCCAGGAGCCAGGTCAGGTCGCAGTTCCCCTCAGCAGCTGATCTGTTTGCTTTGGCAACTCCTGTTGAAAGGTTCTCAAGGCCTTTATCGTACACTAAGGGGAAGTGTTACCACTCGTGCGAACGAATTTATTTGCTCTATCTGACCAATGATGAAGGGCCTGATTCCTATATCTCTTGTTCCCCTTCTACACTGATAGGAGTCTGCTCATTCTAAAATAGTGTATTTATTGCAATACAAAGGAGGGCAGAATTGGCATAAGCACATAAGCCAGCAGTCACAGAGCAACAGTAATGGCAAGCACAGACCAGTAGCTGAGAGCAGCCGTGCCCCCCCACCAGCTGGAGAATTGACCAGCTTCCTTCAGTCAGTGGCTTTTTAGGGTAACTGCCTGGGAGAAAGAGGCTTTGACATCATCTTTGAAAGCGTTTGAGGATTCCTGCAGATCTCTGACAATGAGCCTAAAATGAGAAGAACTTATATTTGAAAACTAGGCTGACTGTGTTTAATCAATATTCTGATGTTTTACAAGCTTTGGTTTCTGTGTCTTTCCCTCCCTCCCCCCTTCCCTTTTTCTGTACAACAGGGATTTGGGAAACAAGTGGATGTGTCATATATTGCCAAACATTACAACATGAGCAAAAGCAAAGTTGACAACCAGTTCTACAGCGTGGAAGTAGGTGACTCGACCTTCACAGTTCTCAAACGCTACCAGAACTTGAAACCTATTGGCTCTGGGGCTCAGGGAATAGTTTGGTAAGTATCAGCAGTTTCTCTTATGCTTTTAAATAGGATTTGCCTTTTGCATTTCTTCACAGTTTGCTAGCCACAGACATTGTCTAAAATTGCAAAAATAAGAGTCAGGCAACAGATATCCTGAGGCAAAAGGAGCCTAATAAATTCTCCTGCTGGTGAGAATGTTAGCACGGGG
This sequence comes from Anseranas semipalmata, assembly GCA_013399115.1. NCBI lineage: Eukaryota > Metazoa > Chordata > Aves > Anseriformes > Anseranatidae > Anseranas > Anseranas semipalmata. The sequence goes on along the minus strand of VXAA01002706.1, from coordinate 325,133 downwards.
TTTTTCTCTGCATAGCAAAATGTGACTAGCAAGAAAGCAGGAGAAAGATCTTACTGTAACTGACAACTGTGGCACTGTTTCCAGAGGCAGTGCAAATTATATCCTGAGTAAACCCTGTAATTTTAGTCTTTGTACAGTAGAAGTCACTGAGAGCTATGTAGAAACTGGTCACATCCTATAGCATTCTAAAGCATTTGGGATGGAAGCCTTTCATACTGAGGTAACTGCTAGTGTTTCCTTTATTTTTAAAAGAGGTGTTGCCATGATGTGTAAAATGGAAAGAAAAGTTAAATTCAATAGCTCTCCTCCATAATACAAAAGGTTTATGGGATTTGAAATGATCGTGTTCAAAGGTTAAGACATCTTGGGCTTTTGACTGCATTTTTAGAGATGACTTAATTTCAGTTACAGTGGCATGTATTCAATGTCTGTGTGCAGGCATCTGTTGCCTGCTTCATTGCAGGACGTTAGGTAACTAACACTTGGGATCTCTTCTCTATAAGTTTATCAGAGGTGAAGTCTAATTCCACCTGTTGTTTTTATAACTGCTGTTTTCTGACGTTGAAGTAGAGCGTGCTACCTTGCAGTTCGAGGCAATGGGAAAGCAACAGGTTCCTTTAACCTGGGGCAAGCAGACATCACCGATTGCTGACATTGGCTCTTATAATTGGCAGTGTAGCAGAAATTAGCAATATATCCTTAGTCCTCCTTCTGTCACACCCAGCCTTTATATTTAGAGAACACAAGAGTCCAAAGATTGATGTAAAGTATCAAGTACTTTATTTCATATCTTAAACAGAAAAGGGCTAAAGGTTACTTCACAAATCTTTTTAAGAAAGAAATATGCTTTTGTGTTAAGTACTATTAATGTTCATTCTGCACCGGTTGTCCACTTAAAGAAGTAACAGATATTCTCTTCCTACTGACTATATCCTGTTCGTTTTAGAAGAAAATCACATTTTGTTCAGCCTGTCAGCAACTGAATTGCTGTAATGATCAAATATAAGCAGCATAAAAAATAGAAGTTAAGCAAAATAAAATCAATAACTTTGTGTGAATTTGTCTTTCATACTAAGGGCTGACAGGGAAAAGTTAGGAATGCTGTGGGACAGAAAATCAAATGAGAAAACAACAAAAAAAAAAATCAGGTGAAAAGTAACATAAATTCCCCTAAATGGCTGAGCAGCATGGTGAGGGCACAAAAGGCCCCTCAGTTTGGTGATACAGATGGAGAAGTACTCCTTGATAGATAGGGAAGATAATCGTTTTTGTTTAGTGTGTGCTGTGTTGTAGTCTCCCTGTTAGGAGCCATAATTTACCAGAAATCTATTAACAAACTAAGAGCAAAGCATGAAGAACCAATGGTAAAGAGAGAAATGGGTGGAAAAAAACGTATGAGATAATTATATTAAATTTAGCTAAGGGAAGACTGCTCAAGATAAAAAAAAAAAAATCTTCCATTTTAAGTTCTGTTCTACTTACGTGGTAATACTTCGTAATAAGTTTATATAGTAGACTTAGGTTATTTAAGCTTCTTCTGCAGATAAGGTTTTGACGGATACGGGGTTCCATCTAGAAAAAGTGGATGAATTTTAGGGACAAATTGTATTGAAAACCTGCCTGTTTGTGCAGTGCAGCTGGCTGGTAAGCAGCTGTAGCTCTTAGTGCCCCAAGCGGCAGAATCGTGGGAGCTGAGCGGGTGATGCTGCGTGTTCCTGCGGCCGAGGGCAGACACAGGCAGGACAGCGCGGAGCCTCTCAGGCACAGCCTTCTCACGGCAGGCGTTACTTCTGGATTTTCCTTCCAGATAACTGCAGGCACAGGGGCACTACCAGCTGTCTGGGTGGAGTGGCAAGTTACCCAGCTGCTGGAGGCTGCTTCAGTGTAGAGCGGGAGCTGGTTTTCGTGGAGCGATAAAGGGAGATGATTATTGCTAAAAGCCAACTACACTTTCAGGACAGAGCTGCTGCTAGCAGCTGCGGTAGGTGGCCTGCTTCTTGACTAGTCAAAATTGTCACAGCTGAGAAGTCGAGTCCCTGCACTGGAAGTACTGACTGCTGATAATTTTTTTTTCCTGTGTTGCCCAGTACTTGGCCACAGAACTGCACTTCTGCATCTTGAGAAACAGGGATCTATTTAATAATAGTTCTTCAGTAATTTCCCATCAAATCCCTCGGTACTGAGTAGGTGCAAGATAGACATTTATATTCTGTGTCAAGGACTGCCCCAGCACTAACTGCAGGACCAAGCTCCACTTGCTAGCAGCAGCTTTCTTTCACTACCTTGGACGTGGGACTGTGGGTGCCCAGCTTGCTGGCTGGTTGCTCGCTGCCCGACACGCCTGGCAGGCACGCTGCGGCAGCCCCAGAGGTAAGTAACAGCAGAGGGAGGTGGAGGAGAGAGACAGGGTTTCTCAAGGTGCTCTGGAAGCTGCTGTTGCAGGGTGCCGAGGCAAAGCCATGGAGTCCTGAAGTCTTTCTCATACAATTGCATGAAGAGAAGTCAACAGGCACAGGAGAAGTTCAGTGAACAATAATGCGTGTCATGGAACATAGGCAAGCGTAGGAATCAGGGAATATGGTTATGAAAGAAGCTGGGACTTGATTTCAACTCGTTACTCTGAAAATTACATCAAAGACAAAATAACTTTCGTGTTATGGAAGCATTAAAGTAAATATGTGAAGTTCTTTGAGGGATGGCAATGTATTAAAATGCTGTGAAGAAGAGCAAGCTATATGGGGTGAGTTAGTGAAAATTGTCATTGTACCCGTGTGAAGTCACTGTAAACTAGGTGAGAAAGTGATACTGGCTGTAGACATAGTGCATTCAGTATCGTGTGGAATTAGTTGTGGGAGCTTTCAGTGGGACTTGTGTTAACCGTGTTCACAAATATTTTTGCCAGAAGGAGGAAAGAAAACAGCCAGGAATCTGTTGAGCAGGGATGGTTTTCCTCTCTCTGCAGAAACGCCTATTAATGAAAGTGTAGACTGCTCCCTGTGCAGTCCCCTGTGATGTCCCCTGACATCTGTGATAAAGACTGGATAAGGGTGTGGTTGCATAAAATTGCCATGGTATTATAGGCATGACAACGGTAAGACATAGGTGAAACAAAATTTGTCATTTGTTGGACCAAGTGTTACGGTTATAAGAAGTACACAGGCTTTTGACCACGAGTTGGTCTTTAGGTCTGCAATAGAAACAGAAAATTTCTAAGGTAACATGAGTTGAGTACACTTTTCTGGGTTTAATTAAATATGAAGCAGCTAAACCACAGAGAGAGCAGGGACTTGATACCTCTCTGCAATGTTAGAAGGGAGGAGAGGTGACAACTCCCTCGTTTTATAAGGGAGAGCAAGAGCCAGGTCACTTTTTGCCTGCAGATATGGGCAGTTTAGATGAGGGTGGACAGAGAGGGATTCTCATGCTCCGTAAAATCAACAGAAATATGCTGATGTTGGAGCGTGTGGTTTTTTATGTTCCAAATGACTGCTGTTTGCCTGGAAGCAAGGCAGTTGATCTGTAGGTTTTCTGCTGTGGCTTGCAGTTAGCAGTTTTGATACTGTCTGTGATAATTTCATACTGCCTGTGATGTCTAGAAAAAATATGTTGTATAGGAATATTTCGAAAGCAATTTGAAGGGAGTATGAGGGTTCTTGAATTTATGGTGGAAGCAGGGAGAAAGTCTGGTTTTCTGAGGTAGGTAGCAAAGTTGATTTTGTCGCTTATCCTACTGCAGATTCTCTCCCCGAAGCAGCCACCGTAGTGCCCAGGCTCAGTGGGGTGCAGAGTGGTGGCTAATGGGGTTAATGCACATCCTGACCACTACAAGGTGTCCAGTACAAAGTTTCTTTCTGTTGCTCTTCTCCTTGGAGCTATCCCAGGGAAGGGTCCTATTGCAGATGCACCTGGAATTTCCCCAGCCCTGGAGGGAGTGGCGGTGTTAATTTGGTCACCCATGGGCTTTGCTGTGTATCAGTACCGAGAGTATGTCTCGAGTTCAGTTAGTTGTGTTTCGGCTCCACACTCGCGTCTCACTGACTTCTTATGCTTAAAATTGTCGCCTGCTGCTGTGGATTTATCCCGTTCTGTTCCAGATTCTCCAATTTGTATCCATTAGTTCAGCTTGTTCGAAGTTTCTCATGTTGCTGTATGCTTCGCTGATGTGCTCTGACACTCTGCTCCTGAGGAGGTTTTTGAAGACAACCTTCTGAGAGTTGTACAGGTGTTTTGTATGAGAGGAATAGAGAAGATAGCTTGTCAGTTTGTACTATGAACTATTCCTGCACTGCCAGTGAAATGAACACAGCAATTTAAATTTTCTGCTGTTTCCTAGTGCTAGTATCTCATACAGCGGCAACACCCAATGAGATGTTTTTCTCCCAAGAGCATGTGGTTTGAATTATTGCCAGATTTTCTTTTCCACTTTGGGAACTTCTTAAATGTTAGAATACCATAAGTAAACTTGCAGCAAGTTACAGGCTTCACTTGTTCATTCTAACATTGCAGTGGTTTTCTCCAATGACAATTTGCATTCACGTTGTGGTATCCTCTGGATTTTCTAGCATCCATTTGCATTCACATTGTATTATTCTGTGGATTTTCTAGCGTGTCATTGCTCCGAAATGCCAAAAATGTAATTGCATGTATTCAGTTAGCCATTGATCACCATCTGATTTACACCTAGAACAGCACATGATGTTTTTTCATTGTGATAAATCTGTGCCTTCGTTCTTCAGAAATATATCAAATTTTGAACCTGTGTTGGGAAACTGAATCACTGGCGTATGAATTTTAAGGTGTTGAGAGACTCCCAGTGGAACCAGCAAGGATTTAGTATTTCTGTGGATTTGGGCTCTGGCATATTAGGAGTGAATGTGCTTATCTAAATTGGGCAGATTTGTCTTATTGAAGGTCACGTTATTAGAACTGGCATAGTAGCACATATTCAGAACCAGTTTGCATAGGGGTGAGAGGAGGGAATGTCTTGAGATGCTCTTGCTAATGTCTCAACAAATAACTCAGCTTGGACTGCCATAAGGATTGTAGATAACAGCTGCCACACGTCCAACTATATGTAACACATATGAAAAATCTGCTAAGGTAATCTAATTGTCTTTTAGAATAAGCAGCTTATATTTCACGTTTGCTATGATTCTTAAAACTACTACGGTCTACTAATATTTTTAAGTAGGAAAGAAGAAGAAAACATACAAACATATCCAGTAGCAGCGTGTGAAGGAACCTGAGACAGGATGAAGACCTATTTTTAAATGACAGAATTACCTGAGATGTAATGTTTGAACAAGAATTACTGTTGGTATCTTTTTTTTTTTCCTCCTTGAAAGCTTAAAGCAGTAAAAGGATATGGGCTGGCATGTAGTTACTTAACAAAAAATATTTCGTAAATATTTTTTGTAATGGCCTTTTGCTACCTAACCGCAGAGACTCCTGGTAGGGAGGAAGTCACTATATATTTCATGTTTATCTTCTCATGTTTCATTTCCCTTTGCTAGTACACAGAAATCTAAAATGTAATTTAAATTCTGGAAATCAAAACGATATGTAATAAAAAGTGCCACAGCACGCTGTGCTAGCAGAGAGATCAGAGGCTGTCTCTAAAGTACTCAGACTGCCTGTTTCTCTGACTCTGTCCTTCTTTCCTCTTTTTGCCTTGAAGAACCTGTATAGTTTCCAGAACTACAAAAGTTAAGCAGGAAAATCTAGTCCAGTTTTTCCCTCTGCAGATTTATGTAAAAACAAAACAAAAAAAAATGAAATTGGCTGCTTTAGGAACTATCTGTGCGCAACCTGTTTTTGTGAGCCCAGATAGCAGTACTCACTGAACTTGGTGATAGTTACTCTCTGATATTAATGTGGTCTACAGAGGGTGAATGTGACACAAGTGTGAGCATTGGCTTTGTTCCCTCCCAGAGCACCAACAAATAACATTTCAGCATCTCTGATCATCTGCCTCTGCCAGGCAGGGGTCACAGGGTTCACCTTGGGGAACTAGAATTTGAGTAGTCTCAAACCCTGCATAGAGTTAATCCTTTACAATGACTTTTTTTTTTTCCTCCCACGCTCATCACATTTCAGATGATGGCTTGCTGACAATATGCTTTCAGTGCTTGTTTGAATTTTGGTTTTTCATCAGCTGAGAAATGCAGCAAGAAATGTTAATGTTTTTTTCTCCTTAAACTGATGGCTTTTGTTCTCTTTATCAGACAAGCTAGGAAGTCTTTTAAATTGCAACTTTGAGGTGGGTATGGAAGATAGTAGCTGTCTTCTATTTCAGTCTGCAGATCCAAAAATAGCAGAATTATCCCGTGACTGCCGGTTCGAAAGTACTAGGCACTCAGCTTCTGCCAGGTGCACAGGGACTCTTCCTTGGTGTCTGTAATTCCCCAGTCTTGTGCACTGCTGTTGAATGAGGAAACTGGAACTTTGCTGGCTTTGCTGCTTTGATATTTAACAAACCTTGAAAGCTGTCTGAAGTTTATATACCCTGCTGAGAGTTCAGAACACCAAATCTGGGGTCTGCTTGCCAGATTTCATGTCTTACACCCATTTGCTAAATGCTGGGCAAATGTTCACTTGATTTGTTTTAACTACAAATCACATTGCAACTTCCTTTGCCCTTGTATTTTCTGCCACTGAATACTGATAGGCATCCCCAGCTCTGATCCATTTTTCAGATCTTTACCTTGCCCTGGCTTCAGTAAATTCTCGAGCTTGCGAAGAGTGAGTGGTGTAGCATGGTTTGGAAACCGTGAGATTGTCATCTTTTAAGTGTCACATGCGTGAAGGAAAGCATTTTGGTCTCGACTTCAAAACCAGAATGAAAAAAGGCTGACTTGTTACACTGACCAGGCTGAATTTCCTAGGCTGGCACTTGGCAGTGTGCAGAATACATGCTGAACTAGTAAAGCGATAAATGCGGAATCAGGAAGCACCTGATGTCCCCTCACAGTTGCTGTGAGTGAGCATGGCTATGAGAAAGGAGTTGGTCCTGCATCAATCTACAAAACTGATCAGTGGATTCCAAAATGCTTCTTTTTGGGACATCACCAGCACATGTAACTAGAAAGATGACTAAATTGAGGTTCAAGTTGGTAGATGAGAGTTGCAGAGAGATTTTTGCACAACTTCAACCAAAAGTGCATAAGCTTGTGCATCAAATGCACCACAAATCTGGTATTTCATGTGTAATTGTGTTTTTTTTTTTTTTAAATAGACATCATCTGTGCAGGTTCAGCATAGTAATAGAAGAATTTGGCATGAAGTAATAGAGGACAAATTTTATTCCAGACCGTCCTTTTTCTTAGGAGACTCCAGCCTCCGATTCCCATTTTTCCCGGTAGTTTTAGAAGTGCATCGCTTATTTTGCTGCACAGTGAATTATGTTGTTGTTTTACAGTTTTATGCAGTAGGGTAAGTGGACAGACTAGCACCGTTGGAGTATGTAGAGTGAACTTAAATATGTTTGTTAAAAGTAAGCATTGTCGCCATGCAACTTGCATTGTCTTACGTACACTGGCTCAGCCATCTCATTTCAGACCTCACATCTGAAAGTTTGGTGGATAATTGCTATCTCAACGTCTCTGAATTGTGAAATAGGTTTCATAGTGAACTTTTCAAATCTTCTTGCCTTTAGAAATACAAATTCACTGCGCCTCCCAGCTAATTTTGTGCTAGAAAGGGCTGCCTGGCTTTGACATTTCAAGCAATGGGGCTGAGTGCAGTGCTTAGAATGAGTAATAGGTGTTCAGAACCGCACTGCAGCTCTCATGGATATGAAAGTGATACTTCCTATTCCTTTATGGATGACAGTAAAGGGGTTGGATGAGGTGTGGGCTTGCACTTCTTGGTGTTTGCTTTTTTAAGAACAAGCAAGTGTGCATTTGGATCTCCAAACAAGTTCTGTAGGGTCAGTTACCTAGATAGACACTGCTGCAAATCCAGCCAGGGAGACACTGTTTTTCAAGTAGTTTCTTCTAGCTCTGGCCGGGATTTGCCTGAGTCTTGTTTCAGTAAGCACAGTTAGGACTGGTCACGTGAGCAGTTATTTCTTTTTTGGTCATTTCCATACATTTTTTGCACAGAAAGGTGTCCAGACCTCTTTAAGTCACCCTTTCTCGTTTAATGTACGGATAACCAGAGAGCTTTGATCTGATACCTGAAAAAACATAGGTCAGCTAAAACATGCTTGAATTTAAGCAGGGCCTCTGGAGAGCTGTGTTTTGCAGAGTAGGAGATAGCGTAAATCTGTCGTGGTGAAGTGAGGAAATACGTATTAAAATGCTATGGTAGTAATTTCAGTGATACTGTAATGTGAGGAGACAGGAGACAAAGATATCTGAAGACAGAATGTGCTAAGTATGCTCTTCTCTGTTCTGAAATACTTGCTATCTAAATGTAAAATCCCTCGTGAAGCGGACAATAAACTTCCCCGTTTTCAGAGGACTTCATTTTGGTATCAGAGCTGTAAGTCTTAGAGGCGCAGTTTGAAAGCAGGCATTTTAGGGCAGTGCCTGAAACGCAGTGTTGGGCAAGCCGGAGAGCTCATGGGAACTCCGGGCTAATTGCTGGAACCTCATGTGGTAAGTGGAAGAGTACAGCAGTACTGACCTGCATGGCCCCAAACACTTGCAGAGCATACCTGAGTTTCTCTGCGTTTTGAGAAGGAGCAGTCCTGATCCCAAGTGTAGAGGAGCCATTCCTAACTGCGGAGCTGACACTTTTCCTTTGGGTCATGCTGGTTATTTTGTGGGTTCTCAGCACATCTGCTTGCTTCCAGATGTTGGAAGGACGTGGAAAGGCTCTAACTGATTACAAGGGACTCTGAATTGTGCTGTTTGGGGGCAACTTGTTTCTTCCATGTTGGTTCAGGCTTGCAATTTTTTGTCTTATTTTACACTTTTTCTATGGAAAACATTCACTATTTATAAAGAAACTTTCTAGAGAGAAGTGTTCACTCTAAAAGTAATGATTTTTTATGTTTCATAATAATTATTGAAGAGAGGAATATGCATTGTCTGTAAGGATAAATGTATCAGTGTCTACCTTTGGAAAATTAAAAGTTATTTGTCAATAGAGAGAAACAGAAGTTAGGGATGAAGAGGCCTGATTTTATTCTAAAATTAGAACTGACGGGTGAGGTCAACTTAAAAAATAATAATAATAATTCCAGAATACACTTCAAAATTTGCTTGAAGTGAAATTGATCAGCTCTGCAGTCTCTTTTTTGTAAGTGTGCTAGCCTGAAATGGGACCTTAAGCAGAGCAAAAAGGAAACTACTTAAAATATTTTGTGGTTAAAGTTTCATGAAGCATTTATACAGAGAAGTTGGTGTAGGAAAGATTTGGCTCTTCACATTCCTAAAAGTGACTTCTTCAGAAAGTACAGTAGTGTTGGTTATCTGAAACCAATGGTGGGGAATTTGACTCAGGAAATGACTGTGAAAAGGATTGATATATATGTCTATCTGTGCTTTTCTTTTTCTGTCTCTGTGTGGATATATGTTTACAAACCTGTGTATATAGGAAATTTGTTCTTGCTTTATCAGTGGTCACTGCTGAGGATGAGGTAGCATTAGCATTCGTGTTCAATGTGTTTGTCACGGTCACCAATTGCCTCCAGCGATGGAGGTGTCAGCATTAACAAACCAAGATATTTAAAACAGGTGATTCGGTGCTGTGTTGGACTACATCAGTTGCAGCTTTTCCCCTTCTGCTGGGCGAGGATGAAGGAATAAGGCCAAACGCTAATGTCAGTGGCAGAGCTTCCGTAGTGAAAAGGGTCGAGCAATGCCAATACAAATAGCTGTGGTTCCTAATACAGTGAGTTGCAACCGGAGTTTAGTGTCCATGTATTGTCTCCTGTTTTTTTACGCCGTTCTGTAGAGAAGGGTGAGCAGATGTGTGAGACATGTTTCCTTGATGCAGAAAGCTGTTTGCTGGGAGGGCCGAGAGTCTCGGCTTCGCAGCCTGTCCTGGGCTCTGGTGGCTGGGAGCTTCCCTTTCTCCTTTGGGCTTCTAGTCCGTCGTCTCTCGAGAGCTAGTCGTGTTACTTAGCCAAGCAATGGCTTGAGAAAGTGTAAGGAGTTTGAAAAGGATGTGCGTGCCCCATCCAAAGAGTCTTGAGGCTAAAGACTATCAAAAATTGCCATTCTGTTACCCATGTCTAAGAGTCGATTTTAAAAAGGATGTTCTCTCTAACTTTGGCGGTCTGTTCTGGGGTAGACTATAATGGAAGCGATAAAGCATAAGTTTCATCATAGATTAAAAGTTATTACTACATGGGAAGAATCATTTTAGAGGGTTGGTAAGTGTCTGTTGAAATAACATCTCGGACATCAAACTAGAATGCTTCCCTTTGCTTTTTAACATCTGTAGAAAAAAGATTGCCTGGTCCTTCAAGTGTATGATAACAGAGCATTGCTAGCTGATCATTACCGTCTGAACTCTCACACAGCATTAGTGGTAAATGGTTATCTGTTTGTAAATCCATTGGACTAAAATGAGTTTGACTTCATTTCCTTTTTTTTCTTTCTTTGCTGGAGTCAGCAAAGAGTCATTAAAAAGCTGTAGTTACATATAAGTCTTGGTAGTCATGGATTTATTTTCACATCTGGCTAAAATTTTTCTCTCTGCTAAATTGGTTTGTTACAAATTATTTACAGTTTAAAAAAGGCAGTTTTAACACTAAAATTTACCTTGCAAAACTAGTCATAAACAGAATTTATAGCAGAAGACTTTATTTACTGCATTTTCCATCTGTACAGCTGCCAGAGATTTGATAGTAAGCTTGGAGGGTTTTTTTTTCCTGAGCTCATGTTGAAGTAAAACTAAAATTTTATTACATGACTGGGAGTTGAATTATAGTCTTTGTTACAAAAATAGAGCAACTGTATAAATTGAAAAATTTCATAGTTGAGCAGGGGTGTTACTATACAGTTTCCAGCGAAAGGAGCACAGGCTTTAGATGCAAGTCCAGTCTCTTACTGGAGGTTTTGAAATTGCCTTTCACGCTCGACCTTTTCACAGCAGTTCTCAGATGCTCATTGCTCTCTCTCTCCTGCTCCTGCTCCCTTGAGTCACCTGTTCATACAGCCACTCTTCTGCCAGGGGTTGAAGTTTTTCTTAAGAAGGCTGATAAATCATCAATACTAACCTTGGTGTTCCAAGGTAAGGATTTTGTGTAGCGAGCACCAGAGAGAGGACCTACATGTGGTATCTGTAATTTCATTGTACTAAAATGCAGAGCTGGCTGGCTGTAAACAAAAGCTTCTCTGGTGAATAGGAAGAAGCATTGGTACTATTAATTTACTCAGCACAATAAATTCGCCTATTGATGTCTTGAAGTCGTTGGACGCTTTCCATTTGATAGAAGGTGAGGACAGAAGTACGATCAAGATCCTTGTATCTCCAAGTAAACAGCGCTGTACAAAGGAGTATTTTAGTTGTTTTATTTTGCTCCATAGTTGAGGAAGCAGCTGTTATGATACGTGGAGGACTGGGAATAGATCATAAAGCCAAGGGCTGAAGAAGGCTTTGTTCTTCTGATTTTGGATTGGTGCTTCTGTATCTCTTGCCTTGACAGAGAGAGAAAATTCAGAAAAATAAACAGAACAGAACAAACTGGAGAAAATGGTTGTCCAGAGAAACTTCTTGGTGTTACTGACTCCTAACTCCTCGTCGATGATAATATGATGTAACTACTGAAATAAAAATATACGAATAGAAAAAGCAATTCAAGTAATTTGAAATACATTTATATAGCTCAAATGAGTCTCATGTGGACTTTTCTTTTTAAAAGATGTTAGGTGATGAAGTAATATGGACTAGCTCAGACATTTGTCTGCTAAAGGATATTCACAACACGTGTTCCTAGGCATGTTATTGGAATTGGATGATACAGTCTATAGGAATGATTAAATAATTTGATTCCATTAGAAATGTCATAAGGAAAAGACAAAATTCATGCTAAATAAAAGTGGGGAATTGTTCATTGAGCCACTTGGTGAAGGTGTCCTTAATCATGAGGGGAAAAGTGCACACCTCTCCGCTGTACCCAATGCACAGAGTTGCTTTATGAAAAGTTTTTGTCTCATCCAGTTTTTATTGTATCTTTATTTAGAGTTACTCTTTTTTTTTTTTCTCTCCACTCCTTGAAAATACATGTTAGTTTCCTGTGAAATGAGTTCAGAAGTAGTGGTGCATGCTGTCCTCTGCTGATGTGGTGGCATATGTTTCCTCTTGATGTCTTTTTTTTTTTTTTCCTCACTAGACACTCTCTCCTTGTCCCAGTATTTTTCTCAGGGGGTGGAAAATGGAAATAGTAGACTTGAGGCCCAGGAATTTGCCATAAGAAATGAAGGATATCCTCTAAGATGTATAACCCTTGTGTTTGTAATTACTGCAGTGCTGCATATGATGCTGTCCTTGACAGAAACGTGGCCATTAAGAAGCTCAGCAGACCATTTCAGAACCAAACTCATGCCAAGCGAGCTTACAGAGAGCTGGTCCTCATGAAGTGTGTGAATCATAAAAATGTAAGTTTTCTGTGGGGAACCAGCCAAGTGTTTTGGTTTGTTAGGAAGAAAACTCTCATGTTGGGTGCCTTTTTAAAAGAGAAGAAATGAAAGGAAACTATGTTCGAGGGCTGCATTCTCTCTGATACTATTTGTCCACATAGGAGAGTGAGTTTCTTGCATATACTTCCATAAAGGCTGTGCCAAATGGGAGCCCTGCTTGTAGGGTGGGGGTGATGGAAGGGGAGAGAGCAGAATATGTTCTTGCCTACTGTTTTTCCAGAAATACCTCAGTGATGGTTGGAATTCTGGCTCCATCCTTTTGTCACTGGAGTTTGAGGCTCAAAGAGGTGTTTCCCTTGAGTTGGAGTACCCAGGCTCGGGTGTTACTCCTTGTTCTGGACTTGATCCAAAAACCTAGAATCGTACCGATGCGATATATAGATTGTACAAGACAAGGGGCCATCATAATGTGAAGATTGTTTTAAAAATGCTGAAGAAAGTGAAGAAACAAAAGCACTTTACCATTCCCATGTATTTGTCAGCTAATATTGTGGAGCCAGGAACTCTGAAGCCATACCACGTTGTGCCATTCCTTTTAATCACAGAGCTCTTGTTGAAATAAACATCACTAGCAAGTTCTAGACTTCGCTGCTTCTTACAACCCATACCTGTTGTATAAAGTATAGTATTTGTAATGAATTAAAATATCCCTAAACCGTAGCAAAAGACTTATCTCGAGTCTGTATGTTAATAGTAACTGTCTTAGTTAGAACTGTCTGTCTGCCTGTACATACACATGCTTTTTTTTATATTGGGATATGTAGGATTGCCCCAATGAATGGGTCGGACTTCCCAAGGATTTTATTTTCTTACAGTTCCTTCTTTTCTGCTGTTGCCTGGTGCCCCTTCCTTTCATTAGGAGTGAATTTATCAGTTAGCTTCATTTACTCTTGCCTCAGATCCAGAAATGAGTTTCTTCCTATGCAGAGCATAGAAGAGCTTGAAAAGGATGATGTAAGGTGAGACTTGACACTTTTTTTCAGTCACAAATTCCCATGGAAAGAAGAAGGATTGGCCCTAAAATGACAAAAAGTGAGACTTGTTACTTTTAATGTCCTCTGTCCCAGCTTGTCGTGGCATTGTCTTATCCTTGTTTTCACCTTGCCAGTCAGGGCTGTACCTGCCTGCTCCATATTGGCATGGATTGAAGCAACCCTCAGTCAGAGCAATCCAGGAGGCTTTGAAAATGCAGGGATGAGGCAGTAGTCCTCCATGTAAGCAGGAGAATGATGCATTCTCACTTTGTTTTGAATATACTGGAGAAGGTCAGAGGGTTGCAGAGTAGTAGTATTCATTTTAAATATATAATTTAAAAAATGCTGCATAAAAGCTGATAACAGCACAGCATTGGCTGGGGCAGAGTCTTAATCTATTTTGAGAAGTGCAAGGGAAGGAGAAGATTGTCAAGCCAAGCCTAGAGAAGTGGTGTAGGCAGAGAGGGAGAGGTTCAGATATGGTCTTCATGGTGGCTTTGCTGCTATCTTCTACCTTTGCTGCCTACACAGAAGGAAAGTACAAGGAATTTGGATCCCTGAGGTCACATTTTTCCTCTGTGCTGTTTTGCACATTGCTGTCAGTGTCTTTCAATAGCCCAGCATGTTTAAAAAGCAAGTCAAACAAGTTAAGGTATGCAAGGTGTATTGGCCCAGAATGTGCCTACCCTTTTGAAGTGTTCCTACTAAAAACCACTACCTCTTGGGATGGAAATTGTATCAGGGTGTGTGCATACGTGCCCTCAAAGGAACTGAGGCCACGTCAGAGAGGAGGAGGGTTGTCTTCTGTTTACTTTCAGTATGATGGTCCTTGATTACTTCTCTCCTCAGTTGTGCATTATTCGTATATAAGAAATTTCTGGCTGTAGCACAAGGACTGTTGCTGCAGATGGAGCTGAGGCTGGTCTTTGAACCTGTAACTTCAAAATTCAGAGGACTGTTTCACCCTTATCATTTTGGTTTATCATTCATCATCACTGATCTTTCTCTCAGGAACCATTTCAAGTGCACCTTGAAGAAATCTTAGAGATCTGAGGCATTTTATTTTGAATGTTGCCAGCTTCTTACTGAGCAATAAAGTGAGAAGCACCAGTATAAATTGAGCAGTAAAAAACAGAGCTTATCCTTTAACATGCTTCAAAATGGGATCAACTGCTTACCTTTATCACTTCTCTTCCTCCTTTTTTCTTACTCTGCTTTTCAGATTATCAGTTTATTAAATGTCTTCACACCACAGAAATCTCTGGAGGAGTTCCAAGATGTGTAAGTAATACAGGAAGTAATTAAACTAAAGCTTTAGAGACGTGGGGCATTATAGTGTACCATGAACTCATAACTCGGCAGAATACAAAGGTTATGAGCCCCTTTAACAATGGTCACATGTAGTCCACGCTGTGGGTAGACAGATATTCTACATTCCCATATTCAGAGACTTTTGACATTTATAAGGTGCAAAATACTGGGTTTCCTAAGTGTTCTAAGTGTGCAAAGCCTGCTGGTATCCCTTCTTGAGAGGGTCACAGTTATTTGCATTTAACTTCAAATGCAGTTGAAGAGGTATGAGTGTTAAAAGGGCCTGCTTTTGTGTTGTTAGCTTACTTGGGAAATGTGGTTTTTGCACAGCTCCCTGAGTTGTGAGGTTTTGAAATGCGGCAATTCACTCTGAAATAATTTCCCATAAGAGAGACAGATGTGAAATATTTCCTCCCTTTCATGTTTGCTTTGTACTAACCTTCGACTGCCTAAAATTACTTGCCTGGCAAACCAGTACTAGGTGTAGAGGATAACTAGCATCTCTGCTGAACATTGCTGTATTGCAGCAGCACTACTGTGTGTAGTATGAACCTGCCCCGAATGAAATTTTAAATAGTGCTGTATATAGCTATATTCCTTTTATCTTTCAGTCTTTCCCATGTTCTGTATGCATTGTATGGAAATGTATCCCATTCTGCACTCTGATATCAGTGATGATAACAGACAGATAGCAATGGCAAGTATGGTTATGGTTTTGGTATATGAGTCTTCCACATAATATTGTCACTGCAGACATGTGCCGAGCAGAGGAGGTAACTAGTGCTGAGGAGAAGACAAGGCATGCAGCTCGCATAGCAATAGAAAGCTAGTGTTTTCCCTGAAGTTTGAGAGCGCTTTGATGTCATCTTACAATTAAGATTGAGCTGTGCTTATGAGATGTCTCATAAGAAATGAGGCGATACGTTAAACCTATTAACTTCCCTCTGAAGGGGATTGGGTTAAAGTCCTGCTGAGGTTGGCAATGAAGCTTGTTTACCAGAAGCTCAAGACCAATTGTTTGTAATGAGAATTGAGTTAAGTCATGCAGTCTTAGGAGTTTTTTTTGTGGAGATGCATGTTTCAGTTTCTCACTGAGAGCAGTGAGAGACAAACACCACGATGGTACGGTTGTGAGCAAGCCCTGTGCTTAGCCACTCCCCAGCTGTGTTGCTTCCAGTCAGAAGAAAGCAAGTACATTTTGAAGCAAGGAAAGGTCTTGTTACTTACTGGAAATGATGCTGTAGTTCTTCCTCAGCACAGACAATAACCTTATGACTTTGCTTTTTCATTCAGTTACCTGGTAATGGAGTTAATGGATGCCAATCTATGCCAGGTCATTCAGATGGAGCTAGACCATGAGCGAATGTCTTATCTACTGTACCAAATGCTCTGCGGTATCAAGCATCTTCACTCCGCAGGAATTATTCACAGGGTAAGCCAGCTTTGGTTTGAAACTTGGGGCAGCAAATAACATATCATGAAGACTTCAGATACCAGTTGAGTATCTTGTGTACTGTGGATCTAAGTCCTATCTCCGAGTAAAATCACTGTAAATTTACAAGTTATAGCCCATGCTCTTAGAGTAGATTCCTAGCTGTTTTAAGAATGAGATTAGTTGTGAACTTAATCAGACAAAAAAGGTAACGTGCTTAAAAAAAAAAAATCAAATAACCAAATAAGTACTGTAAATCACCGAAGTGCGTTTGATCTCTGAAACATATAGAGAAATGCTATTGCTCTTGAAAATGCAGCTGTGTGCATCCTAGTATGCATGCCTGGCATTCAAACTCTCTGAATTGATGTCGTACTGTTGGACAAGTGTGACGTGATCAAGCTCCACAGAGAGCAGGCAGAACATACGGAATTGGAATTAAGCACGATTTACGTGTGCTACAATGAATGAAAAGGCTGCTAGGTATATATTAAATGCATCCTCTCATTTTACTTATCCACCTGAGAGCACAGTGTCTGCTGAGGACGCAGTGCCCGGCTGTGTATGCCGGAGGTAGCGCTACGTGTGACTGACAACACAGGGAACGGTTCGTGTGACTGTGAGCAGGAGGCAATAATGAATGGATTAAAAATATCCTGATTCCTTATTAAAATGTGCTTTTACTAATTTTGGATTTACAGTCTAAAAACAAATCAGAAAACTCTTCCCTTCTTTTATGAAAGGAAGAGAAGAAGAGCTAATAAAATGAGCTACAAGGTGAATGTTGCTTAACAGTAAACAAAGGTCTCCTTTCTTGGCACGTTGTATGTATAGAGAAGGATGATAGATCTGACTTCAAGATAGTCTTCTGGGAAAGGATGACTTGAATAATTACTATTATTATAAATGAAACAGTAAGGTATCTCCACATACACAGTTGGAATGTCTCTATTAGGCTGACAGCATTAAAAAAAAAAAACACCACGAAACAGTACTCGAATAGTCATCCAAGCTTCTTAAACTGCTCAGTGCAGTTAACACTAGTAAGCTCCCACCATCTGACTGAAGCCCCAGAGTCTGTCAAATCAGCAACCCCTTCTGAAAGATGTTCTAGGGAAACAGTAGCAAGATTTTGCCACGTACCTGCAAGTGATTTTTGATCATAACTATTGGTGTCATAGAATAAAATAGTATTTCAAGGATGACCTAAAGTATCAGTCCAGATCAATGCTGTGGCTTTATGAAGGGCAGTCATACCTCTTTTCACTTTTTTGCAGGATTTAAAACCAAGTAATATTGTGGTAAAATCTGACTGCACGTTGAAGATTTTGGATTTTGGACTAGCCAGGACTGCAGGCACGAGCTTCATGATGACTCCATACGTGGTGACGCGTTACTACAGAGCACCAGAGGTCATCTTGGGAATGGGCTACAAGGAGAACGGTAGGGCTGCAATTTCATAGCAAGTGCAATGCAACCTGAAGCGTAAGGTCTGCCTCTACAACTGTAAGGGGCACCAGAAGGGGAAAAAGAAAATGTAACCAGAAATGACATCTGAAATCTAAAAGGCAGGTGATTTAGGGCAGTTTCTCACTGTTGGGTACCACAGCTACTGGCTATATTTGGGGTGTAATATTGGTGAAGTTATCCATGTGGGATTGCAGAATAATGGGAAACCTGGTCTTAGTTATCATTGAATTTATCAAATACAGTCAGCTCTTTCTGAGCAGAATGTGTTTGGCTTCAGTGGCTATGAAACAGGGCATGAACCACTGGGATTGCTGAATGAAGTATTTGGGTCTGGGTCTCTGAACTGTTTGAGGGGGGAAGAAGAGAGGTACAAGCTGAAATAGAGAATCCTAGCCATCCCAGAATTTCTGCAAATATATAATTAGATCTGAATTTCAAGAGCAATTTCTGTCTTTACGATAGGTTTAGCTGAAGTCCCAGTTTTTGTCAACAGGTTTCATGTGGACAAGATCTAGATATAAATTTTGCAGTTTGAGTCTCTTTTTAAAGGAGTGTACAGTTGGAAAAGAGAGAAAAAAGCTGAAGGTAAAAAAAAAAAAAAATGCATTTGTATGTAATCTCCCTAGATGTAAATAGGATTTTGCTCTGAACAGTCTGTGTGGGGTCTGGATACCTCTTGGTCCCTGGAAACATTGTGAAAAGCAGGTAGGGGGTACATGCTATAGAGAAGCAAGTAGGGACAAGTCCAGATTTCACAGAGGATGAAGGGAAAACTTTACAAGTGATTCTCATTTTGTACCTAATCCGAGAATTGAATCTGACTGTCAGGTAGACTGGGCAGGAAAGGAGGGGATAAAGCGTGCAGTGGAGAAAAATCTGCCGTGACTCTGATTCTGCTGTCAAAAGCTACCACTTTTCTGTTTGACAGGCTTTTCAATGACAAGTGCTAGAGTAAAACAGCAAATGTCAAAACTGGGAATTTACTAAGAAGTCTCCTATTTAATTCGTGTTGAAGAGACTAACCTGCAGGACTAACAGCCAACTGTATTCTGTGAAGAGCAGTGAAACTGATTTTGGGAGCTGATTGTGTGACTTAAGCAAGAACACGGGCATACTCAGAAAACCTCTTCCAAAATCAGGATGTCTTTGCACTAAGTGGTTGTAATGTTTATGGATTTACAGTACGGATTCTAACATGAAAGTCTAGAAAGTAGACAGTTACTGAGCAGATACTAACCGTACAGAATAATGTATTAAAAAGGAGTAATGTTTCTTAAAGTATTTTGATGAGTGTCATTATAAATTTGATCTAGGCTCAGTGTGCTTTCCATAGCTCCTTACTCCAGATACCTAGTTTCTTCTGTTGTGAAATGAACTAGTTTGCTTGCTTTTCTTTCGAAACATATGATTATCTTCGTTGTTGTAATGGTCCCTGAAAGGACAGAGAAGGCACTCAGTTTTCACGTGATTAGCATGACATTACGAAAAAGTTAGACACTTTTGTGATGAAGTATGCAGCTGGGAAGATACTAAGAATGTTTGCCACATCTAAAAGTCTTGCTCAGATGCCCACTGAAGGTGACAGAGGCCTCCTTTGGCTGTCCTGGGCAGTGAGTCTGGCTCAAGACGAATGATCTTGTCTTAATTGTACAAAGTGAAAATAAAGTCAACAGCGAAAGAAAACAAAACATTTGAAATTGAGGTCAGCTGTCTGAGGAGCTGGTCTGCTTGGAGGCTCCCATCCAGCTCCCGGGGAAGGCAGCAGAAAGGGCTGTTCAGTGCTTCCCTGCTCTGGCCTATGCTGCCACATTACTGAAGCTCCCTTACTTTTTTTCCCCTTACTATGTACGTTGCCTGTATCAGGACTGTTCACTGCTTTCATTTTCTTTCTGCACTTGGTTGGCTAAAGATGCATAATTATCACCAGTTTGCTGCCCTTCCTGTGGAAGGTCCCAAAACCATCACTCTGAAGAAAGCTGCCACCGCCTCAGGCATGCTCTTGCTGTCCTATGCCCCGGTACCTGTACCCTCCTTTTCCCAAATGGAGCATTTCACCTTTATTTTGTTTTACTAAAAAGTGAGTTGCTTGTTTGTTTCTTTGGTTTGTTTTGGATAGCTTTTGACGGTTAAGAAGGGGGGAGAAAAAGAGGAGAAGCTGGCCATATAAATCAAGTATGAACACGAAGTGAGGATTCAAAGCAGAGAAACAACATAGTTTTTTAAAGCATTTTAAAGCAGGTTTTCCCATTCACCTTGGATCTGGGTCTTTTCTTTCTGTGCACACTGTCGTTATGTACCTAGCCTTTTTTCTTGTAAGACTTGAAAGGCAAAAAGAACAACCCCACCCAAGTCAAACAGGTAAAGCAACCATGCTTATTGCATCTAAAACCCGAAGGCAGGATCAGGAAGATAAGAAATAGTCTTAGTCTTGTTGGTACTTGTCCTGCAAAGCAATTATTTTAGCATTTATTTTGAGTACCTATGGAGTAAAAAGCAGATTACACACAAGTCTCAGTCTCTGGTTCTTTCCAGTTGGTATGCAAGTACAGACAGATACATATAGGTACATATGGGGAGGATATAGGTTTAGATCCTGAGGCAGGATTTAGCCCTTAAGGATGGTATTTATCCATGCGGCCCTCACTTGTGTGGGCGCTTCCATTTGGAACTTCTTGTGTACTGCTGCAGAGACGCTCACTCCTGCAGGACGGAGCCTATCGACTGCCTTGCTGCGAGTGGGGTTTGTTCCAGATGATTGTCTGAGGTGGTTTTTGCTTGTTAGTTTCAAAAATAAAAAAAAAAAGTTTCCACTGTTATGTTACTTGCTAGCTTTTACCAGCAATGTTGATTTTAAACTTTTTGCACCATTGTTGCTCACTACCACTGAGCTGACTGACACAGCTTTTACTTATTTTAGCTTTTGGTAAGATGTGGGGAAAGAAAAAAAAACAACAAAACAAACTGTACTGTTCTGATCACCCTGTTCTTTTTCCCCTCCTTTAGAAGTAAAATGTCATAGTTAACTTTGCTTTTTTTCCTCCTTCACTTCCCTGTCTCTGCTGTTCTAGTGGATATATGGTCTGTGGGATGCATTATGGGAGAAATGGTTCGCCACAAAATCCTCTTTCCAGGAAGGGACTGTATCCTTGTGCCATTTGCTGCAGCTTCACCTATTATTTGTTCCTCTCTTCCACCCCATCCCCTTTGCCATGTAATGAATATACCAGGACTGTAAAGATAGAAGCAAGAAATTGAATCCCGGAGGTACGAGTAAATGGAAATAGCGCACTGATACGGACAAAATTGAAAATGAAAAACAGATGCACAGAATTATTTCAGACAAATTAGGTATTTTAAAACTTGTAATCATTCCACTTTATGTAGTTCTTACATGATACTAATAAACAATATAGAAAACAAGCATTATGACTGCAAATTGACTAGCTTTACTTATTATTCTTCAAAGGAAAAATATGAAAAGAAAAAAAGAATCCTAATTTGGCCCATCTGCTTCCTGTAAATCTGTTTTTCTGCTTTAATGTTTTGGAAATAGTGACTTCATAACATTTGTGGTGACATCATAATCTTTTGCTTGCTAATGCATCATGGATTTGGATTCATCTCAATGCTGTATGTGCTCAGAGTCGAGTCAATACAACATTTTTTTCTTTAAAACAAAAAAAAGAATTTGACTCACACAGTTTAAGGCAACCGTATATCTGGTGTGGTTTCCAAATTGAATTGAAATAAGACATTCTTAATGTAAAAATGGACTGTCCTTTACTTGCATGAGATCTGTGTCGTAAATTAAACTCTATTCCCCTCCCATCTTGTTCTTCTCATCTTGGGTGATATTATTTTTACCACTTTGAAGGTGGTGAAAGCAATATTAGAAAATGAAAACAAAGAGGGGGTGTGTACTTAGCCTTCGCTTTATCACGGGCTACGCCAGACAATCTGCCGGTGATGGCAGGGGAGTGCAGGGAGTGTGTATTTCACCCATCAGAATAAAGGGCAGCAACATGACATGTTTTTTCCACATTCAGAAACAAGAAGATTATTTTCAGCCGGCTGGCAGAAAGACACCATAAAAATCTTGGATCAGCAGACACTGGCAGTTGGTATGGAGAAAATCCAGCTTTTATAGACATATAGTCATGGAACTAATGAATTCCTTTTGCTGGCTCTCAAGTGGTTTCTGTAGTGTTTGACAGAGTTAGGTCCTGCTCATCCTATTTTCAGAGCTCCGTCGACTTTCCCTGAAAACGGAGCTCTGTCCGGCGGCCAGGTGAAGATGCAGTTAGGTTTTACCCAGCAGGTGGACGCGGAACTGGAGCTTGCTTACGAGGAAGCAGCAACGTTGTACTGGCTCCTCGTCTTCGGGAGCACAGACAGGAAAGATACCGGATGCAAAAGCAAAGGGTGAAATAAGAGCGGTGTTTCCTTTATTGGAGGATAGCTTTGAGATCTCGCTCCAGAGGTGCCAAGCATTTGGAGCAAGGCGCGGAGCAGGCTGCACAGCCGCCTTCTGCCGGAATCTGGGCCTGCGCAGCAGCTCCCAGTGCTCTCAGGGTAATAGCGATGCCATGCTTCACTGCTACCACCACCTCAGGAACACCATGTGGACTCTCTTCCTCCAAATACCATGCTCTTTTTCCTTTCCTTTTTTTTTTTTTCAAACATATAATGAAGAACTAAATGATCTATAATATATTTGAGTTTCAGCTGTAAATAGTGTGGATACTTCCATTTAATCTGTTTGGAGAGAAGCCTGATTCAGTTTTCAGCTTATTAAGCAACTAGAATACAGAAGAAGAGATTTGTGTAAAAATGTAGCACTGTGCTTAGTGGGTAGCTCTCCCTTTTCAACAAGAGAGGATATTTATGAGTCACGTCCTGCCCATTTCTAGCACAAAATAAATGCTATATAATTTAAACAATGTAGCTTAAAAAAAATCATTCAAGAATGAGAATTACCATGTTTCTGTCTGGCTCTAAGAATCTCTTACAATAGTGTCTTATTCAGCAACAGAATACTAACCGAGTTTTTGAACAAATTGAGAAAACATTGTGTAAATTCTGTGATAGGCCAGCATTTTAAATCGCTGGCAATCCTGTACCCTGAAACACTGTGTATGGGGGCCAGGTCACAACTCCTACCACATTTATTGGTGGCTTTTTTCAGATGAGCTGGAAGAAAGAAAGAAAAAGGACTCTGTATATTCATTTCCAAGTCAATGCTCATTTGTTAATTGGTTTGACCCCATGAAGTTGACTGTTAGACTGGTTTGTGTGGGGGTCCATATTATTTCCCCTTTGCCTCTGGCTGTTGAATCCAGTTTGCCCCCTAGGTGAGGGCTGGAGAGGCATTTAGGCAGCTGCAGGTAAACTTCACAGGGTGATGTTAAAATAAAGCTTCCCTTGTGCTCCTAAAGGCCTCCCAGCACTGGGTCTTCTAGCTGAAGGAGGCAAGTCTGGATAGAAGCTAAAATTTTCAGGTCTTTCTCATTATCCAGAAGAATGTCTACTGTGTGCAATTGCTAGCAATATAAGGAGCTTACTCATTCCTAGTCTGGAGTAGGAACACCATGTATGCACCTGACACAGTATGCACTCGAGAAAAATTTGACAGCTGCTGCCAAGTTCTGAGGAAGCCAAATTTTATAAAGCTAACCTGAACTAAACAATTGCCCTGAGTCACCATTGTGCTGAGTTAGTGCTGATTTTAAATGAAATTGCACTTTTCAAGTCTTCTTGGAAATTAAAACATGCCGGAGATGAATTTCAGATTTTCATCTGAAAAAAAAAAAATTTCATTTTTCATTTTTTTTTACATAAAAAAAAAAAAACAAAAAAACTCCAAGTTACTGTGAGAAAGCTATGAAATCCAAATACACTGTGGTACCTGTGTATGACAACTATCCAAGTTAAAATAAACTGAAATAATGCATTTTCAAAAAACTTTCCGAACTTCATTAAAATGCTCTCTGAACCCCTGTTCAGCTAACTGCTGTTTTCACTAGCAAGAAGCCGCATGTTGCTGAAGTCTCACATCTAACTGGCCTAGTAGGACACTCGAGATAGAGCAGGGCTGGAGGCTGGGTCTGTTCAAGTGGTGTCAGTTTGCAGCGAGCCAGCTGGTTTCCAAAAAAATTGGAGTTCCTTCCAGCCTCCTGCAGCAGACGGGCTCAAAACTGCGTAGCAAATGCCTTCGTTTCTTTCTAATCACCCAAAGCAGGCATTGCAAAGCACTGTCAGGGAGGCTTCTTTGTCTGACGCTGTCAGACCCTGAGGAGAAGAAACCTGCCTTTTGATCGACTTCGGGATGGATTTACAGACCAAAGTATTCCCGGCAAATTCTGGTAAGCCTTTGTAGCACGCTTCTGAGCTTCTCTGTTAGTGTTTGCTCGATGCTTCCTCCTCTCTTGTCTCAGTTATATCAGCGATAGTTGGAACAGCTAAAAACTGCCCAAACTCTGGGGTGCTGGAGAAGTGAAGGAAGTTAACTGCAGGACTTTGCTGAACGTTGTGTTCAGCTCCAGTGAATAACTTCAGCATTTCATATGGCTTCATTTTAAGCATTGGAGTTGTACTTCTGTGGGTTTGTTTTTTTTAAGACAAGGGAGAACTAAAAATGGTCTGAATATTTTCAAGCAAGAAATTTAAGATCTGAGCTGCTGAAGCCACAATGATGTTCCTCTGGCCCGTGTAACTTAGTGGGGAAATAAAACAGTGCGAGAACATTTCTTTTCAGCACTGGAGAAGCATGTAAGGGATGGTGTGCCAGCAAGTTTGTGTCAGAGTCCTTAAGATGAAACCTGAAATCCTTAGTTGCTCATAAAAATATATTGTGCTAACAGCCAAGGGTCTAAAGTTTGGCTAGGCCTAGATGACACTAGTGAATGTGGAAAACGCCGTTCCTACTGCAAATAGCTTACACTCTAAGGCAGTCAGTAGAGAAAATAGCATGAAGATAATGAGAGAGAGGAAAAAAAAAATCAATTCTGTGTAGCTGTGAACATCCAAAAGGGATTGTGAAGAGAAGTCAGCTTTGCAGATGAAGTTAATGTTTTCAGAACAGTTTGGATTTTGTTGAAAACCTCAATACTGTGGCCAGGTACTCAAGGATTCCTTTGCCTGCCAGCTCTCTTTGAGAATGGTGGATTAAGAGATGCTCGCTGACATCTGACACAGTGCTCTATTGGAATTTTCCCAGGAATTTATAGGAAAATTTTTTGCTTGTTTTAGAGAAAACAATTTTGAATCAAGAAATAATTTAAGGAAAAGATGCTGATTTCCCGTAAGTCATCAGCAGAATTGATCTTTCTATTTGAAATATGTTCTTCATTTATTAGTGGATATAGTCCTAGTGTTTTGAGTGCCTGTTGGGCTTTTTTTCAATTTCCATATAGTAAAGCATCTGCATCCTTGTTTAGTGCAGTCTGTTGTTTTCCATGTTCCCAATAGTATTTTCCTAAGGTCTGTTTTGTCTTTAAAAAACAAGTTAGTTGCCTGTTTGGGCACTTAGGGCAATCAGATGGCCTAAAACATTTTTATTTTCTTTCTGGGCCATTAATCAGCTGTTGCTTGATGGCAACTGTGTTAATTTCAGCTGAGTTTTACTGGTATGGGCGAATTTAGAGCTGGTACACAAAACAGATAGTACTAAAGCATCTTTTGTCAAGAGTGGGTAGGTATTTGGTCAGGATCAAAATAGAGAACTGTAACACTCAATATCACAAAATGTATCAGATATGAAATATATAAATGATATGGTAATCTGTATTGTAGCAGGAGAGACAGAGATTAGTGCTAGAAAAGACAAAACAATTGTACTTTGGTACAAACTAAAGGTTTTTATAACATCATGTGGAATATGGTGTTTCAAATGAGAAACTTGGGAAGTATCTGTGAGGCTGGGGGAGATGGCAAAGCTCATGCAGCTGCACCTGCCTCTCTGGTCTCCAGAGCTTCCTGTGGCATGCATTTCATGAATTTAAATGAGAATGCCAGGATTTTCATTGAACACAAACTGGAGCTGACAGCGTAGAGGTCTGAAGAGCCATCCTCAGCAGGAGTTTTAGCGAGGGCAGTTGGAGTTTTTCATTCTGGGCTCCCTTTCATCATCTTTGTGAAATCCCAGAGATCTTGCAGGAGGAGGTTACAGGGCCATTAGGCAGGAATGTGGAAGGAAACGAGCTATGGTGTCTCCAGTATCAGTTGCACCCACACTTTTTCCAACATGGTAGGTGCCACCTTCTGCAGAAACAGAAAAGGAAATCGCACCCACGGCCAACTTGTGATCCACAGCTATCCCTGGGATCCAGTGCTTTCCCCCAGGATTTGGCAAGACAGCCCTGGCACAATTGTTGTAAGGGGGACTTCCTGACTGCTTGGCATGGAATTGGACCCAGGAAGTGGCCCAGAGGTTCAGATTTGCTGTATGGGGGAAATACTTCCTTTTGATGAAGGAAACCCTTCCATGTGGTCTGGGATGGGCATTTACTCAAGGTGGCTATGCCAGGGAGGTGTTGGGTGTCCTTAGAGAAGTTGCTCGTAGTTTGAAGTACGTGTACACACTTGGGCAGGCTGATTAAAAAAAGTCGTGTTTTGGCATTAATTTCAGAACAGCTTTGTGCAGCAGACTGGTTTGTAGAGATTTTGGAAAAAAAAAAAAAAAATCCCCCCCTCCTGGTAACCCATGTCATAGGTATTCTGATGGAGAGGGGGCTTCTCATCATGGGCTACCCTGATCTCAGCAATTTCACTTCAGAGACTCAGGTGAAAAGTTGTGTGTTAATTCAGTAACACTCAGTTTCATGTGATCCTAAGACATCAAGGCAAATAGTTGCTGAAACTGGAGTTGTGCTTAGAGTTGTGCAGGTGTCTAGGTGACAAAAAAAATCAGCGTGCATTTGTTTGAAGTGTAAGGATATTCCTTGTGTTGGTGGAGCATTGCCAATCTTTCGGAATATCTTGCATTTGGAAGAAATCTTCAACCAGTGGAAATTTTCAGTGGTTTGGAATTCAGTGGAAACGTTCTGAGATATTGGGTTGTTTCTTTCTGCGATGCTTGTCATACCAAAATGACTTGGGCTCCCTCTGGATTTATGCTGGACTACGTGACTCGGGACTGAGGGTCGCAGAGCGCTGCACAACAGTCTCAAAGCCTGAACCGCGGCTCCTGACCATCGCTGCTGCGTGAGTGGTAACGAACCCCTGGCCTCCTGCTACCTGCTTTTGTTGAACACGTGGTTCAAGGAAAGGGCTCTGATCGGAGTTCCTTCGAATTAGCTCAGAAGGGGGGCGGAGGGGAGGCGAGCAAGAAGGCGCAGATTTTTTTTTCTTCAGACATTGGATATATTCAGATGTTCATCTTCACTGCTTCTGATTTGGATGTTTTCGAAGTTTCCTTCCCAAAACCTGAGGAGCGGAGCAGAATAATGCTATCTGCTTCAGAGGTTACAGCTCAGTAAGTCACCAGGTGAACTTCGCGTGTGCGTTCCTGACCACAGCACAGAGCAGTAATGTCAGGAGGCAGCCTATATCAAAACAAAAAGGGGTTCATAATGGGTGAACAAACAACTGCTTGCTCTATCTTCTCCTGATATTGTGCATGCCATTTAGCTTGTGATGAAAGCAGCAATAATTTGCATCTGTAGGTTTGCTTATTGCTTCCAAACAAGTAGCCTTTTATTTATTTCTGTTTATTGATTGATTTATTTTGTAGCAATTAAGCTTTTCATATGCTAACTAAAGCAACAGGGAACCTCAGACCAGGCACTTAAAGATTGCCACAGATAGGACATTTGCATTCAAAATCAAATCACCTTTAAACTGTTGCTCAATGTAATGTCAGGAGTAAATTTAACCAAGCAGCATGATGCTTCCATCTTTCCCCCGCAGTTTGTGGCCCTGAGAGACCAGGCTGTCCCTTTTCATGCTTCCCTGCCCTATGGCTTAATCATAGAGCAAGGACAGCAGAGGTAATGTGGTTTCATGGTATCAGTACTGGGGAAAACACCAGTTTAATGTGATACTGGACATAAGGAGTTTGACTTTCATCTCGTGCTCCAGTGTAAATTGTGGTTAGCTTTGTTTAACCCAGCTGAACTGCTCTTCTCTGTACCAGGTAAATAGTCCCCTGATGTGCTCTGAATTTCAGTTGCAGAAGGTACGCTCAGTGCTTTCGTGTCTCAACTGTCCTGTTCAGAAATTGGTATTTCCTATCACGCTGAATGGAAATCTTAGGAGATTCTCAAGACCCCTCTCTCTGATGGACTGCTGGCTGCGCTGAGATCCCGTGGAAGTGAGCCAGCAGGCTCTAAAGCGAGCATTGTGGGAGTTGAATAACCTCAACAAATTCTGCTCACTCCCCTGAATAATTGGTGGATATGTCTTCATGGGGAACTGGGTTTCTTTTGTGGCTTCTGGCAGTTCAGCTTCTGAAAATATGCACGGATCTCTGGTAGCTGAAAGAATAAAGGAAAAGCAATTTGCATATCCTCACTGAATGCAAAGACCAGCATTCATTTACAGTACAAAGCGGTATAAACCTAGCTAATGAATGCAAATGAAAACCTAAAAAAGACAATTAATTGGTGAATTTTAATTATGAAGTGTTCTTACGAGACAGTAGCCAGCTGTGGGTCTCATTCAGTTTTCTGTATTTAATGGTATTGTCTTCCATCCATCCTGGGGTAAAGCAAGCTGGTGGAGCAGATTTCTCCCAGACCTGCTGTGTCGTCACGCACCTTGTGTGCACGAGCAGGAAGGCACCCGCGGCGAGCGAACGGCAGGTCCGAGCCTGCGGCGTGGTCAGAGAAGTCTTCTCATTTGTTTGTTGTTCTGTTCCTGTTTTCTTGTTTACCTTCATTTCATTTTTGTTTTCAGTTGACATGTGGTCAGTAGGGTGCATCATGGGAGAAATGATTAAAGGTGCTGTGTTGTTTCCTGGCACTGATCGTATCCTTCCCAGCAGCCGACCTGGCCTCAGTAGGTACTTCTGACCCTCTCCCCTGCATGCTAGACTAGTGCTGACATCCATTTGTACTGCAGCTAAAACGCTGGGTTCGGCCCCACTGCGAAATCCTTGCAAGCCAAACCGCCAATAAACCATGACTGCCTCTCGGTAAAAGCCTTCCGTGGAGCACAGTGAGTACAGCGCAAGGAGAGGGAAGGCGTCTGGCACGGGTCATCAGAATGGCTTTCTGCTGACAGCAGCCAGTGACCGCTTGTTTCTAGTTGTGTTGTGTTACAAATGTCTGTTTACTATTTACGGGTTTTCTTGCTTCATAAATGACAGTCTCTTTATGTTCAGGTCATACCACGGTAGGCACGAGGCGCTGTTTGCCTCAGCATAGTGTGAGGGACGTCCTGCAGTTCAGGAGGAAGGTGGGATGAACTCGGACTTTGTCTTTGCTGTGAGGTGGGGAAGCAGGAAATGGCCTCAGTTTGGGCACTTCTTCTGCCTCCCATCGCTAAAATGCTCACTTAAATTTGTAGCAATTCTGTGACTCAAAAAGCTAGGAATTTCCTCAAACTGTTGTAAGGGAGATGTCAGTCATCCTTTTATCTAAGTCTTGTAGCCGTTAGGTGAAAGCAGAATGTATTTTGGATGACAACAAGAGGCGATGTATAGATAAAACATGTTAAATAAGTGGCCAGGCGGTCCAAGCAGACTAGGTATGTATAATTTCCCTTAGAGACCATTTTGCATACAGGACTGAGGTAGCTATCCCACTTTTTTGATGGGATGCTTTAATAAAACCTTGAGAGGCACTCTGTTATTTATCAGCTGGTGAAAGGGGTTCCTGCTGGGTGCAACAGCAGCGGGACCGCACGCAGCTGGTCTAATGCAGAGATTCGTGCTCCGCAGGCCTTCGCAGCTGGGAAGGGCCCGTGGCCCATGCACCAGTTTTCCTCCTAATTAAACCCTGTAGCTCTACAGATGACAGAGGAGTTTCCAGGCAGTATTCATTTTTAATGTAACTTTCTCTGAAAGTGTGCGTGTGTTTGTGTATGTATGTGTATATACGTACCTAGTGTTACTAATTCAATTTTGCATTGCACTTGTGGCCTCATTCACCCTTTAAAGGGTTCAATATTCTGATTAAAACATGAAAAAGTAATATCTGAAGAGCAGAAAATAAATGAAAGTAGGCAATGATATTTTCACAGCCTTGTCTAATAATACCCTGGGTTTTGCACAAAATGGTGTTGTACTGAAATGAACGCTCCAACTCCCCTGAGTTTTCAAGTGATCAGAAGCGCATCTCATCTGCATGTGCCAAGGAAAACCTTTCACTTCTAAGTGTTAATGTAACTCATTAGCACCTATTTGTGCTCGTGAGGATTTGGCCCAGGCTGTGCTTGTGTTTTCTGTGAATATGGAGTGATAAATGTAAGGGGGGGCTAGTGCAGCTCAGTACTGTAGTCTGAACTGGTTTTAGGCTGATAGGCTGAAGTTTTGTACGATACCATTTAAAGAAATCCCCAAATAAGTACAAGAGGAATTGAACATGTCCTGTATAGCGCTTTAAAAACGCTTTCTTTTCTCACACAGCTGCATACTTATTAAAAAGAGATCACCCAAAGCCTCTATAATTAAACCATTACATGCAGTTTATTACTGCAATAACCCCACAGAAATCGGCATTAGCAGCTGCTGATGTGTTTGGGATTGTTCTGTAATTGAGTTCACGTTCTTCATTTGTATTTATAATACGTTGCTAAATTTGCACAGCGTTTTGTGTACTGCTCGGCTTTTCTTCCGCTGTTCCATTAGCATCTATTCAGCGGCCCCGGGGAGCGATGCTCAGCACCCCGCTTCTCCCTCCTGTGCCAGCCACACGTTGAGATAGACCACCAGTGGTGCCATCTTCCTTCAGCCTGCCCGCAAGACAGCATTCCTGTAAAAATTGTGGCTGTCAATTATTCGTCTTCAGACAGGTGATGGAGTTGGGCAGCTGCCTGATTCCTTCAGCAAGGAGCTATGAGCCCCAGGAGCTTGGGGGCAGCACACTTGGGTACACATTCAAGTGTAGAAGGAGCAGAAGTAATTAGAAATCTGATTCTTCAAACAACAGAAACAAAACCACAAACCTTCCTCTTCTACATAAAATGGGTTAAGACTGGCAGTGGACCAGAATTTATCAGCAACTTGAGTTTTTTTCTGCACACAAGTGCTTTATTTCACAACCATGCTTTGATTTGCAGAGTTTAATACCAATTTGTGTCCATTTTTTATGCATACATAACTGTGAAAAGCACTTTTGAAACATTGAATATTCATGAGAAATGAATTGTCAGTCATACATTTGACTGCAAAATTAACTGTTTGCCATTTTCCAGCAGTTAAGGGGTATAGATCATTTGATACTGTTTCTGTTTCCAGAACTAAATGGTCCATTCACCCAACTGAAACAACTTTGATAGCAAAATGCAGCCATCTCAGATGGCTGTGGAAAATTCACAGGCAGAAAAATAGGAGATGTCTTGGAATAAGTGCAGAAGGGAGTGCTTAGCTAAGGTGCAGCTCGGTTCCACTCCCATAATCCATTTGAATTCACTGAGATCGCTTGGGTGGAGCTGAGAACAGAATCCAGCTGCTGTTCTTTTTATAAACTATAATTCTGAGGGAATGCTTTGTGGTGTCAAAAGCCCCGTGGGCCTTTACTGATCCCTGGAATTCTAATATTTCTCTACCGCTTCTGGTGTACGGGCATGATGCAGTTTAATGTGAGCTAAAGCTTTTTTTTCTTTTTAAATGTTCAATGGAATTTCTTTTCCAGGTTGAGAGCAGTAGTTCCGCTTACAGAGAAACTGTTACATGAAGCGTGGACACACTTGTGCCTCAAGCAGGGACAGAAAGGCAACACGGTTTGTTGTGTTGCCTCAGGAGCAGTCTGGAAAGCTGATTGTGCCTGTGAGCTGACTCTTATGCCACAGGATCCACTCAAAATTGTATGCTGCTCTTCTCTGAAGGAGTTAAGTAGGTACCTTAGGCCCCTGTATTTGGTGAGCTGTGTATTTGGTGAGGCATGGTTAGACACGTTTATTTCTTTACCTGCTGAATGCATTTTGGGCAGGTAAGGACGAATGTGCCTTTGAATTCTGTACTTGGGAATGCTTACAAGGAGATACGGCATATTAAGTAGAGAGATGTAAAATTAGCGTGATGTGATGAGTATGTCAGAGATGGCCACGCAAGCTGTCACTTATGGAGCCTTATTCCACAACTGCAGTCATGTTATGGGTGTCGCACAGATTGGGGCACAAGGTTTTTACACATGGTTTCATGGTCCATTTAGAAGGTATTTAATAATGCCGATGTTTATACTCCTTCTAGGTTAGATACTTGATCATCATGCATCCAGCTGCGCACATTATAAGGACATAAGTGTGTCACATGCTATAGAAACTTAAGCATGGCCTGGAGCAGTCTGAGTAGATGCTGCAGTGGTGAGGAAAACTCCACACAGGAAATGGTGATACTTAGCTGAGGGCAAGATTGCAATCCTACACTGCAATATCTGCACTATCCACTAAGCATTGATTTGCTCTCCGCTGCATAAGCAAAGACGCTCTGTGACTGAATGAAGTGCCAGCTAAAAATAAAAGCACAGTTGAAAATTTTAATCAAGGTGTCATGTATATCCATCCAAAGGGTTAACGACAGCTGCACAACCAGTGCTGCCACCAAAAGATCAGCAGTGATTTTTTGAAGTCATTTTACCTATGTGCTATTTGTCATTTTTATTTTCATACGCTCTATTATAGCACATAAATAGTGACTACTCCTCTTTTTAAGCTGTATAATATTTTCTTTTGGTCTAATTTTTACAAATGCCCCATTCTTCCCAAAGCGTTCACCTTGTCGCAGAAAATACTCTACATTTGTTGTCCTGTCAAATGTTACCACTTTGTATTTCTTCTGTGTTTATCGTAAATTGTGTTGACATCCATATGTAAATTATGGGACTGTGGGGCAAAACAGGTGTCTGGCACTGATGTCTCCCCCACTGAAGTTGGTTGGGTTGGTTTTTGAGTAGGGGGGAGAGAGGAGTCCCATTTCGCAGCTGACAGGGGATTGAGCTATCAGCTTTGCAGTTGTTGGTACAGTTTGGTGTCAGGGAGGGAAATGCAGAACTGCTCACAGTAATTACTTTACTTTGACAAGTTGGGTGCATCAAAAATTTGGATCTTAAGCAATGCAGTCAATTTTCGTTGGTGGAACACGCATGTTTAAGGAAAAACTATCAGAAAGGCACTTCTATTAAGTTTTGGAGATAGTAATGAGATGAATTTACCTTGTCCATCTGTTGTGAAGGAGGAGCCCCGTGACCATGTCATGTTCGTGGTCCCTGCATTTAAAAATAAAAGCCAGTTTTGACATGCTTTTGTTGTGCCCCTCTCCAGCAGAAGCATGTTAAACCAGTAAGAGCAAATCCTGCTCCAGCACAGTAAAACCAGCCCAGATGTGCTGCTTAACAGGTGCAGGTGGATTCCAGTCTATTGGGCAGCAATTTCCTGCCATCACCCCTGCCATCCCGCACAACTTCAAAAGCCCTGTTATAAACAGGCATTTTGGTAGAATAATGTGCATTTTCTGCCTCACAGTCTGCAGACGCTGTTTGAGGAGGATTTGGGAAGAGACACTTTTATCAGTCACACTTGGCAGTAACGTGGAGAAGCAGTGATTGGTCTGTGGTCATTGGCTATTAGATTTGCAATAGCAGATTCCCCCCCCTTTCCAGGAAAAAGAAACAAACACAGTAATTAGTTGCTGAAGGTTAAAGAGTTGAGCACTGAGAGGTTTCTGACTGCAAGGGAATGCTAGGGAAGAGTGAATGGGCTTAACAATACATTTGTATAGCATAGCATGTTGTTTCTGTTGCAGTAGAGCTAGAACATCCTACTGCAAACACTATCTCCTGCAAAGTCGTGCTGTTGAACATAAGAAAACATTATTACTGCCTCAAAAAATGTGTAATTCACATAGTCAAAATATTAGAAGGGGAAAAAAATTACCGTTTTGAGGCTAGCTACCTTAGGCACAAAGACGATAATTTTTAAATTTAATTCTTTAATCACAAGGTATTTTTTGTGCAATGGTAGAAATACTTTTAATTTTTTTTCTGACAGTGAAGTATTGTAAATTTTCCCTTGTAGCCAAGCTCCATTTCCTTATCGTCTGAATATTTGCAGAAATGTTACTTAACTCAAGGCTGCAGTCCAGCTGCAGGAAGAAAAAGGTGGTCCTTAATTCACACCTGTGAAATATTAACCACAATTGCATCAGTGGGAACTGGAGCAAAAGTAATGTTGAACTTTCAGCCTGTACCTCTAAATAGATGGCTTCACTGTGAAGTCTGATGTTTTGAATAGAAATACTTTATTATGCATTAAAAATATTATTTTTTCCCTTAGATATTTTGTGCACTTTTTTAGAAAAATACGTATTTCAATCTGCATTTCAATTTTCCAAGTAAAAGGCCAAGTATTTTGAAAGCAACGCAGAACAAACCCAAAGACACTATTAGAATGCAAAAGAAAAGGTGGTTGGGAAGCCTGAGGCCCCACTCAGAAGGCAGATGTTAATTCAGAAGATAGACGCTTCAGAACTGTATTTTCTTAACTAAGTTTCTTTGCTGTAACTTCGTGTGGCCATCTTCGCGTTAGCAAAAATGCCGGCAAGAGGAGGCCAAGCTGCTTGGCAGAGACGCCGACTTCCTTAGGTGCAGGGCTGCTGGCAGGACGAGCGCAAAGCAAGCGCTGCACTGCTGCCCTGAAGCGGGCCCTGCATTCGCCCCTGCTCACCAGAAGCCCTTCGTTGGGTCCATGCGGGTGTAACGCTCCCAGCGACGGCTTCGAGCCTGGCTTTTTCACCCCCTCTCCTGGCACAGCTAACGTCACCTCCATTTGTTGTCCGCGCTGCTCTGCAAAGCGCTGACGCTGGTCAGACGTTCCTCAGAGAGCCCTGCTTCGGGAATTGTCCAACCAGTACGCAGTGAAGTGTGCTGTCTGGAGTACAAATTGCAAATGTCCAACTTGATTTTCTGTTCGTTTTTTTTCTGAAATACTTGGGCAGCTCTTGGAGCAGCTATAGCCTTGACTAACTTTTCTGTTGTTGCAATTCTTTTATTTTCTGTTTAGGACGATATTCTTCATGGGCAACACAAGATAAACACAACTTCTAGAGTGTGTGAGGGGGGTTGCTATACATGAGTCTTCTTACTTTAATAAATGAAAGTTCATTTGAAAGTCTTCACAGACCACTGCTGTTTTTAGCATCTCTTTCCAGTTGGAATTAAAATAATTTACAACACTGTTACAGCTTTTTTAAAGCACATGTTTAAATTGTTTTTATTCCTTTACATACTTTTAGAAAGGCTGTAACTTTATAATGTATTTGATTTTTTTCAAATAAGAAATTTCAGGCAAACCCAAACAAATTCTCTCTTGGGTTTTCAAACCCTGTGAGAATCCTAAACTTCCAGTTCTCTAAGCTAGAGCATTTCTTCGAAAATCTGAAATAGCTGCTGCACCAAAAATCTGCTTTTTGCCTGCTCACATTTGTTTGTTTCCTGTTACCTCCATTCTGCGGACCTGATTTGTCTCCTAGATTGTGAGGAACTGTGTTGAGTATTTGGGAAACTCCTCCACAGTTAAGACAGTCATGACAATAGTAATATACATGAGTAATGAAAACCCTATTTCTGTACTGAAATGCTTTGGATGCTTGTCTCTTAAAAGCTTTTTATTTCCAGTATGTTCCTACAAAACACCCTTCACCACACTTCTTAGCATAAATGTACCCATGTCTGCATGTGCTTTTCCTTTTCTTTATGTTGTCATGAGATTCTTAGCACTGTGAATTAGAGAATGCAATGTAGAGATGGTACTGACCTTCTGGTTATTCATTTAATTTGTTTTAGGGACAGTCAGTCTTGTTCTGAACATGGCTGGAAGAGCTTCATATCATCTATCAGTTGTGTAATTGTTATCTCGAGAAAACAAAAACTGAAGGGAAAAAAAAAGAAACAGCTCAGTACAAATTGCTTGTATTAAGATTTCTTTTCAAGCATAAAAGTCTGTTTCTTATTAGTCACAGTTTAGCAATATAGCCATCACCTTGGCAGTTAGAGAAACATCTGTCTATACCTGAGCATCATTCATCTACAGAAAGTTAGTCCCGGTGCATTCTTATGAAATATAACAAATCGCTTCTGGGGGGCTTCTGCTTGGGTGGTTTTAGTAAAATTAGCAGTAATTAAGTTATCGGGGGGGAGTAAATATAGCAGCATCAAGCAGATGAGTTGAGGGCGACTTGTGAGCCAGGCAGAGCTCCTTTCCCATGGTTTGCGCCTGCTGTGCCCATGTAGCTGGGGCAGCACGCAGGCAGGCAAGAGAGGGGAGAAGCTGCTGGGTGACAAGCTGATGAGAGCAAGCCGTGTGTTTCCCCACGCTTGTTGGTTCTGGATTTGCACAATGCCCACAATTAACGTAGACATGCAACACGTAGAAATGCCCGTCGCAGGCAGTAGGACTCGGAGGCATAATGATGCAAAAAGATAGTGGCTGCGAAGATTTTATGAAGGGAGTGGATGCCTCTGAGGATTCCCAGGGAATGATCATACAGAAAGGTCAGGAGACTGGGGTTTGTGTTTGGTTTTCCTTAACTACTTATGTTCAGATATTGATCAGTGGAATAAAGTTATTGAGCAGCTGGGAACACCCTGTCCAGAATTCATGAAGAAGCTGCAGCCGACGGTACGGAACTACGTTGAGAACAGGCCCAAGTACGCCGGCCTCACCTTCCCCAAACTTTTTCCAGACTCTCTCTTCCCAGCTGACTCGGAACACAACAAACTCAAAGGTACGTCTGACAAAGGATCACGGTTGTCACGTGAACAGCCACAACGCAAGGAAGGTTTTTTTCCAGTGTTTCTTCTGTGTAGTTGCACTCCTTCTTAATGCACTTAGTTGCGGAGACAAATGATTGGTAGAGTTGTGTTCAGCTGAGAGGCAGCTTTTGAAGTGATTTTTGGAGAACCCGGTACTTGGGCAGCTAAGGAAGTCTGCATTGTCACTGATTAATGTGTCAAGCATATCCCTTCGGTGTTCTTTGTGGTCTTTCTGTACCCCGAGGAGCTGTGGCGTTCCTTTATTCTCCTTCTTAAACTTGTAACACAAAGGAAAAGGAGAGCTTTCATCAACAGATCTCAACACTTGCACTGTTTTCTTTTAAATAAAAAAAGTACCAGTTGAGCTAGATGCCTGCCTTGTAGCTCTGCCTTTACGAAACAGAAAGGTATCAGCAACATCAGCCAAAATGCCTTGATGTAGCTGAGGTTTATTTTCTGTTATGGATGGATTTCTTACTTTGAAAAATTTGTGGTTCGGTTTTCATATGTGCTTCATTCAAGCACAGCAGTAACTTGATTGTGGTGCGACTAGATACACTGCTCTACAATATGTATAGTGACATGTCTTGCAATGACTTTAATCATATATTGAAGCCATGGTTTACTTCAACTGGACTTAGATCTCCAGTTGGAAAGATTGATAAATGTGTGTTTAGTGTCAAAAGGATTTCTCACTGCAGCTCTAGAACACTTACAAACTTGCGCTGTGTATCTGTTTTGCACCTCTCGAGTATTTTTGGTTGCTTACTATGGTGACCCATAATGATTTTCAGTTGCTTGCAATTTGCGTGTCCTTACATTATCCAGAATGCTCTTCCAGTTAACAGCTGTTTCATAGCATGGCTGTTGTCTCAGCTTGGGCAGCCAAGTGGAAGGTCTGAGCGAATGCTTTGGGATAGACAGAATTAAATACTCTTCACACAATAAACTTGAATAATGAGATTTTCATGGATTTGGATCGAAGGAATAGAAATGACCATCAAACCCTGCTGTTATCTTTTGGATACAGGAAACACATGCCTTTGAGCATACCGAATGGCACTTTTAAGATATGGTATCAGAACAAGAAACAGTGCATTAAAAGAATTCTGCTTGTGCATCATTGTATCATCCCATGTCCTGCTTAAATATTTCAATAAGTAATGTTAACAGTTTCCTGTGATACACTTCTGTTGTGTCAGATGAGAAACCTAACAATATTTTGAACTTAATACCATATACCTCTTTACGTTCTTTTTTGTTTCATGTTCTCTGTTGTGTGATATATAGTAAATTATTTTGAGCATGGAATTGCTTAGAACACCACAATTGTAGCAATAATAAAAAATTTAAGTTGCTGATGTTTTTTTTTCTAACAAGGGGTTAGATGGTATTTATTAAAATCTCCAAGCAGTAAATAAATAAACGGTAACAGAAGGATGAGTGTGGTCTTGACTGGCACACAGCTCTGTATTATCAGGTAAAATAAACCAACGCCACATCACAGACCTCAACTTGTATATATGGCTGTGCATTTCTGTAGTGGAGGATGGCGTGTCCCACTGATTTGAACTCTGTAATGCAGACAAACGAGTTGAGCAGTTCTGAGGCACTTCCGTACCCCTGTTGTATTGTGTTCATTCCAGCCTACGGATTTGCTAGTCTTGCTTCTAGTGGCATGCCCTAAAATAAGCCTCGTACCCATGCCTCACTGAAATATTTAATGGCTCCCAGCAGGCTATGTGAAAAAAGTTAAGAATGCACAGAACAGTTTGGATGTTTTCCTGAGCCACCTTAAGAGTCCCTGTAAGTTTCAGGTTTTGACTTAGAAGCGTCATGGTTTTAGACTTCATTATGCTAGCTTCTGGTTCCTGATCCTGGCAGTAACGCAGATAACTCAAGCTCATTTTTCTTGGGTGTATCAGTCAGCCTTGTACATACACTCTGCCTGCAGCACGTCAAATCCCACGGAAGCCTGTTAGGGCGCTTCTGGTATGCTGGCCTGATGCTGGCACCTTTCTGATGAATCCAGCCTAAAGGTAGTCACTGAAGAGCTCTCCCTAACCTGGCAGGGGGCAGAAGCAATTTCTAGAAGGGCTGCATCATTCCATCGCCCAATTAACCTTTCTCTGGTGGCAGTAATTTTGGTACTAACAACTGTTTTTTTTTTCCCGATTTCATTGTTCTAGCCAGCCAAGCCAGGGACCTTTTATCAAAGATGCTAGTCATTGATCCGGCCAAGCGAATATCAGTAGATGAAGCCTTACAGCATCCATACATTAATGTCTGGTATGACCCAGCAGAAGTGGAGGCGGTAAGTGAGATGTGACTCCTTACTTCAGACTGCAAAAATGGAGATATGATTCATGTTTCCCTGCTGCTTTATAGCAGCTTGATAACAAATGCTGTAAAGAAATGATGTTGTGACTGTGGTGGTCCTTGGATTCATGTGAAATTAGATCTGTAGGGACACGACATACCTTTTTATTAGAATAACTGACAATAGATGGGAGAAGTAAGAACACTGCAAGCACATGAAGCCATTTTCTGCTCTCTTCTAGACAACATGGAGAGAAGATTTTGAAGCAGTAGCTCAACTGTTTTTTCTAGCTGTATAACTCAGTCTGGCAAAAAAAAAAAAGTTCTCTTTCTTTGTAAACCTGACTGTGTGGAAAACATAAAGCACCACTTTTCGTGCTTATGTTCAAGGATATACGTGTAAAGAGGAGAATCAAAGAAAACAGTACAAATTCCTGAAGTCCAGATTCTGGGAAATCTTAGTGGAACAATTCTTAAAATGAGGCCATGGTTCAGTGTTCTGTATCACATATACTGTGGGCAAACAGAAATGGAATTTTTCTTTCAATCCTGTCGTGCTCCATGCACCTCCCTGCATGCCTCGATTAGGCTGGTGTTAACAGGAATCTGTGCAATCCGTAGGTACTTCAGTGACTTGGTATAATATGCACAGGTATAAATTCAGAGATGTTCCCTAATCATGTATGAAAACAGCTCAATCTTGCAACAGGTTTAGAAGTCTTGCCTACTGCAACAGGCAAGTAAGACCCTGATCCCCGCAAAATTCAGTCATTGCTGTTCCGAGACGTGTTCCAATTCAGTGTAGGTTCTTGAAAGGTCAGTGACCCTGAAAAAAGAGTAAATGGACTGCACAAAAAAAGATCAAATTTCAATCGCATAGGCTTTTTGCAGAGTATATTACTTAGGAGTGTTTTACAGGGGATGGTTCTGCTATCTAAAGAGCCTTTAGACTTTGTGTACTTTCTTTTTCTTTAAACAAGTTTAATCAGTCTGAAATGCTAGCATATGCTGTGCTGCTAAATGTTACACCCCAGCATGCCCATTCCATTTTCATGTCCCTCTTGCAGATCTCATTCTGTTGTCAGATACTTTAGTTGTATTTCCATGCATTACTGACTTTAGTTTTAAGGAACTACTCTGATCTGAGAAGAATTCAGATAAGTCTTTCACTTAAAGGCACTGTGCTGTCATACCTACTGATCTTATGTTTATTCAAACCATTTAGCCCTGTTTTTATTATTATTATTCATGGATAGATTTAGAATCTGTGTTCATTATTGGAATTGGTTGACAAATGGTTTATGCAAACATTAATCACTCTGAGGTGAGTCTGCTGTTAGAAAATTTTTGTCTGTGTGTACTAAGTTGCACGAAATAGCTTGTGTTCCCTGACTGGAAGGTTTCCAACCAGAGGAACAAGAGTTTCTGTGCGTGAATAGATACTGTGGTGCCTTATCTTGCAAACTCAGATAATAGTAAAGTGATGGAAAGGATGTGGAGCACAGTAGCCATTATTATTCAAAATAATGTACTTTGCTACGTTTGCTCAATTCTCCTCTGTCTCTTAAAGGTATTTTTGTATTTTAATTATCAGGAAATTGGGTTATTCTGACTCTTTGTTGCTTCGGTTACCTGATATAAACCAGTTAATGGATTTTGCATTTGCTCTCAGTATTGAGTTTTACGCTAGTTTTCCATTCTCTTTGCTTCTTTCATGTTGAAATTCAGACGTGCTATTTTAAATACATTGGCCATTTCTGAAGCATTTGTCCCCTGGTATCTTTAGTCTAAGATGATCTTTTGTTAAAACAGATTCTAGCCGGGCATTTGTGTTCTAGAAAAAAGTGCAGTTAGCATCACGTTTGAGCCTTTTTTTTCCACCCCATTTTTGTGGATTTTCCTGGAAGTAACCGTGACTCTTTCTACAATTGCTTGCATTTAACAAACATACTGTTCTGGTCTGTGTGTGTGTGTTTTGTTGTTTTGTTCTGTTTTGTTTGTTTTTACAATTCAGTGAGTTTTAAGTCAGTGTCTGGCTTCTGTAATTGGTCTTATCCAAGGTGTGCAGATTTTTTTCCTGTCTGAAAACAAAGCTTTAGAGACAGAAATTTCAGAAAAGCCTGGTCTTCTGTGACTCTGGAAAAGCTCAACGCTTCCATTCTCTGTTGCCTGGGTTCTTATCCAAGTTGAGCTGCATCACTCTGGTGTGATGAACAGGTGAAGCGGATCAGATCTCCTCTCTCAGGCAGAGTGATCAGGAGCACTTCACAGAAGCTTAATAGGTACTACAGTAATCTTAATCTTTTCCTCTCTTACTTCACATGAGGAAATACATTGTATTTGGGATATACCTGTCTATTAGATTACAAATAGCTTGATTCTTTGCAAAGGGAAAAGAAAAGCTGTAAGCCAGATTTTACTTTCCATCTTCCCATGCTGGAGAGACACCAGGTACAGTCTGTGGTTTTCGCTTGGCTTTCTCACAGGTGGGCCCTGCCTCTAGAGAAGCACTTTTGCATCCGTTTAATGGACTAGGTGCCAGAGGGTAAATAGGAGCCTTAGCTGTTTACTGCAAAGAGGACAGGCAAGGAAAGGATGGAGTGGAGGGCGGACGGGCAGAGAGAATGGAGTAGCAAAGACCAATATTAGGCCACTTCCTTAGGGGAAGTTTGCAGAGGACCAAGTGCCACCTTAACAAGCTCTCCTTCAGTATTCACAGCATGGCAAGGTTTAGGAAGCATCCTTTGCTGACTGCCATGCAAATGCACAGGCCACGGAACCCGAGAGCAGAGCAACAGGAAAGTGATTGATGGAGATGCTTTTGTTCACTTCCATCGTGCTAAACTTCTCTCAGTCCTGCACTGTATGGCATCTCCTCGTGTTTACTGCACTCTCTCTTTTGTAGCACTAGATAAGCACTTCCCCATAGGGTGAGGGCTTTCATCACGCGCCTAAAGCTTTGGTGTTCTTTTTTAAGACTCAGTCTGCCTTCCATGGTGTGCAACATGAGGCAGGATTCTTCCACTATCAGTAAGTCAGTACAGTAGGCACAACACAGAAATTAGGGTACAGAGGTACTAAAGAAGATGGTGTTTTCAAGCAGTATAGCACTGGG
Source organism: Anseranas semipalmata (assembly GCA_013399115.1). Taxonomy (NCBI): domain Eukaryota; kingdom Metazoa; phylum Chordata; class Aves; order Anseriformes; family Anseranatidae; genus Anseranas; species Anseranas semipalmata. Next base: position 283,008 of record VXAA01002706.1, on the reverse strand, counting down.
GGGATTTATTTAACTTCAACACCTGGCTAGATTACTCCCATTCCCCAGTAAATCGCTTCACCAAAAGCAGTTAGCCATCTTCCGTCCAATGTTCATTTGGTTCAGAGGAAGAACAGGTAACAAAGCATTTCATGTGACAGGAATATTGAAGTGGGCCGTTGCGATGTCACGGAGTGTCAGTGTATGTTGGAGTAGACCGTGAGGAGTGCTGAAGCTGGTTTAGAGAATTTGGTGTCCAAGTTTAACACGGAGGTAACAACCCTCTACATCTGCCCAGGTTTACAGCATTTGTAAGGAACAGATAAAATAGCCCTGTCCAGTTAAAAAGCAGACTAGTGAGACAGTTACAATCCTTTTTATAAGTCTATTAAAAGTTTATGGTCTTTCACAGGCTGTATGGGGGCAATAAAACTATTATGTCCCGTTCTAATGGACAAAGACTGTTAAATAGGAAGCGGTAGGAATGCAATACCATTTTTTTCTCCTGACATGTAACAGCATTAAACATTTCTAGTCTGCCTTAAATATCGTGTTGTGATTCCCTGATAAGCAGAGGAAGAGAATATGTTGTTATATGGGGTACTTGCTATTCACCAACAGCATGAGGTTACACAAACAGTGCTGTGACTCTCCCACAGACTTGTGCAAAAACCAAACCACATTCCGAGTCCCCGGTGGCCCCGAAACAATCGCATTTACGGTTAGAAACAGGCCTTGCACAGTTTTTAAACTTACCTTTGGAGTGGATAAGCTAGATTATAGATTTGGAGGAAATTCTCTTGTCTAACCTATTAACCTTGTTAGTTTCTTTTCCACCCACCCAGCTTGCCACAGGAGCTTTGATAAGAACATCGCAGCACTAGGTTCTCTAGAGCGTACATCATTGCTCTAAATTTTGTTTGAGTCACACTACTCACTTTGAAGATGGTTTCTATATTCAACCAATTAGAAGTCAGCAGCTCAACTTTTAATTGAAGAACTCAATGTCTCTTATTCCAAAGTGAATCTAAGCTTGTGACAAAGCCTAGATGACACCTGTGAGTAGATTGGCCCAGACACAGAATGCTTTGTCTTGATTTTAAAGTGCAGCTCCGCATAAAAACTTACTGCCTGATTTCAGTAGTCATCCAGTGGAGAGGATACGCAGTCAACTCACAGCATCGCTGCACGAGTATCTCCCAGTCTCAGAAAGATTTGCAAATATCTGTAGCGCTGCTGAGCCCGGCCTGTGTCTCCCAGGAAGGATGCCTTCACACCTAATTTATATGTGGGACAAGCAGACATTGAAGAGAAGTTTTCATTTACTGATATTACACAGGGAATCTACTGTACTAGGAACCCACAGACCTTACTATTTGTTTCATATTTTAATTAGAGGTTCCATCTTCCTGTATGTTATATGGAGAAACTGTCTTGGCTCCGATTTTAAACAAATGTTTATGTTTATTACTCTCATTTTATGATATTTAGTTTAGCTACATAACAGTATTTGGACTATTACCATGAATAAATGAGACACATGATACCTTTTCTCCCTCCAAGTGCTCTATTCTTTTTTTTAGGAAAGAAGTCGTTTCTAACATTCTTGCCTCCTCCACTTCTGTGTTTATTGTACTTAATCTCAGTAGCTCCCTGATGTCTTACTGAATTGTTTTCTTATCTGAAACTGTTGTGCTTGAGACTTTTTCGTTTACCCAGCTACCTTTTTTGAAGTTGCTGTACATTCTTATCCTGCATTGAGACTATCTGTGAATAAGTCCCAAATCTGATACATAGTTTTTCATACCTCCCCTAACATTTATGCAGTGCTGCCTGTATGCATGACACTGTTTTTATCCCAGCATGTTTACCTGGTATGAGAGTAGAATGGATTCCTAGGCACGTGCTTCAGAACAGCTTCAGCGTTGCCATCTGGGCACCTCTGAAAGCAAATTTCAGAACACTTGTGCTGGTTGTTCTCTAGGATGGCATTGGCTTGAGCAGCTTGCTCTCCAGTCTAATTGTGTCCATATTGATGGCATTAGAAAGCATTTAGAATGGGGGAAGGAGCTGCTTATCAGTACCAGTCACATTCTTATGTAATAGAATTGCTTAGGACTTCATCTTTCACGTTTTTTCTTTTCACTTCATTTTGGAATCTCTTGAATATCAGCATGTTTTCATGTTGGTTCTTACTTGGGAACAGTATCATTCCATGGGAACAAATCTAGTATCAAAATTTGTTGTAGATGATCATCTGTTGTTTTCCGTTAGCTGATTTCAAAACTGAACGTAGATTTTACGGTACCTGTAGTTATCTCATGATCTGACCTATGCCATCCATTACAAGAGAGATTTCTTAGAAAACTGCAAGAGCTGATGTTAAAAAGGTCCTTTCTAAGCATTTCTCTATATTGATAAGAGTTTTACAACAGTGTTAGATTTTGTGGATTTTTTTTCACTGTAACACACACTGCTTTCTTGAGTGGTTTTATTTTCATAGGACTTATATTTCACTGGGTTATGTCTGCATCTAGGATCACCCATGAGGGGCTGAGTTGTGAATTACCATTAATTTTTCTCTGTGTGCCATTTAATGTGATGCTGTTTACTACAATGCTTCTGAGGAGAGCTTGGTTTGCAGATCTCAGCCCAAGGTCCTCTCCATCCGAGAAATAACTGCTGCTCTACCGTTTTAGCCCTTTCTCTGTAAACAATGTATGTCCAGCTGTTAAATATAACCCCTTTAAAAGTAGTTTCATGTTTCATTGTTTGTCCACAAGAAAAAAAAAATCACCTTTCTCTTATTTTACCTGTGACTACTGAGTGTTCATGATGATCGAGAAGTGCTTCTGGAGAGCTCTGTGACCTTGGCAACGAATGCTTCAAAGAAGGTTTTTCTTCAGTGTCATCTTCACTACATGGGACGTTTCAGTGACAAAATCAAGGCTGTCAGGCTGTGCAGCTTTTCTGGTATTCTTTTCTGCCCTGTGTGTATTCAGATGTACCTAAACTCTTGGTGATCTGCCACAGGGTTTTTTAGCAATCAGTTACAGGGGTGCTTTTATTGCTCAGAGGTTGGTGGTGCACATCTGCTGCCTCACAAAAGAAATTTGCAGCTCTGCTTTGTACATGGGTACAGATATTTCCTCTAGTCAGCAACATCTATCCATTTATAGCTGATTAATTATGGAAGCTGAACAGAGCAACTGCAGCAATCTTTGCTATTGTCAGTGAGAACTAGTGGTTTTAGTAGAAAGAGACATTCCTTCCTTTTTTTTTTTTTCTTTTCCAAACCAAACTAAAGCGTTTACCAGCTTGCTGGAACATATCTGCAAGCTGTTCTGTTGTCTGCATGTAGCCAAGTCATCTTGACTCCTGCTGCATGGTATCTTTACAGTTCAGATGTTGGGGAGCAGCTCTGACCAGTTTCCTTGATGCAAACTACAGGCTGAGTTTTCCAAAAGGCTCTGCAGAGTCCTGGGAACAGATGGGCACAGAGGCATCTCTTCTTCCACCTCCATAGTTGAGACCATAGCCAGCCCACTGTGAGCTCCCCAGGCAGCACTGGGTGAAATGCAGGGCCCTCACCGCTTTCCTCTCTAGCCTGAGACTTCAGAGACTTCACAGCACACCAGTGTACTCATTTGCACTGCAGAAGTAAATGTATAAATGGTATCAGTAATATAGCCTAAGGTGCAGCAAAACACAAAGGAATTTTTATATTCACCTGTTACAGGGATCTAAGTCATTTAACAAATTCCTTAACCTCACACCATTCATTTTTACAGCCTCCATTGCCTCTGGTCTTTATATATTGCCAGCTCTGTCGCTGCCTTGTCTACCGCTCCACAATTACAGCTCCAGCCCCTGCAATGCTGGGAACAGATGCAGAAGCAAGCCTTCTTCCTGCCAAGCTGTCTAAAAATAGCTCATCCCAAGGTCTGCACTGTGCTGGCACCAGCTCTGCAGAGGCAGGGACAGAGGCAGCAGGATTTACTCGAGTGGGAGCTCAGGCCCATTCCCTTCACTTTCTAGCAGTCGTACACGAACCCATCCATGGTGCCTTCGGAAAGTAAGAATACATCAGCCTTGATATATCTCTTGTTTTTTTTACCCTAGCAAAAAGCTGGATGTTAGTAAGGTATTCAGTGAGTCCAGTTATCTCCTGTTTGTTTGATCACATGAAGAACATTTTTTTTATTTTAGAAAAAGGCCCATGTGTATATTCTGTTTTTGTAATTTTTATTATATTCAGTGAAAGGTAAACACACCGCAGAAATACTTTAGAAGTCCACTGGTAAAATTTAAAAAACAAGAACAACTAAAACAACAAGCAATTAATATATACAAGAAAAATACAATTCCTTCTGTTTCACATCCAAATATAGACTATATTCTTTGTTATTGTTGCCAATTCAATTGCCTACAAATCAATTTGATTTGAGGAGACAACAGCTACCTCGAAATAAAGTTAGATGCTGCCACCCATAGGCTCGGTCTGCACTCTGCTTTGATTTAATGCTAGTCCGACGATCCTTTTTCTGAAACATGTACAAACTAAAGCATGTAACTCTCAGTTGGGATGTACTGTAAGAAGGATGTATAAGAATGCCTATAATACTGCAGCCGTATCCATGTAGAAAACTAATAAAGATGAGCCCAGTCATTTTCCAAGCCTTTTGAGTTAGGCAGCAAAGTAATTTTTAGGGTAACCTTTGCACCAAGTAAGGACTGAAGTCAGGTGCCCATGGAGGATCCAGGTATGACAGCTGCTCTGTCTGCTCCATTGCTGTGACAATGCTTGTGTCACAAACCTCTCCTGTTCCCTCTGATAGAAGAAGCTGGTTAAAAAGAAAATAAAACAAAAATTAGCAGAGATCAGGCAGTCAGTCTGAAGGGGATTATCTTGGTTGATAATAATGGATTAAGCTCTGTGGTTCTCGTTAACATTAATGAGGACTGCAGGAGAACTGTTGTGGTACTCTCAGCTCAGCGCTGTGCCTCAGAGTCGATGAAAATGTCATAAAGATTCATTCCCCTGCATCAGGAATTCAGATGGGGAAGATTTGCTGTTTCAGAGAGGGCACTGGCCTGGCCTCTCAGCGGAGCTCCATTCACCTGTGTTCTGCGCAGGCTTCAGAGGTGATGTATCCTGCCTGCATGGAGCAGAGGCATTTATTCATGTCATTATCACAGTGACTATTTGTTACCCTTGGCTCTCACGTTCCTGCCAAGAGCCACATTTTATAGCCGTGGGTTCTCCTAGCTCGCAAATACAGGCCTGCAGGGTAAATGCCGGTACAGCAGGAGCACGCTCTGAGCAGGTGCAGTTCCTGGCATCCCGCAGTGTGTGAAATACGGAGTTTGGTTGCTCACCCTTCATTGTCTTCATGGCAACTAGGAGTTTGGTAACAAGTGAGATTTTTCTGGGCTCTCTCCCTGGAAAATGCCTTCATTTCCAGAATGTGTTACTCCAGGAAATAATGACTGCTGCTTTTCTTCCTGCCTGTTAACCAATTATGCCTGCTTAAGACATAGCTGAAATAAATTAGGGGAGACATAAGCCAAAGATTTTGTGGTTGTGTGAACTGAGGGCAGGAATGTGCATCTGATCACTCATTCCTTTTGATTCTGTAATTTGTCTATTTGGGAATTACAGTAGTGAAGGAAGCAATCTTGTTTCTGGCCGGGGGGAAATACCCACTTCTCTATGGAGGGTGTAAAAAGAGTGCTTACGCTTGGTAGGAGTTATTTCACCCACAGCCTGTGCTCTTTGTGAGCCCATCACGGAAGCTTCAGAAAGGAAGGTGCTTACAGGATATTCTTGTCCAGCTTGGTTTACCTGCTTGGCTTCCGTCTGACAGAGAAGCAGCGGGTCTGTCGCTGCAACTCAGGCTGCAGCTCTAAGGCCTCTCCCACTGCTACGGCCAAACGCCAAGAGCCGGCTGCGTAGCGGAGCAGACAGCTCCTGTAACTCTCCCGCAAACTGCCAGCCCCCAGGGTTTCCTTGTCTTCCCAAGCACGCTCTGCTCTCCCCCGCTAGGAAATGCAAGCTGCAGGGCTGGCGGAGTGGCTGAGCAGCAGTGCAGCCGGCTCAGCTGAAGGAATCGAGCTCGCTGCGTCCTGCTGGTCAGTGGAGAGGCTCGCCCCTGCTCTCTGGTAGCGCGCAGTTCCCTGATAGCATGACACAGGGAGTCTCCCCAGAGAGTGCATTGATTTTTAAGCTTCAGGACTGACTGGAAGGGACAGAGGAGGATTGTAATGCTAAATGAGAATACGGCTGCATTGCTTTTGGACTCAGGCTTCTTAGGTGGTTGTATCTTACCTTGCTAATGTGTGAAACCTGAGGTACCTGTGCTGAGGCCTGGTGCTCACCTGAACTTATGGCAAGTGGTTCAGGTTGACCCTCGCTCCTCAGGTACGAGACTCGGCAGTCCAGGACTTAACCTCATTCCCTTGTCTTTAGCCCCGGTACACAAATGTCACTGTGTGGGAACTTCTGTTTGAAGTGGGCTTGTCCACGTCTGCTGGGAAGCCTGGGAATTAGGAACATTGATCAGAAATTCTGGCAGGGAGATTCACTTCTTTAAAATTAGATTTTCTCTGAGAGGGTAGACTGTATAGTAGCAAGTATGGTGTCCAATATGAAACTTAAAAATTAATATATGAATGTTACTAATTAATCGGGATGGTTATTTGTCTGGTGCTTTGACAATACTTTCTCTGCCAGTGCAAACAATCTGTGTGGGATTTCTGGGTTCAGTGTAGGCAGAACGATGGCATTGTTGACCTCGGTCCTATTGCAACTACTACTATGCCTCTTGTTTGAAAGAGGGAGAAATATTGTGATTTCTACAAAAAGAGTTGGTTTCCAGAAGTGTAAACTCCTTGAATATTCAAATGCGTTTCCTGTGTTTTTGCATGTACGGGATGGATTACAAAGAGAGAGAGGAGAATTTATCTTTAATCCTAATTATTTACAAGATAAAGAACAACCTGCTAAATTGTTTTGTTTGTCCTGCAGCCGCCTCCCCAGATATATGATAAACAGCTGGATGAAAGGGAACATACAATCGAGGAATGGAAAGGTAATCACAATTTAGGATTATATGGGAAGGGGTATTTCTGTGGCAAATAAGCCACATCCCACTACCAAGTGTATCTGTGTAAAGCTGAAAATTCCTATCATAGCAAGAATTGGAACTAGTGAACTGGTGCTTTGATAATGAGAATACAAGGCATAAGGAATGTCCTGAGTACCATCATTATCTACCCAGGTTAACATTATCACGGGAGGTGCACATTACAATGCTACATGGAAATATAAGGTTATCACCTGGAGAAGTGGGTGCTGTATAGCAGGATGGTGCATCAGAATTTTTCTCTAGTAGGCAACACTGGATTACTGTGCTGCTTCATTTCTAGGTGCAGCATTAAACAATTCATGTATGCTAGTTTAACCCTACTTGTCTCAAGTCAGCTCCAAAAAGAGCTGGTAATAGAGGAGGGCAATGGAAGAGTGAGGTCTTAGGCGTGTAGAGCTGTCAGACTCATGAAGACAAGGTAGGGTTGCCCAAGCGCGCCTATGGGAGGGCTGCTGTTTCGTGATAGGATTTTTGTTGTCGTTGTTCCTTGATACTCTTGCAATTCTCTCTTCCAGAACTCATCTACAAAGAAGTAATGAATTCTGAAGAAAAAACTAAAAATGGCGTAGTAAAAGGGCAGCCTTCTCCTTCAGGTACTCAACCCCATTGAATAACTTTGTGTTTTCTGTACTGACAAAAAAACAAACAAACAAACAAAAAAAAAACAACAAAAAAACAGAAGTAGCTGAGGCACTTGGTTAATACTCAGAAAGAGGCCTGCTGGAACATAGTTGCCCTGGTAATAATGCCTAATGATATTTATGGATGTGATAAATGTTCAATCATGTTACTGATAATGTCATAAAAGTTAATTCTTCATTTTACAGACTCAGTGATTTTTACGGTTAATACATGGTATTATTGTTATTTTACAGAGGACAGGTAATCTGGGATGCACAAAAATACTGTCACAACTGAAATCCTGGGCTTGGTCACCTAGTCTTTAACTAAGGAAGAAACCAGCTTTGCCTCCCCCCTACTCATCATTTCTGCACTGTCACTAGATGATTTGATGCCACCCCATTCTACTAAACTACCTACAAGAAAACTAGGCTTTTATGAGTGTATGGAGGGCTTTTTTTTCCTTTTTTTGAATCATCATGTTAATGCTTGTGTGATCCTAGCTGACATCTGATGACTGGGTGCTTTGTAATTCTAAGAAGGCTAGATAAGAAGCAGAGTGATAAGACATCACACGAGCTATACCTCTCCAAAACAGGCTGTTGAGGGAGAGAATTTCTTGGTAAAATATTGGGTATTACCTAATGTCTAAAGTTTGCATGGCCCATTTTCTACATACTGTTGTTTAAAATGGTCTGTGTACTTGCATGCCTGTTGCCACAGGGTAAGTATTCTCTGCTTTTTTTTAAACTGCGAGAAGTTCTGGGGTTTCAGGTTTAATCACGTTGGTGTTCGTTTTCGTAGCACAGGTGCAGCAGTGAACAGCAGTGAAAGCCTTCCTCCGTCCTCATCTGTCAATGACATCTCATCCATGTCCACGGATCAAACACTGGCGTCTGACACGGACAGCAGCCTGGAAGCTTCTGCGGGACCCCTCGGTTGTTGCAGGTGACTAGCCGCCTGCCTGCGAAACCCAGCGTTCTTCAGAGGATGATGTAGTTGAGGAGGAAAAATTAACAGGAGTTAAGAGATGAAGAGAAATAAAATACAAAGATTTAAATGAAACAAACAAAAAAATCTTTTCAGCCTGCTTCTCCTACAGAATTATGTAATGCAGCTAAGCTCAAGTGTATATTTAACTTATAGTTGCTCTGCTTTGGTCTTCTTCCAATGATGCTTACTGGGAGGGGTGAAAAAAAAAAAAGGATTCTTCTAATCCTTTTTTTTTTTTTGTCCGTCCCCATAAGATGCAAAATTAATGGCTGCAAAACCAGCAACCTGCAACTGTCCTTCTCACACTGGCATGACAAGGTGTGCAGTGGCCACTCTAAAACATACAAGTGTATATCTGCCTTCACTTTCTGTTCTGTCTTCTATCTGCTCCGAGGCAGATAGGGATATACGTGCATTTTTCTCCGTATACGAATAGCACATAGACACACATGCCAATAGATTTCTGGCCGTGTATGCAGCTGTGTGCCTACAGGACCACATGCATCTGCATATGTACTCAGTATGCGCTCCACAACTAAATGGCCCATTTCAGGTGAACTGCATAAATACGTATGTGATATTACCAGTACACAGGCTATTTCCTTGGTCATTGATGAGGTTGCATATCTTGTACGAGGGTTTCTGGAAGTGAAAATAACCACATTGAACTGCGGCTCCCTCAGAGACTTGAAGATGTAGCACCAAAATTTCTGCTGAGACTTGTATATATATATATTTTAAGGTAATAACCAATTTGTATTGAAAGAAGATGCCACAGAGCTTCACATCAAAATGTTTGTGGATATTAGGACTTGTTCTGATTTTTAGAGCAGATATGCGTAGCTAAGGCCAGGTTAGAAGGAAGCACATGATCTTTGCAAGTTACAGGGAACAAGAATGAAGGATTTTTACGTATGTCTATGCCCAGAAAGATTTATCTCAGTAAGCAACTCTTCCTGTCAATATTAAGTGAGTTATCTTAGTTTATAGATGGGCTCACGACTATGAGTTCCAGGTATGTTCATGTCTTCAGAAGTATGACAAGGTTGGGGAACAGATAGAGTGGTCAAAAGGACATGCTAAATTTCATTTCATTTTATGTCTAGGTTTTTACTGAGTTAAACAGAGAAAGGAAATTTGCAGCCCTCTCTTCTCAGTGTGTTTGCGGCTTAGAGGTTGTTTTCCCTTTAAACCATTCCCTTGCAGGAATCTCCACTGCTAGGAGGACAGGCCTTCCCCGGATGCTTTCGGCTGTTCACTTGCTCATGGCAAACCACCTGATTCCCTGGGAATTTTTACCAGCTGTGTTACATGGAAAAGATCCACAGAGTGAGCGGGTCTAGTATTCTTCTGTTCTAAGTAATAAAAAGAATTCTAAGAATAACAGAGAACACCCATCAGGCCAGTTCTGACAAGTACCAAAGAACTCAGGTTCTGCCAGAGAATTAATATGTGGGCTTCCCAGTGGTAAGTGACAGCAAGTGTTTTTCTCAGAGAATGGCAAAACTCCACATACAATTTCAGAACGACTGACTATTTTTCCATCCAAAACAGCAACTAGCATTTTCCACTGCAAGAGCATAATCACCTGAGCTGAAAATTAACTAAGATCCGAGTCATCTCTCCTCTTACCATTGTGTGCAATGTAAGCTGAAATGATGGAATAACACTGGAATGCTTTTCCAAAAGTCAAAACGAAAAATTGTTTAGAATATATTATTGGATACTTTAAATTCACTACTTATTATGTATTCAAAATTCTCCTAAAATATAGCTGTTCTATTAGGTGGCTTACAAACCTACTGTTCTGCAGTAGGAAAAGAATTTGAGTAGCAAGTCAGATTTTCTTCAAAGGGAAGAAAACAAAAAATAAAGCTTCTCTCCAGGGTGGGGAGGAGGAAAGATAAGAGCTACAGATATAAAATAGTTTCAGATCTGGTGGTGGATCTGAGCTGTCTCCAAATTGCTGTAGGAAATGGTTTTGTTTTTGTTTTTTTTTTCCTCCAGGGATATTTTTGGTAGATTTTTTGGAAAAAAAAACAATTTTGAAAATGAAATTAGGTCTGTAATTTCCTAAATAATCAGAGCAGTAATTGAGAAAGCAATAATTTACTACTGCTAAAATATTTAGCAATATTCTCTCAAGCCATGAAGCATCAAGTCGTTGTTTAGTGATGTAACGCTCACTTCAAAGCCACTGATCATAGAAGTATTCCAAGGTAAACAGCAATGCTTTGTAGGTATGAAGGCAATAACACCAAGGGTGACTTCTTAGCAATAATGAAATATATCACCTCCAGATTTAAATTGCTACAGTTAGATATTAATAATATTCAGATAACTAGTATCTGGTTTATATTCCTTAGTTTGCACCATTTGGGTGTGTTATTTAACCAAAAAAACAAACACTCTGAAAGAGGCAAAGCTGTATCTATGAGGAACTGCAAAAATAAAACAGATGGAGAATGTAGGAATGAGGAATAATCAGTTCATTGCCAGTGATGATACAGAAAAGTGGCACAGGCAATAGCAAAAAAGCCGTTTATAGTAGATGGATGCTTACAGAGCTCCCATGTTTTGTCTGACAACACCAAAAAAAACTATGCTTAGTCCAGTGGTATAATTAAGTCGTTGCTTTCATGAGTGCCGGGGAGAGAACCAGTTACCACAGAAGATGCCCTGCAGATGGGCAGTACATGACTCCGCAGCGCAGACCGTATATAGCTATATTCCCAGAAGCCCTGATTCTGCTAGGCACCAGTGCTGTACAAACATTGTGGGGAGATTATAGGGATGCACAGCTAATTTTCTAGCTAGCATGTGCTTTTGTCCGTTGTTCAGCAGTGACTGACATAAGCATGTGTTTAAGTGCCTTGTTGAAATGGGGCCTATAACAGTTACTGCATTTCGTTTCGTCCTCGAATTAGTCACTCTCCTCTTTAAGAAGCTCTGGCTGTGGCAGGAGACTCAGGGCCATCCATGCTGGGCAGCAGAAATAAGCCATCGACGAAAAAAAGCAATAGTTCCCTTCAGTCCTGGTCCTTGTATGGTCCTGTCCAAACTGAAGCGGTGACCATCAACTAGAATAGCACCCTTTGTTCTCCTTTGTGCCAGGAGGTCGGTGCTGTCAGCTGCCATCTTACAGGAGCGCTGTACCCTCCAGTAGGAGATGGCAGTGACAGCAATCTGTAGCTATCCTAAGGTACACAGAAGTTTTCTTTCAGATCCTGGAAGTTTGAGACCCTTCTCTTCTAGTTTTGTTGCTCATTATTCCGATACTCTGTGCAGTGTGATCATGATAGATGTTTTTTTTTCTTGCCAGCGATCTTTCAAAGCTACCTCTTCAATGATAAGTTAGTACACAGTACTTGAGTAACAATTTTCACCTCATTCTCAGGTTTGCAGCTGTAAGTACAATTGCCACCACTAGAGAGGTGTAAAAAGTTGGGAACACAGAGATTTAATGACAGATTTTTCAAAGTATTTAGGCACTGAAGCGGCAGTCAGCCCATTGGCAGAAGTGCACAGGTGTGTATCTTCTATCAGCATGAGTGGCAGCTGGACACCTTGGTATTTCTGAAAATATGCCTAAGAGCTTACCTGTATCTTAAGTGCCTGAATACCCTAAGAAATTCTGTCCCAAGTGGCTCACTTCAGCTGTGTAGATAACCACCAGCAGGGCAAGGAAAATGACAGAGGCATCGTAATTATCAGTGGCTGCTCAGAGCACTAGCAGCAAAAAATAGTGTTGAGAAGGTAGAGAGGGAAGCCACTGACAAGCATTCCAGATTTATTTTCAGATGGACTACTTCTGGATAGTATGAGAAACTT